>JADWOT020001916.1:340070-652000 GCA_036345935.2 Taenia hydatigena | reverse complement strand
AAGCCATGCGAAATTTCACTTGTACCCGTTTATATGCACCAAATTAAGTCAATACAAGGGATTGCCGCATTTTTTGTTGATGCTGCAAGAAGCATCATTTTGGGATTGAAAATGAATGCGGTATTTCATGTCACTCAGATCGTCCCTCACATAAACTTTGCTCCCCTCTGGACACAAATTTCGCACTTTAGCTGAGGTGAGGGACTTGGCGAATGCCGGTGCTTTGTGCTTACTTCACATTGCCGTATAACTCGCCTCGCACAATGAGTTAATGGAACAAGGCTGGATAAACCAGGTACTCGAATATGGCGTCTTTTTGACGAAATGAGACTCCCTGCGCTCCAACACACGCGCTCCAAACAGTCGAACAGAACCGATGTGAAGGAATGAGAAAATGGAGTGGCAACTGGTCGGAGGACCTACCAGTTCTTTTGACAGCACGGCAATCACCTTTTAAGTGCCTCATCTCTACTTCAATGTCTCGAGACATTTGCTGTTTTGAAGGCAGACACATTTCCGAGCCAGTCTTATGGACTTCGTTGAAACGCCTAGGAACTGGAACCGTCACTTCTTGTTCTGATTTTGTGGGCACTTGGTTGCACAACTACTCAAGTAACTTAGTGAAGAGGTTGTAGTAAAGGAGCTACTAAAGTGCATTAAAAAAGTGCTCTTCGTAACATCCTTTGTCCTTCTTACTTCCTTCCCTGCCTCCCTCACTCTCTACTAGTCCCTAAATACAATAAGTTGGCAGTCTATGTCACCGTGCATGAAACAACTCCGGCTTTCCTGTCTTCGTCATCTGGACCCACGCATTTCACGAGGTTCAGACTTATTCATGGACTGGTCAGTGTTTGTTCTGGTACACTTCCATTTGCACATTATAACTTGCTTCAAACAGATGCATTTAGCTAACTTAAAAAACGAAATTTCTTGCTTTAACAACGGATGATTAGCGCATTGTTAAGGAACTGGTTCGATTCGGTTGTGTATGGCAGTAAGGATAGCTTCATGTGCAGAGACCCTCGTTCTCTTTCCTGTCTAGTTGTCACCAAAATTATGGAAGGAGAGGGAATGGATGAAGAGGGGTAGCGCTTGACATCGATCGTCGTGTACTCTGTAGTGCTATAAGCCTCATTTTCAAATCGTTCACTGAGCGCCATATTCTATGCTAATCAGGTGGGCTTAGAATCTACGTAATTTATTTTGGTCACACTGTTAGTTCTCTCACCCTTTGAAGTCACGTGGCACGTGGAATGCACGCGTTGCGATCTGTGTCTACCAAGCTATGCAAACTGATCTACCTTCCGTGGGTGTTTCCTCATGCATGCAATCAACAAACCCGATACCGGATCAGCCGGTCACGTAGGTTTGCATTTGCATTTTTGTTGCGTCAGAGGCGTTGTATTTGCTGCTGTTATTCGCGTGACTCAGACCTCTGTGACATGAACTCGCGGGTGTCCGATTTTCATGTTACAGGTTGGCGAACCCGTAGACAGGGCCGCTTTCGAACGTCAGATTGTGCAGAAGCCTTAGAATGGATAGATTAATAACTGGTTATGAAAATCATCAGCATTGCTCAGGCCTCGAATTTAGTAAAAGATGATCGCATATTGCTGTCGCCGACTTTTCAAGCTTAAGTCGTGGATACTGCTGTGCTGCCATAAATTCAAGTTGTATAACGATTAGCTGTCAGCCTTCATGAGTCAGACTCATGCCTAACGATTAGGCATGACATGATGTCGTTGAGAGTAATTGATTCGACAAGATTGATGGTCTCTAGAGCCTTTTGTGTTCTTCAGGAGATTTGAGTGTGAGAGCTCCGTCAACGTTGCTGCCTGGACTTCTTCCCCATCGGAAACTGCTTTTGCAAACAGTACAAAGAGGAGTTGCGAGAGAATTAGTAGCGAGAGATGCCTTTGCACCCACATCTTTAAATGACACTTTTAGAGACAACTCTCTCGCTTCTCATTTACGCTTGCCTTCTTGCGTAGATAACTGGTGTAGTAGAGAGCAATGCATCGATTCCTTGTATTTTTTTAGAGTTGGCTACTCGCCTTTCTCCATTCCTCCACTTAATTTTTTATTGCCAGCTCATGTTAAGCCTCTGATCATTACATCACCTCAATGAAATATTTACCTTTTTTCTTGAAATCAAGCCTGGGATTGGGGTTGATTTTAGCACCCGGTGGTAGGACGTCGGGGTTACTATCAGGAAGGTTGATGTGAGTGCTGGCTTCTGCCCTCTCGAAATGGAACCAGAAGTCTGCAAGTTACGACTAGATTTAAGCTACTGGTTGGGTGGTCACGTCATGGCACTCTATCACTACATTCAGTGCAAATCTAACACCCAGGAGAACGGAGGTCGTGGTGCCACAGTTGAAGGTCGCAGGACAAATTGGAGCCAAAATAATATGTTTAGCCTGAAAATGCCAAGTTCTATGATTGTGTTATGAAACCTAATGGACAGAAATAACTAGCGAATAATTCAAGGAAACATAAGTGAAAGGATGGAGAAAATGAGGCCCAGAAAATATATTAATGGCATCACAATGTGGCGAAATAGAAATAAATTTATTTCCGGATGCACCTAGCCACGCGGATGACAACTACTTCAATCCGATCTCCAAGATGACTCTACTTCCAGCCTAAAAATGCATAGTAAAGGGATTACCTTCAAGGATTTCGCAGATGCGCTAGTATTTTTTTCAGGCTTGAGATAAGGAAATGAGCATTGAGCTATCTTACTGAACAAGGAAGGCCCTCCCACTCCAGACACCTGCGACCAAACACTAGGGACTACCCTAAATTGATCCCATAATGCATTTAACTTTGCTCTTAGTTAAGGAGATTTAACTGGTGTAGGAGCCATTCATATTTCTACATTCGCCTCTGTTTGTGCTGATTGAATTGTGTAGATCCTTAGAATAGAGCTATTTACAAATAAACTGAATTTCAATCCATTTCAAGTTATCTCTGCTTTATTTTATTCAAATTTTGGCATTAAAATAGCATTTTCTACTCACAGAGGAACTTGATACTCATAGTTAATGATTAAGGGTACCAAAATTGGACCTGGTGGAACGGAACTAGAGTTATTATTTAAAATAATTTAAGCCAGATGTAGCCTGTTCCATTAAAATGTATAGCTAGAAATAGAAATAGATTTTTGAATTTCTTTTTTAACCTAGCTTCCGCACTTGTAAAAATACACAGCTTCACAGCCTAATTGTGGATGGGTACAGTTGCCTATGGTCCACCCATTAACATCCACTGGCTTCGGCTTCAAAGCGACTTCATCGGGAGAATAGGCAAGAATACAAATCGCAATCGGCTGATAAGTCAAACGTAGAGAGATCCAAAGCGAAAGCAAATCAAGCATCAGAATACAGAATTCTTTAGACCAAAATTCAAAAAAGTACATAGAACACGTCCCTCAAAAAAAAAAACAGCCGACAGGATCAAAGACACTCGAACCGTATTGGTTTGACCGCAAACAGATTTCATTGGCTTTTAAGGCTTATATATGCAGCAAGTAATTCATTCATGGAAACGGCGCAGAACTGTGGGGTCACAATTTTATCATGTCAAACTTTACGGTAAAAGAGATTTTGGGCCTCCTAGATCCTGAACAACCCCAACATCTGGCCACGCTGCAAGCAAGCGGTATTGTCCATCAATTAACTTTATCACTCTTTATGCTTCGCCTTGTTTGCACACATTTGTGCCTCAAGCTTTTGCACTTTTTACCATGTTTTGACTCTCGGCAACTATGAGTTGAGGATGGAATTATTTGTTGTCCCTCGAGGGTGTCCTTTTCTGCAGTCACAGTGGCATGCCTCTCGCACTTACTGTACAAAAAGCTCTACAACATCTTTTTGCACCAGATTTTTTCACACTCGCACACCAGTCAGTGTTGACACTCAAGGACTTTTTCACAGTGCTTCTCATCGCTGACATACAAATAGGTGACATACAAGACTTCGTGCTAGAGTACGAAAAACCTAAGAACTTATTTTACTTAAAAAGCCGGAGCAGATTGGAATGCTTAAGATGCAATTGTTTGATTACCCTAAGGAGAATATGACAATTTACGAAATTGATACGGATTTAAGAAAGATGAAAATCAATCATCAGTCTGCTAACCAGCATCAAATTGCGAGACATTTGTTCTGATCAATTGCCAAGAAATAAGTATATTTAGAAAAGCACACTAGCAGGTGTTACTATAGTCGTTAAGAGCAGTAGCTCATAAAAATTATGCCTAACTGTAGCTCAGCCCTTACTATTCCTGGCACGCGTCGCGTCCCATGCACCCAAGGATTCGTCATGGCTAACAAAACCTGCGATCAGCCGAGAATGTGGATATTTTAAGGACATTTATTCCAATACATGAGAATATTTCCTCTGGTTCGTTACTTTGTCCACACCCCCCACACAATCAATTGTCTAAACGGCGAGCAAGATTAGGTGAATCTATTGCACCGAAATCTAGCGGAAAACGATTGATAAACAAGTTAGAGCCTTTGGAACTCCTTGTCATTTGCTCACGTCTAACGGGCCTATGGAAAAGATGAGGGCTAAAACATAGACGAATTTGTGAATACCCACCAGTGGTGGGGACAAAAAGGACACAGCGTATCAGGAACTTATTTCAAAATGGGCAAACAAAAAGGAAACAGGGCTTGAAATCACTCAGTCAAATTGAGAAGAGCTGAGCTCGACTTTATGTTAAATCAAAAGTAAAGAACATTTGAATGACCTAAAATCCCCGCCGTTAGGCGCACTGTCTGATAACGCAAGCAGTTTATCCTCACTCGACTGGAATTGGAAACTTCCATTTTCGTTGCCAGAGGACTGCTGTTGTTGCTGCATGAGGTGCTGCCAGTTGAACGGTGCCATCATTAAAGCCAAGATATGCACAGCGCAATCCAAATGAAAGGCTTCCGGAAACGGTGATAATTGTGGGAATGCAGGGGCTCTATCATTAAGATGCTACTTCTCACTGCCTCAGGATCAGCTGCATAGAAAAAATGTTCCGGACATTAGGTGGCTTTCGCTTTCATCCTTTCTGAGGCGATTTCTTTACCTATATCCCCACGCATTTAGCAATGGCACCCAAATAACTTACATGTTTGGATGGAATGTTGTCAAGAAACCCTTGATACCTGACCGAGAGACGCAGCTAGGATGCCTCATGGACTTGTTCGATACGCGGCTCTGGTATAAAGCTATACAAATTAGATACCCATCATGAGGAAGTTTGTGTGCTAGTGCACTATTCTATTCGTCTGAGATAACTTTTCTTCTTCTAAGGATTGGGCTATGTTCTTGTTTTATTTTATTGTGGAAGGCGAAAAGAAAGCCCCTAGTAGATACAAATGTGCTGACTGGCAAAGAGTGTAACAACTTAGATAGGATGCACCATCACCCCCTGCGCCACTGTAATTGCACGTTCTACTTCAAAGGTTGCGGCACGTTTACAAATATAGTGCACCACAGAAAGACACAAGGTGGTAAGGTTTGATCGCAGTCAGCGTTCCTTGCTCTACCACTAATGCCAATGAATAATACTTCATACGTTCCTTCTCATAAAGAAAGTATTTGGGCTGTCGGCATTAATTTAGGGAGTTTTAAGAAGACTAACAACACCTGAAAGCCTAGAACTCCCTCAGACTTCTATGTCAGAAGAGCTAGAGGGCTATCCTTCTGAAAAAGTCGCAGAATAGAGTACCGCTGCAGCGTTTGTGGGTCCAATTTGAACGGTTGGATGTGATGTTATCACACACGAAACAGGAGCGCTTAATTAGGCGAGCCATTATTGGCCGGTCGCGTGTTCGCCTCATGCGTGTTGCACTCAATCCTAAAGTAGATGAGGAAGAGGATGCTCCAACCCCTACCAGCTAAATTAGGAAAAAATATGTTTAATGTAAGCATGTATATAAGTATAATGCTCTTTGGGTCGACTAATCTTTACCTGGGATTTCGCGATTCCTCGACGTAATGATGCTAATATAATAAGCTTGTGCTTATTCTACATGAAGTCTTTCTCAAACTTGTCCACTTGACCCATTTTTATTGGGTGCTTTGCTACTTCAACTTAGGTGAAATCCATCAGACAAATTTAATCAGAAAATCCTGATGGGTTTAGGACCAAGTGGAATCCAATTCCCAAAACTGGGGAATAGCATTCCTCATTGTGATTCGAGTGTACCTGCGGTAGAATGCATGGACGCAGCCACTGCTTGAATTAATGAGAACACTTGTCCTGATCAAACACCTACTCCTGAGTTTTATCTGCGTTGCAGGCTTCTAGTCAGAAATATGTCTTGCCATCACTGAGCGCACTCCTCAAGACGTGCATTGACTAGTAGCTTGTAATACAGCAGTTTGTGCCGAAATAAGATTGCATTTAAGACATGAATGTTAATAAAATTGGCTGCATTTTCAAGTTTTGAGCAGGGTTTCATCCAATATGGTGCCATTTTTCGTTTCCAGAGAGAGCACTTTGTTGCAATTTAAAATAATTGGGAATCAAAATGCAAAGTTCTAGATCTTCCTATTGCAACCTTGGTAAGAAAAGTAGAAGAGTGGAAGAACCTTGGTATGTTAGGTGAGGAACCTGTCGATCAACCAGCTCGGCTGAATCTTAACCGAGGCGCACGATGAAGAATGTGCACTAAAGCACAAACCTATTTGATTGCAAATTAGGTAGAGCCGTTTGAAGCCGCCACTTTCAGTGACTACTTGGCTTAATCTCCAAATCGGAAATTTGGTTACCCAATGCATTAAGGCGACAATAAGAAAAAGAGCGGCGTATGCGTAACAACACTCTTCGTGATTATTCCGTACCTTAAAATCTGCTGTTTGCTGCTTTAGACACTAGAGCCTTTATCATCAGCGCCATCAAAGCACTTCAATAACTAAAACTGCACGGAATGTGTCAAATAGTTCAGTATATAACTAACCTGAAAATTCTCCTACGGAAGTCAGCAAGATAGTTTATCGACAGCATAAAATCGTCTTTTTAATCTCTCGATTTTGAGCTGTTTAGCTTCGTGCTTATTAAGTCCGTGAAAACTTTGTATGTTTTATTTTGCATGCCAGCCCTTAACTGTGCAAGTTTTTGGAACGGATCTGCAGGATAATACTGAATTGCAAAAAGTACTAAGTAATTTTAGCTGAAGCAAAAATGTACTCAGCGCGAGTGAGGTTGGCCTACAAGATCAGCGATTCGAAGGTTGCAAATGATGTTCGGTAAGCAAAATTCGAAAGAATTGGACCAATACAAGGCCAAAAAGAGGCCATTTTAGCAATTCTAAAGGCTTGGAGAAATCGCTGGAGCAGGAAGACGTGGTATTAGATTCCTAAAGTTGAAGTTTTGAAGAGAAGGTGGAAGACAAGAGAAGGCTAAGCAAAACACTTATTATCACCTCAAAAGGCGAGATACAGTTCTTTGAAAAGATTGAGGCAAGTACGTGACTTGTTGTTCACATTAGCTCTTTGAGGAACCTTGCGATTACTTTACCCATGTTTCCCAATGTTTGTATTAGGAGATGCTCATGAATAACGATCCTTGACTAAAGTGTATTTTCCATGGGGATGTCATCAGGAACCCTTCATAGCTGATTGAGGGATGCAGTTAGGTCGCCTAACGGGCTTTGTCTTTCCAATCATTTGATTTGAAGCTAAGCAAATTTAATGCCTACAAATCATGTCTCATATGGAGGAAGTAATGCGTCATACAAAATATGCTAGTTAGTAGACCTCTATCCACGCCAAAGAAAGTCTTTTTGTTATGACCAGTTTATTTTTCTTGCTTACTTTTGCTATAGAGTGTGAAAAGAGGCTGACGTTAAAATAAAAACGCGTTGTGTGTAATGAAGAGCCCAACAACTTGAATCGGATGCAGGAACACCTCCTACGTCACAGTAGCAACAGGTTGTACTTTCGCATGCAGTGCCCTGAGGGGTTTAGCACACTTTCGGAAACACATGTAGGTGAGGTTTGGTTGCTTTCCGTGCTCCTTGCCCTCCTAGTAAGACCAATCACAATCACTTGTTACGTTCCCATTTCAATGTAGACGAAAGCTAGACTCTGGAATCGAATCCGAAGTAATTGGAGGAATCTAAGCGTCCTGTAAAACTAGTGTCTCCTCACTCACATGTGCTTAAAGAGACGCAAGTGTATTCTGCTAAAGAACAGAGCAAAAAATCATAGCTGCATTATTAGTATGATTTTGACCACTTAGATGCAGTGTTATTCTGCACGTGAGGATATGGGGTGAACGCGATATCATTCGGCGGGTGCGCCTTTGTCTCCTGTAGGTTTCATTCGAACCCAAATGCTATCGTCTCTGCAATGCAGATGAGAAGGCGAATGCTTCACCTTTTACTGCGAGCCAATGAAATTCTAGCAGCAAATTGTATAGACTAATTTAATCTTGATGCCGCCGTTTATAAAATAAAAGGCGAAACCTGACGTCATTTATAGACTAAAACTGTGAGCTTTATTCAATGAGATAGGCAAGGCGGTAAATTGATATTCATTGAGTCAAATCTTTTGAGGTCCTTTGTGACAAACTTTTTAATCAAAACATTTCTTAGTCGAATTTCGTGCTGTCATGTCACAGTTGATGGATATTTGGTAGAAGTGACGAGAATTTCCGTGGTTTTGAGGCCATATGAAATCCAATTTGTGAAACGAATGAATTTGAATCGTATTTACCAATGTCGACGGGCTGCTATAGATGTGAGTAGCCAAAGTGACCTGTGGGAAAAATGGTATGTTTTTAGGAAAAACGAAATCACAAACAGTTAATCCTTACGATGCATATTTGGTCGCGGTCGGTCTTGAATGGCAAGATGCAACAAGCTGCCTCTAAGGTCCTTACATATACTGCACAAATGGCTTTGATGACCTAGCAACAAGTCGGGCTATTAAGCAAATTAAAATTCCATAAAAATGCAATTTGGATGCAACTACAAGCATGTGACTCTACTGCAGAAATAATAGAATGAACGAGCTCTGCCACAAACGCTTTGGCAGCATTTCCAGTAGCCAGAATAACAAAAGTGCATTAAATCCAAAGTGCAGGTGTCAACCTCCTTGCCAACTTGTCGACACGATTATTGCTTTCGCAAACCAATCTCTTCTGGAAGCGATATTAATGTGCGGCTGCATCGAGCGTATTTAGTGGTCTACTAACTGACAATGTTTCGCATGATGCATCGTTCTTTCCATGTGAGACGAAATCGGCATGGCTTTAAACAATAGGCGAGCGCAAAATAAATCCATTGATCATCCTGACTACTTTTCACGTTTAAAAATAAAGATAATCTTGACGATCTACTCATCGATGACGTATTTTAGTCGAAATACGGTTTTCATGTAAATCCATTAATGTGAACACATGTGAACATAGGTAAAATAACTGAATAGTCCATCTAAGAGAATGTGACGTATAAAAACAACACACTTGAATCAAAGTCATCGAGTAATCCGATCTCGTTTTCTGAATCAAAACTAAGTGCTTCGTGTAGCCTTCTCTCGTCTTCCGCTTCCCTTTACAGCTGCCAATTAAGGGATCAGAGGCTACGTATTTGTGGTCCAGCATTCATTATAAGCATTTAAGTTTGTAAATAAGATTTTATACAAAACCATTGAGCACCTCTCATTCAGTACGTTAATAAATTTTAAGTCACCTAAGCTCCAGTCCTCTCAATTTTCATTGATCCGAAATTATTTGCAAACTTCTAAGCGCTAATGTTTTAAGCAGTCTCACATGTGGTAAGTGCATATTTATTTCAAACCTCTTTCGGCTGCGTCGGTTGCATTTCATGCATTACGACTTGGTGAAATCAATTTGGCCCCACATGCTTCCACGTCACGAGATGGGACCGCGTGAGCTCCATTTGGTCGCCATCGGCCCACCTGCAGACAGGCAGGCAGGTCGGCCAGCCAGTCTCAATTCATGCTTTTTGATTTGACCATACCCATTTTGTCTGCGGCGGTTGCATTTCATGCATTGCGACTTGTTGAAATCAATTTTGCCCCACATGCTTGCATGTCACGAGATGGGACGGCGTGATCTCCAGCCAGCCTCAATTCATGTATTTGGAGTTAGTCTTGTCTTCACAAATAAGTTTATGTTTTATTTTAGGACAGCTAGAATTTTTATTGCTATCCCTCTTTGATGTGTTTTGCCTGTGATAGCATATTTGTTATTTTTAAATTTGCCCACGCATAGGATTTACGAGAAGATGAAGATGTTGTAACAGACAAACAGAATGGGACGATTATCAGATGCGAGAGGGATATGGAAGCAGGAGGGTGACGCTGGCTAACACCGGGATTGTAGGATTGACAATGAAAATTATGATGAATAATTGCGGACTTTACAACACGTAGAATGGCATGTCTGATGGCATGCTTTCTGATCGGTCTTTTTGAATCTGATGGGCGTAAATCAGTTAGCGGCACCACCGCGTGGTGTCTCTTAGTGCCATCTGGAGTGGGCTTTGGACAGCATACCTTGTACCATCGTGCTTTCATACTTTGTTCAAACTTTGTTCATTGTAGCGTATGCAAAGGTGTAGGAAAATGGGCAGAGACCCCGGCATTAATGCGCTGCCAATTCTGGTCTGCTTGTGCTCGGCGTTTAGTGCCTGATGTTTCTTTCTGCAGCTAAAGCCTTTTAGACGCTTATAAGCACTTCGAGCAACTCGAGGCATAATTGAGTAAAGAACTTGCCGACTCACTCATAGCGATTGAAGTGGAGCTGCAACTGTGTGTTTTTGAGCCAACTGTTGCCTCGCACCAGGAAGATCACTAGAGGTGATTATAATAAGTTCCAATACATATTAAGGCAGTAATTTGTACAAGTTCAGCCAGCACCTTATTCCATCCGTACGAGGCCGGCGGAGGAGGATGTAGGGTTCGTGCCTGTAAATTGTGTAATTCTTACATCTATGGGACTGTTTATCTCCAACGCACACAATTCAGCTCTCAATCATTAGATGGTTTCGTGGAATTCGTCTAACTATCGTCGCTGGCAGCTCGACATGTCTTAAGACAAAACTAATCCCATGCACAAAAATTAACTGCAATCAAGCAAGCACAAGCGTGTAAGAGAACAACCATTATTAAAATTCATATAATTATCACAAAAAGCAATTATGTTACACCTAAAAAGGAAATGAGGAGCGACATATCACTATCCGTAGACGTCATCATGGAATTTGTCCGAATAGATTATATCCAGCCCAACCATGACCTCACCGAAAAGTGTTGAACGATGAAGCAAAAAAAGCAGCCCTGTCAATGGTTTAATCATGCATACAAAATTTCTCGAAAATTAATATAGCCCTACGTGTTCCACACACAAGCTTTTAAGGAAATATTTGCAGATGCTCAGTGTGAATCACGAGACGAGGGGAGGCAACGCAATGCAATGCGCTGCTTGTTTGTTTGTTGCTGTATGACTCTGAGTTTTGGCAAAGAGCCATGCTGTGTCCTCGCCGCCGAACCTAGCTCAATCGACTCTAACACAATGTGGTGAATGAATGGCAGAGAGCGTGTCAATCGCAGTGTTTGTGGTAAAATGTTTGAAACGTAAGGCAATATTGCGAGGACTCTAGTAAGGCACTCAACAACCTCATCTACAGGCTGATCATCTGCAGAATACAAGCAATTGTGTTTTCGATGATGCCAGGCAACTTTCCCGCCTTATTATGGCAAATACCCTCTCATCTTATTAACCTCTTAATTTGACCTATTCAGGTGGTTGGGTCAACGCGTCTCAGTCCAACACATTTAGCACATTTTTGTTTCGAACATGGCAAAGAATCCAGTTTTAATCAGAATAAGATCTTATTTTCAACTTAGTAACTAACTATATCATTGTCAGCCCCTTAAGTAATGAGGCAGAAAAATAATCTGATTAGTCCGTCGGTGCCTTCATCAACCACCACGGCTACAGAGTGTGAATAAACTATATCTGTCGAGGTTCAATGCATTGGCCACGCTTACTCTCCTTGTTTATTTCGTTATTAAATGTCTTAAGCTAGGACATATATGGCACCTTACCTCGATTATCTTCCTTCTTTTAAGCAGAATAGTCTTGGGAAGCATGATTTGATGGATTACTTACAATTTGCCATGTGCATTCTAATACTTTGTACTCCACATCTCAACTCATCTAGCCCTACTTTTGCCACACATGCCCCAACACAATCTCCTATTTTGCAGGATTTCAATATAAGTGTGCAATTAAGGTATAAACAACAATGCCATCCATTTCATCGGCAAATGCGAAGCATTGAAGCTCAAGCCATTTGGCTCCTGCGTATAACATGCCCTCCCTACCCTCTTTTTTTGTTAAGTCATGCTTGCTATAATATCAACCAATAGCACAAATCTATGCAAATGCGAAGAAGGTGTGGCTGAACCTGCGCTTCATTGCAGTATTCAAGGCGATCAGCATGCAGCAACCCAAATGTAGTTTACTTCTACAAGAAGGTTATTGTCCCCGTCATCACCAACATAGGATTTTAGTGCCAGTTCATGGCAAATAGTCTGCTCACTTTGTTTACCCAATGATTCGGGGGCATGCGAGAACAGAAATCCTGTGAGGCCTAAAGCGCAGTCAAACAAAATATACACTGCTGTTACTGTACGGGCATATAAGATAATGCTAGTGACGTCGGTGGAAATGTTTGAAATGCACCATAGATAAATAAGACAGGTGAGGACCAAGGCAATTTTACGGTAGACTAATGGTAGGAATTGCCAGAGGACTAGTGTTGCTTCATACCTAAAGCAGTCTCAACGCGCTCGAAGTAAAAAAAGACATCCTGTTACGCGCCCTTGCGAATGTCATTGTTTGGCACTGCCTTATGATTTTTGTGATACACATGGTTAAGACTACTCAATGCAAGTGCCGCTGTAATGGAGTGGAGAAAGGACAGAACGAAGCTCTTGATCAGATCTAAGCTACACTTGATTTGGGTCCGAATCGATGTGCAAAAATCGCATGCACTGCTACATAGACGTCACTAAGCCTGTAATCATCATTAGAGATGGAACGAGTTGGACATGACTCCTGTTAAAGTACGCGCACAGTGGAACAGGTTCCATCAGACCGACAATGGGAGGGAAGTTCTGGTAACGCTACACATTTAGTGTCGATTTTGTATCCACACATCCTTTTTCTTTAGTTGATTCCGATAAGGCTACTACCTGATGGTACCAGAAATTGCCTTAAAATGACATCAAGTCTTGTGGCCTAAAATGACAGTCAGCGCCGTTAGCTAAGTGACATGTCTCATTAGGGCAGTAGTGCGATTGTACAGAAGTGTCCTCCCTACAACTTTCTCGGAGGGTTGTTGGAATTGCGAAAATCGTTGATTATGCAAAATTTGCAAGCATCCCCTTGAGAGTCAATAAGGGGAAGTTCCGAGATGGCTTCCTTCCCCTCAGCCTCATCTCATCGACTCACCTCAAGCAGAACAATGTTTTAAGTGTGCAGGTGCCACTCGAAGGCGAAGGTGAGACAATGGAGTTCAAGGCCATGACGGTCTCCAACACCTAGTAATAAAGACTTATTTAAATAAAGCAAAGCTTTGGTCAATCTTTACGCAACAGCAGGATTAGGTTCAGAGGGTGCATTTTTGGCTGGCGTTGGAGCATCCGTACGAGGTCAGCGGAAGAGGATGATGTGCGGTTCCGGCTCGTGGAACAGGCAATGCTCCCATCTACTAGGCCGTCGGAAACTCAGTGCCCGCCATTCACTCTCCGTTGCTAGACAATGTCCCACAACGTAGTGATTTAATCGATATTCTCCTCTTTTGCTTTACTTGGTGCGATTCGACTTCGTGTAATCAATTTCTAAACCAATCGCATTGCATTATGGTGGTTTATTCATATCTAACGTCTTAAAACTAAACTGTACTTTACAGGAACGAAAGCAAACTAAAATTTGAGACAAAACGCGCTCTTTTTGCAGCCGCAAGACAAAATGCTGTAATTTAAGAGAAGACTTACCTTGTTTGACACCTGAGTCTTGGTAGGGTCAGTTCCGTATCAAACCTGCTAATATTGGCTGCACTCTACCCTTAATGATAAAGTCGGAGGATCATGAGTGCAAACAATCCTATAAATAGGCACCCACCTATGGATGATCAGTTAAACGGACTTGCACCAAAAGGCGCTCCCTACCAGGAGGACATTATGAATGCCACATGTGATTAGCTTGGACAAGTTAACAAAACATATCCCTGCTGGGTAGATAGAAGGTATGTTCTCGTAAGAATACTTGTTACTTTGCATTTAAAAGGTACAAAGTTCAGTATCCCCATGAAGCAGAAGCCTGTCATCACGAGTTTAGTGCAGGTCAGCACACTCCTTTTCGCTTCCATTGTTTATGGGGAGAAAAATGACTGCCTTGGAACAGCGTTGAAGTAGCTATCATTTCATTGGTAGATGATAAGTTGGGCCATGACGTTGACTGCGCTTGAGATGCAGGCTGGCATGATCGCCAAAATTTTGTGATCCACTTTCGGAGGCTGTGTTGGTTCCGATGCCAAAAGTGGTCTTAAGCAATGTGCCCGTAGAAAGCTAGAACAGAAGTTAGCGTCGTGTTTGCAAGCACAAGCACGCACACGCAGAATAGAGGTAGGATGGATCCCTCGATAGGAAATGTCTGGAAAAGTGCCTTCTCTTCTAAATCGCACTTAATTCATGCATCCATGCCGAGTCCATCACATGAAGCATTTATCATGTGTTCATACCCCACTGGCCTCGATCTTTTTATTGAAATCTCAAAGTTGATGGTCCGATAAGGTTCAGACGTATGACGACCATCAGCAGCTCGCGGAGTTGATCGCAGACGCGATGTCATTTATGAGTGAGCCACCTCAAAAATGTCTTATCACAGGCATCCTATTTGTAATTTGAAAACGCTGTACAAAAGTTGGCATGGCAAGGCAGTGTCAGCTAGTCGCACACCCACTACATGACACTTTGTGGAGATGTAGAGAATGAGTAAGTTGCCTTTTCATCATCTCAGTGCATTCCTTGTGAAGGTACTAGGAGCCCTTATTTTCAAAACCAATTCCCGCGACAGTTGACTTCTTATTAGTTTGATATTGGTTTCACCAGTCCTGCATTTACATGATCGGCTAAATTAACCATGCAATCAATAAACAGTGCGATGATGTCAGCACGATTTCAATTCATTTCAATGCCTTTAATGAGTTAAGTGTGGAGACGTTTGTAATTTTCTGTTGCATCCGCTCTGCCATCGAGGAGCGTGGCTAAGGCTGGTATTAAACATATATGCACAGGATGGATGGCTAATTAATGGAGGGTGTTGGAGACTAGATTAGACAGCCTCCCTCCACCACAGCATTAAGCTAGCCTTGATCTTACAGTGATCACTATCACACCCACAGTCTACCTGCAAGCACTAAGGACCAATATGGGAAGATTGGCGAGGTGTATGGCACATGAGTACGTCCACAGACTCGCCGCCATAGGAGAACTTTTAGAAGAAATTAAGACAGCATTCTGGGTGTGTGGACACTTTTAGCATCATCTACTCATGCCTTAGCCTATTAAACGCATCGGGTCGATGGAGGTCGCGCTTACAGAAACATAGTACAGAGTAATCTTATAAAATTTAGTCATTTCCCATTACAAATACAATTAAGGTAATAAATTTGGAAATAAGCCGAAACAACGCACAACCCTGAAAATCGTATTGGAAACTTCTAATATACATGCTGCAAAATACAATTTTCATATTTATCAAAGATTGAAAAACCATAAAAATGAAGTGTTTTATGTTACACAAAGTCGTAATTCTGCCTATATTCCTTAAAGAAAAATACCTCGGGCTAAAATGCAGAACATACAAATATATTAGTCACAGTCTTTTGATTGCAAATTACGATTTCCTTCAATGCGTCTATCGTATGCTAGAAAACTATTGCTTTGAATCGTCACATGATTGCGAAGTAACATTCCTTTGATTCTTATACTTATCGGTTACTTTTTGGTTGCCAAACATAAAAGGGATGTTACCAGCTTCCCTTTAAGTTCGTGGTTTGTCAATTCTTGCCATTACTTACGAGCTGCTTCCTCAACTGCCCTTCCCTGCAGATATTATATCCGTATTCAGGCCGATGCGTCACTCAGGTCAACAAGTGTCATGATTTGCAGCTGAAAGGAATGCCTTGTAAGTCCGAAAGTAAGGCATCCTCATTGTGGTAAAACGGCAAAAGCGAAGCATTTCTGACTATGTCAAGGCACTGCCGCTTCTACTGAGAATGTCTGATCCTGTTTTCGGCAGAACCTAACTCTAGACTGTCTGGCTAACGGGGCGCAGAACTTGCGCGAAAAGATGTACGATGCCCAATCACTGACACGATGTAGAGATCGTGACCTGCTTCTGTGGTTTGTAATGCACGGGTATAGGTGATCGTGTGCATTTGCATGCAGTTAGTCGGGTGTTTTAACACTGGACAAAGCTGCGAACCCTACTAATCTGCAATCAGTCAAAAGAATCTATCAGCGATGTCATGTAATCCTAATACTACGTCAACTCTGGCATATTTAGCTTTTTGAATTGTAGATTTGGGGACATTTTGCGTGTTCGAGTTTGGTAGACTAGTTCTTAACTGTGTAACCCCATGCTTAAATGCACAGATGATCTCGTTTATGCAAAGTAAAAAATATGCAACTTAAGTTCCGCGAGTGAGATCCGCTCAGAAGATCGGCGCTACGAAGGTCGCAAATGATGTCTGGTCACTAAAATTCAGAAGAAATGAGCCAAGGTCAGGACCCTCAGAGGCCAGAAAGAAAGACTTTAGAAATTCTAACGGCGTCAAGTAAGAGATGCCTGATGGTTTTGCATGAAGGCCTCGCTCTTTTAAAAGAGCAGAGGAACTGCCAAAGCAGGAATCTGTGGCCTTAGATGTCCCAAGTGGAGGCTCCAAAGATGAGATGGACGACGAGAGAAGGTTAATCCAAGCACTTGTGACCAACCCGGAGGACGAAATTGATTATCTTAAGGAGATAAAGGCGACTGTGTAGTTTGCTAATTATCACATGTTTCTTAGATATAGTGGTGATTTCTTTGCCTATATTTCTACGTATTTGTCTTAGAAGATGCTCAAGAACAATGACCCCCGACTAACCTACATGTTCAGGGGGAATTTCTTCAAGACGCCCTTAGTACCTGATCGAGCGACGCAGTTAGGATGCTTCATGGATTTGCTCTGTACGCAGCTGTGGCAGAAAGCTAGGCAAGTTAGAAGCCCATCATGAGGAAGTTTGTGTGCTAGTGCACCATTCGATTCGTTTAAGATAACTTTCCCCTCCTGAGCAATCCGTCTAAATGCCTGTTTTATATTCTTGTGGAAGGCGAGAAGAAAGCTGATCGTAAATTCAAGTCTACTAAGTGCGGCATAGAGTATAACAACTTGAACGGGATGCGCCAACACCTCTTGCGTCACAGTAAATGCAGGTTTTACTTCTGCGTGCAATGCCTCGAGGGATGCGACACGTTTACGGATATGGTGCACCACAGAACGACACATGGTGGTAAGGTTTGACTACGGTCAGTGTTCCTTGCTATACCATTAATCCTAATGAATAATACTTTGTACTCCTTATAAAAGCTGCATTTGAGCCGCCGTCATCAATTCAGAAAGTTTTGAGGAAAATGAGAAGAGGTGGAAGCCTAGACCTCCTCAGCCCTCTACGTCCGAAGAGCTAAAGGATGGTCCTCTCGGAAAAAGGCACAGGATGGAGCAGTGCTGCAGTGTTTGCGGATCTGCTTTTGACTACTTGGATGTGATGTTATCACACACAGTACAGGGGCACCCAACTGAAAGCGAATTCATTTGCTAGTCACGTATTCGCTTCATGTGTGCTGCACTCAATCCTAATGCAGATGAGGAAGAGGATGCTCCGAATCCTACCAGCTAGACTTAAGAGAAAATGCATCTAAGTGCTATAATCTATCTATGTATAGTGCTCTTTGTGATGGCATTTGTAATAGGAATTTCGCGCTTCTTCGATATGTAGATACCTCTATAATAAGCTTGTGCTTATTCTCTTTAAAGTCTATCGAAATCGTGTCGATTTAACCCATTTTCTGGTATGGTGCTTTGCTACTCCAACTTAGGTGAAAGCCACCAGACAAATTTAGCCAGAAAAAACATAATAGGCCTAGGACTACGTATAGCCCAACTTGCAAAACAGGTGAACTTAATCCGCATCCATCAATGTTAGTCGGTAGTTGGTGGTGGGAGTGGCCGAAGCGATGCGGTTAGTTAGTGGTCATTAATTTGGCAACTAAGTAATGAATAAGTACAATATAACACACTCTTGCCAAAAGTGCAACCCAGAAGATGGAAAGCGGGACTTCAATGAGGTCAGATTACAGTAGCCGCAACAAAACTACAGCTGGGAAGCTTATCTGTGCCTTCCTCAAGCACTATGGCTATAGAGTGTGTCCAAACTGCACTTGTCGAATAGCAATGCATCAGCCGTGTTGACTCTTGCAGTTCATTTCGTCGCTATAAGCTAGTGATTCGGATGAATTATTAAGCCAGCACGTTTGTGTGACATGTAGAGCATTACCACGATTGCCTTCTTATCGTCACATAGGGGAGTCAGAGGGGGGTATTATTTAATGATTTGCTTATAATTTGCCATGCCCATTTAAATGTTTTGCATTTCACAGCTCGACACTCCAGCCCTACTCTTTGCCGCATTCACCCCATCACGATCCTAACTTTGCTGAACCTTGAAACAGGTATGCGACCAAAGATATCCGGCACAATGTCATCTATTTTTGCCGGTAAATTCGAAGCGCTAACCTGGACCATTTGGCTTCTAAGTATAACATGCCCTCCCCACCCCCCATCTCTTTGTTGCTTTTCGCTTGATGTGATGGAGACGGATGGCACGCATCTGTGCAAGTTTGACAAAGGTGTAATTGCACCAACGAATCTTTAGATTATTCGCAGAGACTGGCATGCAGCAACCCGAATCGACTTTTATTCTACATGAAGGGTACAGCCTCTGCTTACGCTAGAATCTGAAGGCATGAAAAATCGTAGATTCTGCAAGGCTTGAAGCACAGTCAAACAAATTCTACCCTCAATCGCTTGATTGAACGAGCAACACATTGGTCGTTTTAGGATAGATAAAAACAACAAACTGTTGCATGATGAATAGGTACATGCTTACCATCGCTTGGCAGGATGGGATCCGCAAAAGTATGCTTTTCATTAATAAATCCCTACCTACGCATTTTAGCAATTGATGGTTGTATGTGCTGTAACTCCATATTGAGAAAGGACTGCCAATTTCAAAGAACACTGTAAAAAGCTTTGTTAGATGCAATCGCTGATGCCTTTAGTTGTATATCACGTCGATCCCATTATTTTGCCTTATACTATTAAAGCCTGCAAATGCGTTGGCAGATACATGAAACTGGGTGCAAACACTCCATGAAAAGGAGATCATTGGAAATACATATTCAAATGGACACGAGGCAAATGCGATTTGTTTGCTGGTCGTACGCTTTTAAATAGGTGCACCGCTTCTCACCGGCTTAAGAAATCTGAAATTTTATGTTACGTATGTGCTGTAACTTTGTTACTGGCATAAGTAATTTGTGACCGGTCTCTGTTTGATGTAGAACTATTTGCTTTTGTTACCAGCTATATTTTTAACAACATTTTGTCATGAAGCAAAAATACTCCCCATGTTACTCGTGTAGTGATCTGGGCGCGGTCTTCATATATGCATGTGCGTTTCCGGATCGCAATATAGTTTCTTTCTTTCCTGATTTAATCTAGCGCGTTGCAGAAACCAAGCAGTTCTAAAAGGATACTAGACTTTCGCATCATTTGCATTAGGCAGCTTTGCAGTTTATCTCCTCCTACAGTGTCTTTAGGCAGAGATTGATTTGCTAAGGGGATCCTGTTTTCATCAAATGCTTTTCATCCTAAGCAAACATTCGAATGTAGTGTAAATAACGCAGTCCTCCCGCCCTTTAGGTGTTGTTCCATGCTGGCCCCTTACATATGGCCTCTGCATACGCCATTAGAAATTGCTTTCTATTATCAAAAAATAGGAAACCATGGTCTTCCTATCTCCAGCCTATTGTTATAATGAGCGGTAATTATTTACCATTTTCAAAGTGCGTCAGTGTTGATCCCGAATCAAATGTAGTGTCATGCAAGCGTTGGCATTATCACCTATGCTTCGGTTTGATTACTTGTACTTAAACCCGTTTTGGCATTTTACATGCGCAAGATAATTCTGCGCAAGTCATTGCATTCCGTCAATAATAAATTGTGCCGCCCTAACTTCAAAGGGTTTAGGATGGAATAAAAATATAGCTGAGCGATTGGGATTCCAAGCACTAGTGCGCCAATTCCAAGAGGACTCTTTTAGCAAGTGAAATGCGAGAGTTGGATTAGTGACACAGGAGAAGAGTGCAACACGCTGCAAGAGTTGCCTAGGAAAGGCCAGCTGCATTTTATTATTGACAGCTAATTAGGAATACCGCTTCTACTCGCAAAACTGGTCTACCTTGTGTATGTCTGCAATGCCGAGGCTTCGACGGAAGAAATATTGCCAATAAAAGATGGCAAAATAAGCACTGTTTAGATGGCATTCGGATCAGCGGGTTGTTTAGCTTTAGTAATTGATAGCTTATCAATTCTTTGGAGGTGGGATCGGCTTATTGACTTTATTAGACAAAGCTGTCTCCACAAAATGCAGAGTGGTCAATTGCTTCGTATGAATATCTGAATGGGTGGGGATAATGGAAACACATTGGATGGCACCCGCACGTCTTATGATTTGCACCCCTTCTACATTGGAACGCGAAACAGCTGTTGGCGCATGAGGTGTAAAGAATACTTTTATAACTCAAACGCCCACTACTTAGTTAACTGGTCCAGGTTTATCTGTGACATGCTCTGTGACCCCATGCTGGCTAAGGGTGAACATAAACTCTTAGCGGAAAAACTCCCATTCCCGGTAATCTAGTGAATGTCAACATTTTAATCATTACTGACCATTCCGTGCTGCAAAATTGAGACAAATTTGTCGTATTTTTTCGACAATGTCGAGTGTCGGTAATTCCGTGTACACAACGCAAAGTGAATATCCAAGAGGTCGCGTGATGATGCCGCTTAGCTTGTGTAGCTTTGATACGTCGCATAATATATTTATTGTAGCAATCGAGACATGAATTTTCTCGACAAATTCGTCAGATCAGTGGTAAAGGCTCATCTTTAATGAGATGGGAACTGTAGATCTTTGATAATGACTGCTGTCCTATTGTGTTGAATCGTGTTTTGCTGTGATGTGCTGCGTTAAGCATCAGCCAAGGTTAATATTAGAGGGATGATTCATCTCCTGCGTGACTCTACTGAAAGTAATGCATCGAGATGCCATTCTCAACAGTAAACAGTGTAATGTGAACTGGTAGAATTAACATTATTGCACCACACTCACGACTTGCTACAGCAAAATCATTTCAACGGCGACGGCATCGCATCTGCTGTGATAAATGCCACTGTTGCACAACTAACACGTCTTTCCTACCATTTTGATTACGCGAAGTATTGTGATTTTAAAAGTGCTTGATTAGCACAAAAGACATGCGAAATATGTCAAAATAGGAATAGTCGTAAAAGGTGCCACTGAGACTACTGCCGGTGTTATTCCAGCAGTAGCAGAGGTGGCGTTTCGCTTACTTATTTTTAATTGAGTTCACAGTGAGCGATGCGATCGTCGTATTGAAACTGTATATGAGGCTCATCGAGTTTTAAAT
The DNA here is from genome assembly GCA_036345935.2 of Taenia hydatigena. Lineage (NCBI taxonomy): Eukaryota > Metazoa > Platyhelminthes > Cestoda > Cyclophyllidea > Taeniidae > Taenia > Taenia hydatigena. The sequence goes on along the minus strand of JADWOT020001916.1, from coordinate 630,138 downwards.
TGACCAGAAAACGAGCTCACGTTTAAGGTGCGGATTTTCGTGCCTCCGTTCCAGGAAGAGCAAAATTTCATCTCAACCAACATTTGTCGGGCCGTCATCACCGGTAGTAAAACGTTGCTCTGCATGCTACCCAGAAAGCACAACAAGCACTCCGTTTCTTGGCTGTGGATTACGCATGACCTATTCTGCGTTTGTCTACAAACACTAATTGGATTTCCAACCTTATTCTGAGCATGCGTTTGTTTAGGTCGATCTGCAAAACGTCAATTTTTATCGGCATCGTTCAAAATGATTTGTAAAATTGACACGATCTTGCAATTAGTCGTCTTGTTTTTTGAGATTTTACGTGCCTGCATGCATTAGTAAATTAATTTGATTTTCCGGGGATAATCGCAATCTAATCAATCCTGAAGGATCGCATTATCACCTTATATTCGTGGCACTTCTAAAGTTTGGCAGGGTTTTGAGTAACAATGAGAATTGGTAAAGACGTATTCAGGGAAAATAAATCAAACGTTCCATAACTGTGCAGGAAAGTATAAGGAAAATGAAAAACACCCGTGCGTTTACAGTGAGCATAATGGCTACGATTCGATTTGCCGTGTTAAGAAATGCGAATTGCTTTCGATCCTACTCTTTACACTGTATATGGCTTAATGTCAAAGAAGTAGTAGGTTGAACTTCTTAGCACTTTTCGGAAAACTAGAATAGGTGTAAGCACGAACTAAAGTTAAAAAGTGTGAAAAATGGAGGCGAGATTAAATGGGTGATCGTGGGCTGTTACTAATGGCTGCAAGCGAGTAATTTTGCATTGCAGAGCATTGCAGAATAGAAAGAGAAAAAGGCATTACAACACGGCTGCCGCGTCTCAACAACAAGTCGCAGCTGAACAAAGTAGTGCTGAAGTGATCGTTATGTACCTATGCAATTTCACTACTCCATTAGGGTATCTGCAATCAATCGCAGGGCTGAGAATTCTGTGTTTAAGAACACTGCAGTCACTGGTTGATTAAGAGAGCAGCTGGTAGTATGCTTCGGACCCGCGTTTGAATAATTAGATTCACCCTTGTCACTCCGACTCAAGTTCCTCTTGATGGCTACAGCTAGAGTCTACAAATGCCGCATTCTGTGCAAAAGCCTCCTTGTTTTGAGCAAACTTTGTCTGTATTACCCCTTAAAACATCGCTATGCAGAGCATGCGGCCAAACTGCAGATCATTTGTTCCGTTAGCATAAGCAAAAAATGGAAAGTTGCGATTGTACTGCAAACGTATCTCGTAAACTTTGCATACGACTGGCGATTTTTGCATACACCTTCTTTACGCAAATTAACTAGACTGAACATTTGCAGCTTAGTCGAAGTGTGCTGCGAAGTTTCAAACAGAATTCATTCCTCTAGGCTTAGGTGGTAGTACGAAAGGACAGGTAACTTGCTTCCAATCGACAATTATCAGCTTCCTGGCTGTAATTCGCAGTGGTGAGAGTGGATTGAGAAATGAAACTTGTACAAGAGGTCGCACACGCTTCATGGCATTGCAGCGGCTCAGGTGTATGAACTGTCTAAAGCTTAATAGAAAATGCTGTTAATGAGCTCTATGTCTTTGAAAGAAGTATGTAGTCAAGTTGTAATACTCTGCAAGGCATTCTGGCAAAACAGGCACTAACGCTTAGACCGCATAAGGCTTTGATTATGGGTTATAACAGCTACCGCAATTCGTGGTTTGCAGATTATAGAAAACAAGACTTGTAGTCGTAATGTTTTCCAGTTGGAGACCAGCCAGACCGATATTATGATTAGGTGATTGTGATAAGACCGACTTGGCGAAAAGCTCCCATGCGCATAACAAAATTACTTTCTCCAATTGTGTGGGGCCTAACGCATTGTCAAGCTCACTTTCTGTAGACACACCTGCGCGTTAAATGCTTAACGTGATGGCATCTGCAATGTTACTGCTCCTGTGACCCAGTGTGCACAGGGTATTTTTATCCTATAAATGCACGTCTCAATATTTTGTTTTGGTAGTCCTTAGTCATGCCATGATGACAAATTTTCTCACAAAAGTCATTACAACTTGTACAAAATGATGTAGGTTTCGTCTCTTGTTAGCTTTATTCGTCATGCTTGCGCTACCCGTTCCATTGTCTCCAATGTTTCGCAGCATTCATCTGGAACTTCTTAAGGTCCAAGTAGGAATGTTATGCCGCAGAGTCAGTGTTCCAAATTCAACTCTGTTCATGTAGTTGATAATGAAACATCAACTCAAGGCGCAAAAGGATAAAGAACAGTGCTGTAAAAGTTTAGAATCGCATCCAAAACTTAGGTGAGCCGACAAGGCCGTGCGCGTAGGCTTCATCGAATTCTTACTTGCACATGCATTTTACTTAACCAAAAGTGAGAATTAAAGCAACTTATTTCTACCGACAATAAGTTCAGGTTTTCGCAGTCTCAGCGATTCGTACGAATTCAGCTTCTTTTTTCCCATATAAACGTTTAGCCATTGAATGCAAATGCAATGTATTTTCAAATGTTTTTAGGATTTACGCAGTTCCGTATATTTAAATATCAAGTTCCTTTACCTTATCGCATTGTGTTTCTTGATGCATCCACGTCATCACAAAGTGCTTGAGTCCGCTAAATTCGAATAACTTGCGATCTATCCGTTAGATGGCCTCAAGCATCTGCATCTTTTCCTCACCGACCACTCACTGCATATTGCCTTTCTTTTCGATGTAAAGCCACGCCACCGCCATTTAGTCGCATCTTAAGAGGCTTTATCATGTCCCTCATTAAGTGCATCTCTCGTTGCGACCCGAAACAACCTCTAGGAAAGTGAATGGGGCAGCCACTACTTTCAAGAATTAGGACACTCGCGCGGACCCAAGGCACATTTCTTGCAACGTGCATCAAATAGCGCCATATGATTTGTGCCAAATTTGCAATAGCGTTTAAAGCAGGAAAGCTAATATAAAATGGTTTGAGTTTTGAGTTTCGTGTAGAGTATAAAACATTTCAATGCTTCTTTGCATTGGCAGAAGGAGCACTGTACATTGATGGAAGCTGCAGCGATCCCCACAAACAGCCGATCGCATGAGTATACATGCATATCCGTCAGACGAACGTAGATACCCACGCATTTTATGGTTATTTGTTGGTCTTATTTCTTTGAGGATAACATTCTTTCTTTTTAAGTCATAGTGTTTCGTAATTCCCCCATGTTATTACAAAGCGGTTAAAATCGCTAGACTCCTACAACTTGCAGTAAATTTGTTTGATGGCTGTAAGTCCTGCGCTGTATCTTTAATGTCCATCCACTTGATATTACCTGCCCTTCAGAAGTGAATCTCCGTCATTGCCAACATGTCGCATCTAGAAGTTAAGGCGAATCCTCTGTTAATAGCATTCCTCATTGCCATCTGGACAAGTCCGTGACACCATGTACGAGATTAGGCACTGCTGGACGTCTAAAGGATATTTGTCTGGTTCCAGCCCTTCCCCTCAGGTATTGGCCGCCCTTCCACATCCATTTTTTTGTTGTCACGTGGCAACCAACTTTTGAGATGTTTCGACCAACAGCTTTTGAAAACTCCGTTTTCACAGGTTTGTATTTCGCAATTAAAAGGCAAAGCTAATAAAAGTGATCACGTCTTTGTGCTGTGGTCCTAACTATGAGCAAATTTAGAATGTCACAAATGAGCCATCTTTTGTGGCTATGGTAGAAAGGGTGGAAATCTTTTTTAGTGCAATGGTTGCACAAGCGTAAACCGACTTGGGCTTGGTAGGGGTGAGTGAGTATATCGACCGACCATCTGGGACGAGTCGAAACCGAGACGCACGATGGGAAAGCACACTTATAAACAAATGTACTTGGTGGCGGTTTAGATGGGGCTACTTGCAGCCCTCTCTTCATATGGCAATGGGATTGGACCTCCAAAACTGGTATTGTATGTAGTAGAGGTGCAGAGGCTATGTAAATTGCTAAAGCAGAATCTAATTATTTCACTCAACACTGAGGAATGGTAACTGTGCTTGCCAGGTAGCCCTGACTCCTCAAATTTTCCTTAGCGTTGCGGTCTGTGAGTTATCGGTTTAGGCTTTGGAAGTGGTTCCATTGGCGTCGTTGGTGCACATTTACTCATGAATTACCAAAGAGAAAGTCCAGTGCATAATTGAATTGCGAACTACTCATAGAGTTCAGTAGATGCAGATTGCATGCGCCCCTGCCGTATCATTTGTCACTTTCTCCAACATTCACGAACTAACTTCCAATCAATACTAAGCATCTTGACAGTAGATCGCACTAATAGGAGAGGCTTGAGAAACGGCACTTGTACATGAAATTATAAATACTTTATTACATGATAGCAGTCTAGGCGCATATGCTGTTTACATCTTAATGCAGCCTTTGTAGTGTTCTGCACCCTTAAGGGCATTAAGTAGTCAAGCTGTAACATTTTGCAGGGCATTCTGGACTCGGTGTTAAGTTATATAAAGGTGCTTTCGACGAAATCCGGTTGACGCAAAGCTTCCATTTGCTTAACAAACTTGTTTACTTGTATTGCACAGAGCCTGATGAATTGCCAAGCCCACTTTCTGTAGCCGCACCTGCGCATTAAACGCATAACGCGATGGCATCTGCAATAATAATGCCTCTCTAATCCAGTGTGCGTAGACTACTTGTCTGCTACAAATGTGCGCATCGATATTTTGTGATCACTATCCTCAGTCACGCCAAATTGGCTTATTTTGCACGAAAGTTATTGCAATTGGCATGAACATCATGGGTATCCTCGCTCGATCGTCCTACCTACAATGTTTGTATTACTTGCCGTGTTGCTCCTGACGGAATGTGGTAATTAATTAAAGCCTACAAAAGCTCGAGTAGGAGCGTGATGCTGCATATTTAATGACCTTAATTCAGCCTTACTTATGCAGTTCATAATCAAACATCAGCAAATGGTTCTTAAGGATTTAGAACAACGTCGACATTTGCGACTTAAATCATCATGCTGCAATTTAACCGTACGCAAAATTAGAATGTAGAGCTTGAGCCATTTCAGTTGTGGCTTTGATAAGAGAGTTAAAATCCTCCTGTGCACAAAGATTCCACAAGCGTGGGTGAGCTTGGTCTCGATAGATGAATGGGTTCGGACGAAGGTGCACGATGAGAAAAAACACACTTAACCAAAAACCCACCTCGTGGTGGGTTATGTGGGGCCATTTAAACAGTCTTCTTGATTGATTGCGTGGATGGATTTTTAACGATTATTACTGATGTGGAGTGGAGGCGCAGAGAACAGGCGAATCGTAAAAACAATCCTTTCTTTTCATTTAGCATGAAGAATCTAAAATTGTGCTCGCGTAATAGCACTAATCCCTCAAGTCTTCTTTATCATTGCAGTCTGTGTTCTTTTACTCTAGGCTTCGAAAGTAGTCTCACTGGTATCAGCCATGCATATTTGCCCAATAATAACCGAGCAGAATGTCCTGAACGGTTCAGTATATAACTAACTTGCGAGCTCTAATAGTGAAAATTCGGCAAAAGCAGGTTGTTGACAGGTAAAATTAGTTGTGCTAATCCGTCAGTTTTGAGCTGTTTAGCCACTTCCGCAGTAAGTTCAGGGGAACTTTACACGTCGCAATTTTAAATATCAGTCCTCAACTGTGATACCTTGGACGTTGAATTAACAGGATATTCTTAAACTGCAAAGTATAGTTTTCACCACTTTAAATGGGGCAGATTTAGTTTCCACGAGTTAGATTAGCATGCCTGATCAGCATTACGAGGGTTGGAAACGATGTTCGCTAAACCCATATATAAAGATAATGAGCCAAGGTCGCGAAGCAAAGCAAGAGAAAGGTGAGACAGCATAACTGTGCCAAATAAGAGATGTTTGATGGTTTGCGTAAGGTTTACTTACATTTTTCGAGGCTTAGAAAAAAATGCATAAAAGCAAATCGTAGCTTTGGATGCCTTAATTAGAGGTTCTAACGAGGAGATGAAAGGTGTTAGAAGGTTGATCGAAGCACTTGCTGTCCATCCTAAAGACGAGATTAGTTTCCTCGACACGATTGAGGCAAGTGCGCAATTTGATATCAGTTGCATGCCTTTAACTCGATTTTGCAATTATTTTATCTGTATTTACATTAGAAGATGCTTAAAAGCAAGGATTCCCGACTTAAATACGTTCTTCATGGGGAAGCCATCAAGAATCCCTTCGTAGCTGACCGAGAGACGCAGCTAAAGTACCTCATGGATTTGTTCTGTACGCATTCGTGGCGTAAAGTCATGTAAACATAGCACCTGAGAAGTCAATCTCATCTTAATATATGATGTAGTATGCAAAAATATGCCAGTTAGTGCACTATTATTTACTGCTGAAGGAAGATCTTTCGTTTTATGCAGTATATTTTCTCCCTAATTTGTTTTGCCCTGGAAGGTGAGAAGACAAATGATGGATACAAATGCACTGCATGTGGTAAAGAGCACGGCGATTTAAGTAAGATGCACTGGCACCTCCTGCGTCATAGCGGTTGCAAGTTCTACTTCTGCGTGCTTTGCCTCGAGGGTTTCAGCACACTTGCAGAGACGGCTTGGCACACAATGGCACACTTAGGTAAGGTTGGATTGTAGCCAGTGTTCTTTGTCCATTCCATTTGGCCAATAAAACACACTTTATATGTTCTTTTTCTCTTAAAGACAGAATTTTGCCACCAACGCCAAGCCCGATATTTGAAGAAAAGTGCAGAAGTCCTAAGAACCTAGAGCCTCCACAATCCCCTGAGCCCAAAGAACAACAAGAGGGCCCTGAAGAAGAACAGGGCAGCAAAGATTACCAGTGCATGATTTGCGGATTTACATTTGACCGGCTGGATGTAGTGTTATTCCATACGGAACAGCAGCATCCCACCGAACGAGATGTTATTAACCGGTTGCGTCTTCAACTTCTGCGTGCTGCATTCGATCCCAAAGGCTATCGCCTCAGAATTTGCCGATAAAGAATGCTTAATCTTTCATTGCGTACTAATGCAAATTCTGTCAGCGAATTTCAAGAGATGAATTAATTTTGTATCAATTTTTTGTAAAGTAAAATGCTAGCAGTAACGACATTTATAGGCTAGAATTGCAAGTCTAGCTTGATGCGATAAGAAAGGGCCAACCTTTCTATTAAAAATGGCCTGCTCTTCGCTCTCGTCAGTCTTTTTTACAAAAACTTGACTAACTAAACTGGTTTTTGCTTTGTTTATTGCACTACTACATAATAGTTGACAGATATCAGATAGAAATGGAAAGAAATCTGTCATGGTTTCGCATCCAAGGAAGTCCACTTTGTAAAAAAAAATATGAGGAACGTCTCACTCAAAGTCATTGTGATGAATTGTGGTATTTTTATCGGAGAGTAATTTGAACTAGAAAAGAGGAGGTTAAAAGTGAAATGAGGAAAGCGCTTTTTAAATACCGTTTAGGACAACCCGTTACTTTTGATGTAGGCAAAGAAATCCGGTCATCAATCCCTACGTCTCGTTAGTGCGACACTGGAAGTGGCCAAACAGAAGAGGCTTAGACAATGCGATCACTGACCTGCATTTATTAATGGCGGTGGATCCATCGCTACGCACTATGCCTGTGGCTAAAGTGGCAGTTAACAGATCTACATGTAAAATGTAGTGAGGTGCATGACAGACGTGAATGTGTTGTAGCATTTATTGGAGGTATTTAGAGAAATTTTATTTAGCAGCAGGCAAACCACAGAATGCACCTTAAATTTTGACACAGATGCGAGGTGAAAAGTGGCTGTGCAAGTAGAGCGTGTGATTTAGCAAAGAATCTGCATCCCAAAATACAGCGCACTTTTCATGGTGCAGGGCTACTAATTTAGGCCTGCGTAGCAGATCTGCAACGATTCAACGGCAAATTTGACTTAGAGTATCACGAGCAAAAGCGCATCAGTGGAAGATTTTACCTCTCAGTTCTTTGCGATGACACACGGAAGAACTGTCTCTTGCCTCTAGATCCACTTTATCCAATCTCTTCTCACTGCTTCATGCTGCTCAGTGGTGATCTCCTACGTGAGTCTTCCCTGTGGCAGCCATCTTTGGCAACGCTGTTCAATGAAGGATTGCCCGCGGCTCATATATGCCGTCAATTTGCACTGCCCCTTCACGAATATCTTAAGATGCTGCCAACGTGCCTAACCGCTATGGAATTCTCTGCGTCTAAAGAATGATCTGCTTACCCACAAGAAAATCAACTGTTCTGCTGATCAAATATCTGGCCCTCGCTTCCAAATTTGTTGGCCCCACCGCCACTGTCACCAATTCTAATACTAGTGCCAGGTATGAGAACATGAATTTTTCTTCAATATGCTCTTGAGTAAATAAGAGTGGTACAAAACTTAATAGCTTGCTTGCTTAACTAATTTGCTGCCCTATTACTTACTACCTACCTCCTGTAATCTTTGCTAGCAATGTATGCATGCATCGTAATTGACGTTACCTTATTTCGCATCAAGTGAGTTTTGTCTAAGTAACTCTGAAAAATATTGTCGGAAAATGCATCAATTACGCTAAGAGGTGTTGTCTTTCTTGACGTCTTCGATCCGAGAGAGTGACTGGGTCAAGGTCTCCCAATTTAAGTGGAATTAAAGTAGATGCACAAACTATCCACGTTTTCTAACAGGAATCATTGTTTCGATGATGTCTGCTTAGCCATGAGATTAGCGGAACCTGAATGCTGCTTACCTAGCCGTTGACGTGTGCTTCAATTATCCATGAGCATGTACTAGGCCTCACGTTCCTCGACTCCTCTACAAGAATTTAATGAAGATTCTCTATCATAATAAGGAAATGTGAAACGCCTAAGGTGTGTGATGCATTTGCGATATCCGTCCTTTGATTGCTACGACTGGTCAAATTTACCATAAGATTACTTATTACACCATGTACAGTGCTTCTTGATGTCGCGCAAGCCGGCCTACATGGACCAATTTGCGTTGTTCTGGAATAATTCCTGCATGATTTAAGCAATGGTGGCTTTAATTAAAGGTCGTCACCAGGAAAAATCAATGCTTAGCAGCACTTTTGAGTGGGTTTTTCCTTTGATTTATGCATCTGTTGCATAAACCAATGATAGTAAAGCCTGTTGTGTGGTTTTCCTGGGCAAATGCCACAGTAGCCCATGCGTGAACTCCGATTGATCCAAAATGGTTTAACTACCCTTAAGTAGCAAGATTCATTATTACCACCATTGAAAACCGGTAAAGGATATGATAAATTCTGTCCCCAACCTCTCGTCCTAATTTAAAACCACTGGAGTCAGGCTAAACAGACAGCTGATATTGGCATTTGATTAAACCGGATAGTATGATTAAAGCATATCATAATAGACATTACAGAAACCATAAACCCAACAAGCCCAGGAATCGTCGGTGACAATCCCACGCTGATTGTTACTTCTAGATGTACATTCATTGAACAAATTAAAGTGTTTTCATAACAGGCACTCACGCATCTATACGCATTGGTACAAGTCGTGACGACAGCTTCCAAGCCATAGTCCAGCCTTTGAAACACGCAACTAGGCATATTTCAAGGCTATTTGTTACGCGCTAACCAGTGAATTGTGGCGAGATCAGCGAAAAACGCATGGAAGCAAGCGCGCGCAGATTAAAAATGTAGAACTATAAGCATTCTGATTTTTTTGGATAGAAAAATTTTTAAGCATTTAGCTCAGGACTTAAAACTTATAGCTTTAGGGTTTGCAGACAGATTAGTAGTTTTTGAATTGCCACCAGCTGGAATAAATTCGATGTCGACACATGTGTGGTACCGGGTCTGTGCTTTCATGCAATATAGCCTTAATTTTCGGTCTCATAGGGAACAGTGGTGAATTGTCGTGGAGTCGTTGACTGCAAGACATCGATGAGAGATTGTGGCTCCAAAGCTTTAATGTGATTCACGAGATCGAATTTAGAATAGTTATATTGTTGTGTGTTCTTCTTGGAAGAGAAATTTATCACCGCTTCCGCAGTCAAAATGGTTCAGTGGCTGCATTTAGGTGGGCAAAGTCGTAGCTTCAAGTATCTAGTAGGATAGTAAGGACTCACCATTTAAGGCTAACCCTGCTGGTCTTTGTTCCTAGTCGTTTGTGTTGATGGTTGGGTGCGTATTGTCCGACAAATGTAAGATGCTAGGATGTCGCATACATGCGATACAGGTATTGGAGGCAGGGTGCACCAGCGGGTCATTGACAAGCAGCCATGTCAGAGGTAAGTAAGTAAGCTATATTATTTTACTCAACTTTCTTTGTCCGTCATTTGTGTGAGATAAAAGACCTGAGATGAAAATTAGCCAAGGAAAGCACCCTCCAGACACATCTAGTCCACATCTAAGTTTTAAAACCCCAAAAGTGTAACAAAAATATCGCGTTTTATTCCTGCCAGTTGGATTCTTTTTGGAAAGCTAAGATTACAACAATTATTTCTGCTTTTCCCAAATCGGCAGAATTCGTGGTTATTTATCCTAATTGGGTACTTGGGAGAGAGGTTCAAGCTTAGCATTACTAAAGAACTACTGACGGATAAGGACCTAATACGTGGTACTGAAAAAGGCGATCTTGCTCACTTCTACTCTCTCCTCTCCTTTTATTTCGCACCCATTCCATCACCCTTTTAAGGCTGATGGGCTGCTCAAAACGCAATATTTTGCTTGCTAAAACATTAGAATAGGACTGATTTGCGCAAAAATTTCTGTGCCCTTTCATTTTGACTACATTGTTTAAATTTTTGTTTAATTTTAATAGCATTTGTTGGGCTGTGGTCCAACGCTACCAAAGCTGCTTTTCTACCTTTCCATGATTTTTAACAACTTGTTCATGAGACGTTGATCTTAACTTCTGAGTCAGCTAAGATCATCAACACTTCCATTGTGTACATTTATTTAATTAATTCGCTCTTCGTGCTTATCGGTTCTTCCAGACATTCAACCATTTCTTTGTAGTCGATCACTAAGGCTCACTCTTTTCGTCAGCCATTTTAAGGCAGCCTCAAGCTTGCGCTTGATGGTTTGATGCTACCTCAGCGCAGAACCTTTTAAAAAGTTCCACCATGGCCCTCCACTGCCTTATATGTTGCGCAACAAATTTTCACAAATGTGTACGCCTAACATCAGCTGCACACTTGCATGTACGCTTTGCACTTTTCTACACAGGCCTCCAAGTTTTGGCTGCGCACAGACCCTACTAAGCCATTATTTACACAACCGATCCACATCACAACTTTTCAAACAAATGCCTGAACAAAGCTATACCACCGGTCTCGTACATCAATTCAAACACATTGCTTGGGTTTTACAATGCATTTAGCCAAACAAATCATCAGTAGAACGTCAAACCAACAAATTTTACAAGCTGCTCTGACAAAAGACATGACACAGGTCTGTTGTGAGAGTTATGGAGATCTTTGAAATTATATTGAGCTGTAGGCTGATAAGAAGCAAGCACGAGCTGTTGTTAGACCTGGCTTAGTCCGGCAGAGTTGAGATCGTGGATACAGCTGGCAATCTCGTTGAGTGTCAGTGCAAATTGGGCGTCAATGAGAAAGAAGTTGGGGTAGTGGGTGGGTGACAGGAGGGCGGAGCAGGAGGCCGAAGTCGTAGAAGTCGTCATCACTGATAAATTGGGTGATGCAACCAAGGAAGAAGGCCAAGCCGTACCGCATACGCATGGTCTTCTCCGCCTCCATAATGGCTTCTTTCAGACTCAGCAACAACACTAGGGCCTGTGCTGATCAGAGAGATAATGAGATTGGCCTTACCCAATCTCCTAATTTCTGCGTACACGCAATAAGACAAATGCACCCATTATGGAGGCATCTTCAGTAAGATTGCTAACGGTTTCAGTCTCTAGCAATTGCTAATTATGTCAACCCATGGATGTGAAATGCGTAGAAGAAACCGCAGAGATTCAATCGCATGAGTTCCGTATTCCTGGCATGAGATTGGTAAATACCTTGTAGGTATTTAAAATATGTTATAGAAATCACACGAAAATACAAAACTTTGTTCTTCTTTGATTGTATAGCCCATGTGATATATGTTGCGACTCTGAATGCAAACTATGTCACCTCATGTAATTGAATTCGCAATCTTTTACCGATTCATTTACTGCATTATGCCTGGTAGTGGGATTGTCTTAGTGATCCACTACAGTGAATTTGAAAGTCATTATGTATCAATAGTAAGCAAAGGCAAGCAAAGAGCATGGGAACCCGCTTGTAACGTGGATAACTTTTCAAAAGCAAGAAAGTAAGGAACCCACAAGTACTCTGTGCGGAAGATTGCTCACGTTAGCAGCATCCGAACCGGGAGCACTGAGAAAATTCTGAGGCTTGATCTGGTTGATAGACTAGAGAACTTGGGGACGAGAGCACTGCAAAGCGCATTGCTCAGTCATCGCCACCATCTGAATCGCATTCAGTGGCTCAGTCAGCACGCTCATTGTCGAAGCAATCAGTAGTGATAGCGACTCTGATAGGACTGGCAGGCAGCAGTTCTGCAAGCACATAAATTCGATGGGTTATAATGCCATGTGGAAAATCTGTCTAGAGTACGGCGCAAGCATCCACACCCTTCTTCAATACGGCATTCTCAATTTGCACTTGTGACAGTTTTGAGACCACGGGCATCATGGTGGTGGATTAAAAAGTGTCTGCAAAAAGAAATTCGACAAAAAATGCGCGCAATTATTAGGATGTTTAAAAACATGACACAGGACAAGAAATTGAGGCGAAGGTAAAATCTGTAGCACTGGAATGCAGTTACTGAACACATTCTAATGGTTTACAGCAACTATAAAAACCACAAACATTTGGACCATCAAACCATTGGGACAACCAAGATTTATGACTAACTGATGATTGATGGATAATGTGGGTTCCTATGTATATCAATGCAGGCATTCATGTTACTTCGATCGCAATGAAGACGATTAGAGACGACATGATTCTTGCATCTTTAGGTTGTCGCAGAAGACTGATTTTTATTTAGTCCTCGACCATTGAGTACATGCCATTTTATGGAATTTTTCTTTTGTGCGTTGTTAATGTTCGACAGACTGTGGCCTCTGTAAATAGCCGAAAGTATTACCTCTACTAACTTTCTACTCCTTTCTCTATTCAAACTGGCATTCTACTGGTTTGGTGGCTCCTCTTTTAACCCTCTGCCAAAACCCACATGCGACAATCTGAACATAACTTTATTTAATACTAATTGGTAAATCTGGGTTGGTGTCAATGCCTACTTGGCGTCTGCGTCGACATTTGTGATCATAATTTATAAAAGCCCGTTAATATTTTGTTTTTTTGGCAGAAGGGTCACTTGAGCGTGATCGTAGCGTCACCATTGGCCTCCATTCATCATTGCCAATTAGAACCCCTCCCTCTATCTCTGAACGAAACACGAGAATGCTAATCCAATATAGTTAGGCTTGCTCTTTTGTTGGCTAAAATAGTCGTTTTAGGGCAATTGAAAGAAAATTAAACGACAAGCTAACAAAAGTAGAGCGGTAATCTTATATGTCACACTGTTTCTTCTTTTTTCAATGACTTTCTCAATATTCACTGTGTGAAATTACATACAAATTGAAGAGCTGGGAATAGACAATGGTGATCAACTTACTACTGGGCGGATTGAGCTCACGAACTCATACTTGTCAAACTGTGACTCTGCAGATGGATAGTCTTTCAGTCTGCTTATGGGAACCTGGCTGCATCAACACCCACACTGCGGTGAACTGTGTAATCACTTAGTTTGGTCTGAAACACCGCAGCTCATCAAAACAAGCGCATGGTGTAAGGCACACTGGATATCTCAGCGCCTAGCTGAAGTCAAAAGTCTTCTTGTGAAATATTCCGTCACAAGTCACCTGCCACTTTGATATCCATACCATGACTCCGAAACTATGATTAAAATGTAGATTGATTGTTTTGAAATAGGTGTAGGCATAGAGAAAGGAGAGGCCATGCTTCTGCGACCAAGCATTTCAACAAACACTACAGTGTGAATGGCTGATGCTTCCAGGTATCTCCTGGAAATATCTTAGCATCCTATTTATCTTAGGCAGACAAAAGAGATTTGGATTCGATGTGATCTCCCGAGAATAAAGCAGGGATTTCAAAGTGCAAATCAGTTAGTGAATGACGCGTTTTCTGCATGGTGTTTGAAAAATAAACAGTGACATTTTGTTACAAATTGACGAGCATTTAAGCCAAGGTTGGCTCCTTTTCATAAAGTAAAGGCAAGTAAAGAGGTAGATACTCCCATTTGTCTTTTCTGACTTTCTCGGTGATGGTGGAGTTAAGGAAGTTTCAACGGGCATTTTTGTTACGGCGAGCCGTTAGTTAATCTCCCTTCCCATAATCTAATTTTTGCGACTTCTTCAACTTTGATGCATCTTGTAAGCAAGCAGATTGATGGCATCACCCCTCGTCGTAATCATCTACCCGCGAGCTGGTGAACCATGTTCCACAGCTTTATTTGACCTAAGCATGCTGGGTGGTGGTTGGCATTTAAACTCCCCTTTTTTTGTCTTCTCATCTATTTCTACTGATTTGTTGCTATCCTAGTTTACTTTGGTTAATTCCCCTATCTTAGCATAATGCCTGTCTACTAGACGGAATTTGGGATGCTCAAGACAGACATCTTTTGTTTTTAGCAGTATGATGTCCGATTTTCATTTGTATCAAAATTCACTTCATGTGGAGGCCAACTTCGTGTGAACTATGATCAAAGACGCTTTCATAGTTCTGATCTCCATGGACTTACTAAATATGAACTTTGGGGTATGTATTCGTTTCCAATTCTAACTTAAATTATCAATGTGTCGCTAGTGACCTTAATGGGTCTGATAAATTTGGTTCAATTTGTGGCCTATCAAAAGCCTCTTGAGAGGTTTGTCAGGCATGAGGGCAAATGAGGAGGAGGAAGTAGGTACTGACAACAGAAGTGCAGTAGGTTATCGCGACAGCTTTTAAGGATGAGGCATGATGTCGCTTAAGCCTTCCTTACTCTCTTTAGTTGCTAAGACAAGACGATGTCCAGTCAGGGTGAACTTAACGAAGTGGCATCCGCTCTCTATAATCAACGAGTCCCGAAGAAACACCAATTTTGATCCATAAAGTATAAAGAATAAGAGTATTTAAGAAGTCCTGCATAGCATAATGCCTTTTGTTGCACGCCGACCCTTGTAGCGAAGTATTAGCAGAAATGTTTTAGATTAAACAGGTGACCGCTGTTTCCGATGTGTTTTTGCCCCATCGCACTTCTATGAAGACTTCTGTGTAATTAATAAAATCGACACATTTGCCAAGCTGGTCTTTTTGCCCAGCCTAGGATTCGGAGAGCAAAATCAAAGCCTCAACTTGTGGATGCGATAGTAGCCTGTCGGATATGCGGACTGATATATGTGAGGTTGATTTAAAAGTTTCATCATTTTTTCTCTCAGAAAGTATTAGTTTCTCCTCAGTAGGGATAAGGGGCCTAATCAGCCCTGACTGGGGATTGCACAATACTAGCAGAAAGTCAACCAGAGCACAAATTCGGCCAATTCTCGTAGGTATTTCCTTCTAGGATGACAAATAAGGCTATCAAAATGATTTAATATCCTTTAATTTGGTGACAAACGTACACTAATCAAGTGAAAATTGATTCATTTTGACCGCCGCATTCATCACCGTAGGATAAAATGTCTGTGAGAATTAGGCAAATTTGTGTTCTGGTTGACTTTTTGCTAGCATAAGATATTTGTGCCTTCCAAGCGACAACGTTAGCATTTAAATGAGATTCCGAGATGAAATGTAAAACGGAGGTACGGACTATGCTTGCAAATCTGTTACATCGAGTTACATTGTGATGGCTACACATCGAAAATTGAGGCTTGCATCAAGAATATGAAGGCATTACACCATCCAATCGAATGTGTTGTGACTTCAAAATAGGCAGTTTGTGCGTTTGAGTCGCTGCTAATTGAGCACATACAGAATGCATGGGGTAGCCGAGCTCACGGTGAGCTCGACTTGAATTTAAAACTGCTCAATCAGTGGTCGGTTTTGAACCTGATACAGCTCACATGAACTCCACTGACAATTGGTCGGAAGCTGAGTTTTCCTCTCTCCCTTGACTATTCATCCCGCCCAGCGTCTAACTAATCGGCGACCCATGTCCCACCGTTCTGGATGGCCATTCATCGTGACAGAGGAAGAGCATGAGTTTGTGATGGAAAGAAGAGAGCAGTATTTTAATTTCTGATTGGTTAGAAAGTGCAATCATATCGACTGACGCAGCAGAAGTGTTCACTGGATGTCTTTAGAATGGGACGATTACCCTGTTGCAGTGCCATATCCCTTTTACCCCTCCGAGTGTGTTTTATTCAATAAAAGTCTGAGAAGTGATGACCTCAACAAGGAGATCAATACATTTGTAATTCGCTCGTCACTCGTGTATTCATTTTTTTTGCAACATCGCAATGATTTATTGCTTAGGTTGGGCCGATTTGTCTGTACCTGGATTGCAAACAGGCGGTAGTGCTCTTGTCTCCTCCAACATAACAAATTTCTCGTTACCCTATTGAAAATCTTACTTTGTTAATTGCCTGTCGACGTTTGTGCTTTGGAACGAAATCAATAACCTCTGAAGGCCAGCTGTGCTCAACTTGGCGTCAAATTTGCCAGAAGCACGCATCCCTACACAAGAAGGCAATAGCTTGAGAAAATATGAGTCTTCTATTGTATGCAAGCCTACTTCAGCACAACTTGAGATAAGAAGTAGTACGGGAAGTGTAACGCCTGCAATCATTTCATCAGATCCATTTTTCCAACTCTGAAAAGAATCTCATACAACTAAGACCGGAGTGCATCGACAGTGGATGAAATGCTGTAAGCTGCTGCTATTATTGATCAGATGGTGCCTGTGTCGTTGTAGGTGCATGCCTTCTCAGCAGCATTTCCATAATCTCTTATTCATCAAAGCGTGCGATTTCTATCCATCAGAAAAGGGCGGCGATGCTGAAGTTCCTAATGGGGTCGAGTGCGTAGGTCGTCAGATGCTCTCCTCATCAAGCCGCGTGAGTCATTGCACCGATCAATGGATCGACTAGGCCATCTGTTGTGCGGAAACTGTCAGTTATCTAGATAAGATGTTGATTCATAGATTGGTCGATAAAATTAAAGTGTTGCTCACTTCGCCACTGGTGAGAACACGGATATCTGTGCTCCAGAATGGAAGAATGAGTAGACGGCATTGTCGCTTTCATTAGTAATTGTGCGACCTAGCATTTCATGTGGAACAGTGTTCTGGGTGCAGACTTCATACCAAGACATGGTAATAATGGTTCTCCATGCTACAGACTAAACCAGTGCACTGCTTTACAGTAAACGACCAGCACGTTGCAACGTAATGATGCAGTTGCCTGTTCTTATAGAACACGGCAACCAAATAAAATTACCTCGAATTTCCGAACATTTTGTAACCGAGTGTACGGGATTGTTATGCATGTCTGGTCTGTCGGCAACCTTTTCTATCGGTTGCCATGACGTGGCCAAAGTCTCCGGTTATGCAGCATAACGATTAGTGCATTTCATGATAGAGCTTTGTTTCTCTCCTTCTCTTATTGGCCCAGGACAGCTACTTGCAAGGCAATGCGCGACAGCGATTCAGACATTCAACGTCGCCATCGGACGGTGAGCCTACAGACACAGCTGAGCTACCACCTCCTACTTTCTTTCCTTTCTGGGCCCCTGTAGGATTAGCCGAACAATACAGCTCATAGACCGAGCTACATCGATACTCACCATACAAAAATGCAAGGTAAGAACCGATACACGGTGGCATACGTCCACACACTTCGAGCCCGTTGCCTCCAAGTGCCTTGTCCACAATTCTTTTCTCAGGTTTATCTGCCAGTAAAGTAACCCAATCATCGTCAACAATTGCACATTACCTACTCAAAACCCTTCTGATTTTTTCATTTGCTACCACTATTTTCCGTCATCTGCACTAGGGTGTTTCATTTACTAACTAGCTTTTAGTAGCATCTCTCCTCAATGCTACGCCTTCGTTGTTATGCCAATAATAGCTCACCGCGTACACCTTTGGACCGAATGTTAAGCAGACTGTTTAAAGATCTAATGGATGAAAAGAACCCGATCGGCCATTTAGATGCATATCCGATTCACCTTCTGTTAGTTTTTATTACTTTGCCGCTGCTTAGTGATTAGGTGGGTTTGGGTAGTGTCTAACTATAAATCAATGGAGGTGTAGCCCTGCCTAGACGTTTACATGCCTTCTTGCCACATAAATGAAGGAGGTGTCTGTCAAGAGGAAATAATGCACTTGTAGCGAATTCTTCCTTCTACGTATCCCTGTTACCAACCATGTATGAGGAGATATAATGTTCTGGGATACCTTTATTTTATTTTATAATACATTCCGTAGAGAATTGATTTAATTCTGCAGAACTTGGCTTGTGTTTCTTTCCTCCTCTCGCCTACAAGGTACATTGAAACACCATAGGTATCACGGCATTAGCAGAACAGCGGCCTTACACCGTAGCATCAAAGTTTAACAATCTTGTCCTAAAATAATTAAATTTCTAGGATTTTGCTATTGCTACACAGCTCAGATCAATGAAACCAAAGGTTCTGCTCAGTTGGGAGTACACTCAAATCGAGCTCCATAATGAGTGGCATCTGCAACAGGATGGGAAGTTTTACTGTTTTGTACCTTGCTACACCCCGACTGAGTTATCACATCGACAGAACTGACTCGCTCATACATCATGCCTAAGGTGAATAAATGAACTATTCTAATGGATTGTTAAAAGCAATGGGATGTCAGATACGGCTCAAAGTTTGATCATGCCTAACAGTGGAAAGGTCTGAAAACGCGGATGCGACTTTCTGATAAATAATTAGCTATCCCGACTAGTTTATTAGCCTAATAAATTGCAGCGCCTTTTATTTCCATCCATTCAGCCGGTCGCTACCACGACCAGATATACTTTAATCGTGACACAGCTGTATACACAAAGTCGGCGTAAGACCATGTTTAACGTGTGAGTCCGTGGTACGTTCATGGCGTGTCTGCTGATCAACCAGCTATCACGTCATGTGCAACGCTCCGCATCTAAAATCACTAATACCCGTTTGCAAATCGAGGCTTCTGCCATCATTCAAAGATATGCTTTTCGTTTGTAATTAGCAACTATGTTTAAAATATTGTGGTTAGAAGATAAAATTTACATCGAACTGACTGTGCACGACTGTTCTGCATGTCACACCGTATGCAACTATCTGCGAAGGGTTTTTACGATCACACACAATTCTCTAAGTGAAATAAGTGCCGATGGATTCATTGCCTTTCACACGCTTCATGCTGCCACGATTCGCAGCATGAGCATTAACTATGCTTATGGTTTATGGTTTTCCTAAATGTGGACAAGATGGCGTCGATGTGCCCTCTTGGCGAATTCCCGCACAAATATTAAGATGCGATGCGCGATAAAACATCGTGGTGTATGCGATTGGTCTCTATTTACTATTTGGTTCTGTGTAGCATTAAGCAATTTTTTCATTGAGCAGAAACGCAATCAAAATTAGAGTTTTACCTGTAGCTATTTTCGTCTGTTTCACATTTGGAATCAAGGCTTGATAAGCTATGGCTAGTTAATCCGTCATTTAGATGCTTTAGAGAGTGAATGCTGGTTTTACTACTGGCCCGTGTTAGCAGGTATTCTTTCATACTTCACGGGGTTCCGCAGCCTTACACAGCTCCATACTAGGCAATCGAGACATGTTGGAAGAAAAAGGGATGAGATCTGCATGAACACCTCAACTGCGCTTGCTTACCACTTCGGTGGAAGGTGGCAATTACCTCAAATAGCTGTAAAGAATTCATGACAACACCACATTCACCCATTCTTTAGCCACCAATGCAAGTCAGCTCTATTCACTCCATGAACAAACGACCATATAACTCAATTCGGCACATCGTTGCTACTTTTGGAACTCAATGTTTTCAGCTGGAGTTGTTTTCTCCCTTTAACATTTCTGCCTAACAAGGGCTGCATGGACTAACCGCCTCCCATCGTAATGCATCTTTTGGCTCCTAATTATGGGCAAAGAAAATTAACATATGATTTTGCCGTCTAGTGTTATCCTACCTATCTGTGCACTCTTTTGCACCCCCGCTTTTTTCCTCTGATGCATTGTTCTGTATTTGTACACAATTTCACCCCCTCATCTGTTAGCATACGGTTACACAGAAGTCATTATTATCCATTATAAGCAACTGTTCGTTTTTTATGAAGCCAACTATCCTTGCAAGTATTTGCTTTGCATCGCTTCTACCTTAGTTTATTGGTTCCATGCCAACCCGTCAGTACACGACATACCAACCCATTTCTGCATCAACCATTAATTGCGCTTCCGTCTATTCATCTCATGCACATAGAGGCTTTGCTTTCTTCTACTCCTATTTCACTTTGCTGCATCCTAAATGATCTCCTCTTTACAAAACTGCCCGTGTTCTCCCCTGGATATTGTTAGTCGGTTTTCTTCAACATTTCTGCATCGACAACCTTATGTAGAGTCTTACAAAAAGCAGAGCAAATGACTGTGGATAAATTGGACAAACTATCACTAAACGGTTTAGGATGTGCAAAGGAGAGTGACGGAATTGACCGTTTTAAAATGCTTGTATGAAGTGTTTGACACATTCCTAAACTTTGCTCCAATAAAAGGGTGACTCATGGAATCGCCGCTTTTTATGATTGAAACACATGAGATTACCTTTCCATCAGTCTATAGTGAAGTTAGTTTGACACACGTCGACCACGCATATCCACCTTCACATGCGCCAACAAAAGCGGTTCCGTCAGTCATGGTGCATGCTTTTATTGAGCCGATTACAATCTCTCATTCGACTGCGGAGCCAAAAATCGCTTTCGGCTTCGCCGCAGCAATCAGAAGCTTCGCCACGTACGTTCTCACGCTTCATCTAGTTTCCCGTCAGAATTCAATTTCATTTGCGGCATACTTTTAATGCGCTAGACCTGCTGACTTAATCGCTAACACATCACTTCCACCACGTGTTACCTGCTAAAGCATTTTTTAATGCAAGTGTCATCTACGTATCAGCCATCAATTCCTGGCGCTGGTCGCACATGCTTGGAGACGTTCACACGATCTTCTGGTACAGGTTTTTTGGCCAAACAGGAACGGATGTATAAACATTCACCCCTCTAACTGTATCTGTTCTGCTTCTACTTGTCGGCCAAGTGCAGATAGATTTTATCGAGCTAAAGACTTCTACAATGGGACCAAAGGAAGAAGTGACTGCGCAAGAAGTGAGATCTCAATTTTTAGCAAGTCAACCAAGCAGAAGGGCAATAGTCACCTGTCTTCACCCCTAACGCTGTTCTGTGCATAGCTGACTGTAAAAGCGTCTAGTATTAGTAAATACTCGGCCCAAATCAGCGCGTGACGTTGAGGCCATATGAAAATAATCGTGCGACTACCACCAAGCGAATGGCTGTGGGTATTTAATGAGGCGCCTTTAGGCTGCGATTCCATATCACCGTAGACATGATTTTCTCTCAGCATCTAGTTTCATCGCTTGTGATTAAACCCTAAACACAGCCTACTGTTGCATATGGGGGTGCGAATTCCCCAAAAAATTTTCGTTTGTCTAATAATTGATGAATTTAATAAAACGGCTACTTATATTACCATTTCAGAGCATAGATTTTAATGTGTTCACTGATAGACAAGCGTGCAACAGTGTAATTTAGATGGGATGGCAGTGGCTGCCACCAGTCGCAAAAACAAAAGGAGCTAATAAACCTGGATGGTTTTAGTTTCATTCCTGTGTGGCGTTTCAGTGATCTTTTCATAAGAAGCTCAAAAATTTTGACTCGGATTGGGCTCAAAAATGAGGGAACGAGCAATCAAATGAAGTGCCCGACCAAAGATGATGGACAACTGAATGAATAATGCAAATCGAAGTGTGTGATGTAAGGAGCGTAATGTCCGCGAACTCGTACGAACTACTTTAAATTCGGTAGTAGGCAGGTCGGATATAGTTGGCAACGAGGTGAAATTCAGATCAATTGGAGATGCGAAGGGGTCGCACAAACATTGTTATATAAGAAACCCTCCGAATCAAGCAAACACGAATGATCCTAAAATCATCATGACTTATGCTTTGGCATTAGTCAGGCCAGAATCCCCTTTTTGGATTTCTAGTCAACGTGATTAACGCCAGATTCCTGACTTCAATGCGGATGAAAAGCATCTTGGAGAAAACAAGATTGCGCGCATCCTGCTTAATTATTAAGAAACCAAGCAGACCCAATCACAAAGATGAGCATTCGCAAGGTATGTCGGCTAAATAAACTGTAATTTTCGCATTCGCCTCCAAATCGTTTCCTGGCACTTTAATTCGAATCTTTTCCTGCGTTGCATAATGTGACTGCCACAATCTTAACTGTGCCAAATGCGCCAGTTTATTAGCGCAGTCAATGGAGAAGAGTCATTGACGAAGCCGAGTATTATTGCATAGCCTACGATGAGGTCCATCCCACTTTCCTCTTTCTGCCTCACACCATCTACAATTGCGATCCTAAAAGTGTCTGTCTGACAGGGTCCTCAATATGGTTTGTAGCTCGACAACAGCTTTAGACCCGTGTTCTGTGAACAGAGGCAGCTCAAGCACGTTGAGAACGCGGCCGAATGCAGTAAATCTTGGTCTTCGGCTACTCAGGATCTCCTCCAAGAAACTGCTAACAAAATAAAAGTTAATGGACCCCAAAGGACGATAATGGACGCTTGCTGGAGGGTGGTAAACTACTAGCCTTACGTAACTGATGTTGAGTCGGTGGAGGTACCATAGTTTAGGGAGAAATAAGTGTCCAGCACTAATGGACGCATAGGATGGAAAACATCCCCACCAACTTTGTCAAGATGGAAACAACTAGAAGGCAGGTGATTCCTTCATATGCACCATGAGGAGCTCGAATTCCTGAAAATTGATGGTCAAACTGCATTTGACTAAGGAGCTGCTCAACGGCTTTACAAATATTTGCAGTGCGCGGAGTTGACATGTCTGAATACAGCGCTGTGCAGACTCGTTTGTCAATTTACTTCTGCCTGTTGACGTATGAATAGGGCGTTTACAGGAAGAGAATCCACTCCCAGCTTGGGATTGCTATGCAAACATTTACGATGTGAACATTACCAAGGTATTTGCACAACATTTAACTAAGTCCCAATGGCGGTCCATAATCTTCTTGCCGTTCGATCCCACCTGTAAGATGCATTCATTAACTAACCGTAAAGTAAAACCACTCGAATGCCAATTTAATACATCCCACTCGGTGAGCCACTTATTTGGAAGGTCTAAGAGGCCCAACTTACTTCTAACTCTATTTCACAATTTTGACGGAGGCTTCGGATCACTCGTGAAATGAGTTTAGTTCGAGTGGGTGAGAGAAAAAGTCTTCTTTGTCGTAGAGACGTAGGAGGTCATTAACCTTCGGAGTGCCACTTAACTGCAGTTCAAAGGATGCAATATTACATCAATTAACCCTTGAGATGACCCAACGCCCTGTCCGAGGTTTTGTTGTATGTCATATTAACTCAAAAGAGGCCCTAATTCCATACGGAAACCATCTGCTATACGGTTTTTACGTCAGAAATGTTGCTGAACTATGCTTAGTATCCAGTTATTGCATTATTGGCATGCATAATGGGTCAAGCTACTCCGTAGACCTTTAATATTAAGGCGTTTGATCTCGAGAGTGCACATGAGCCTTGATTAGGAGTCTTGCGTCATGTCCTTGATTTGATTCCTTTGGTATATTGTTGTGTAGCCCTACATTCAATGCTGATTTTGGACACACTTAACTCTTTAAACTATCATTCATAGAGGCAAATACTTCGCTTTTACATTTCCGAGCGTCTAAGTGGCCCAAAACACTGCTCAATAGACTATTATTAGTTGTCATGTTCCTCCAAAATGATATTAATCTCTACCAAGGTGCAGATTATTGCGTAATTCGACCTCTACAACAAAATGGGTTTATATCAAATGGTGCTCTTTGCAATGATTTTCATGCGTGTCAATAAGCCTATCATTACGCTATTTTGTCTTCGGTGAGTAAGCTGTGTTTTGAGCCTCATTGGAAACAATTTCCATCTCTTAGCCAGATATGTATATCCCGCCCATGCGGTATGCCGCATTTGAAAGCCTGATGTGCTTCAGTCCATGCGCTCTACAGTTGTATTTAAAACCATTTCACGAATAGCTATTTAATAAAAATCGTGCAGAGGAACGCAACCCGGAAAACGTGCCTAATATGCAACCCATTTGTTTCCACTTTGCAAGTGATGTTAAAATGTGGGCAATTAGTGCTGGTTACAAAACTTTGTTTAACCAAGTAGATTTATCTTGCAAAGCAAGATAATCACGTTGCTGCTTATATGCTACCAGATCAGTAGTGAGTTTTTGCCCACAAGCAGCGGCAAAGAGTTGTCACCGCACAACAATGACTAAACCATATCCAGTGGACCCTATGGAGTTACTTTCGCCCCTGTCCATGCTTCTGCTACCTTCAGATTCCGCTACAAAGTCTGTGTACCCTGTAGGCACTAAAGAGGCCTAATACAGTTTCGTCAAGCTAACATTAGTAATATGTCCGAAGTGCGGGCAAAATGCACCGCCTTCATGTCATAATGAAGTTGTGAATCAATGAGAGAACGAAGGGCTGCCGCTTGCGTCAGTTACATTCCAGTTATTTATTTGAGCTAGTTTGGTGAGTAGAGAGAGAGATGCGCGGTGCCGATGTCAACCGGGAATCACGGGCTTGCATTTGCCTCCAAATAGCAGCTTGCCAACCCCATCCAAATGCATCTCACCAATTCACCAAGGCATTGATGAGAGGCAAATTATTCACGAAGCTTCGTTGTTTAACAAAGATCATGAAGAAATCCATCCTTTTTTCTTTCTTTTTCACATCACCCATAATAGTCGTGCCCAGTGTTTGTTCAAAAGACGTTCGTCACAGTGCCCAGAACCCCGGCCTTACTTATGAGGCGAATCTTCCGACCTATTGATGTAGATGATAAGACCATGCGAAAATTGTGCATGCTGTATTCAAGCTTGAATTGAGCTGGAGACAGTGTCAGTTAAATATTAAATGATGCAATTTGCTACTAAGTCCATATCACAAACTCTTCCAGACCCCCTTGATCCCTCGTAGCGAGAGCTGAGTAGAAATGGGTGAGAGCACACCGCTATTCTTTACTACTGAACAACGAGACCTAAGCAAACTTTGACGTGCCACTTCAAAGGACTAAGTCATAGGTTTGAATTCGTATTCTGCAGTAATGAAAACAGATATTTTTTCGAGCCACTTCGAAACATGATGGGCCTGTACGGCAGTAGTAGTTTGATTTATCCTGTTTTATAATGAAGTACTGCCTTGCTAGTTAAAGTAAGAAATGCTTTTTAAGCTCGGTATTAGTTGTCGTCATTGTTGGCTCAACAGACCTCAAATACAAGTGATGATTTCATCCAACCTCTTCATGATAGATGAAAATACGCATTGACGGTTGATTAACACAAATGCAAATTCCATTCTCACAGTCTTCCGTTCCATACATTGTTATATCGTGACGGTTTAAATCATTAAACTGTCTGGAGACGTTGATATCAGACCCTTATTCAAGCTGCGATAGCGTAAGCCTCTCCAACTATCCTGACATACTTCCACCATCCCTCAGATTAATTAGCCTCCAACGTTTGGCTTCAACTTTGGCAATGTCTTGGCCCAGATCACTCTCATCGTCCTGCATTCAATTCCTCGCCTCTTGCAAAGATTGACACAGATCGATTAACCTAGACGATAAGGGCGGTAATCAAATTCAGCGATTCTGCACCTGCCTTGGTCAAGTCCAAACTGCGATAAAACTCGCCTCTGCTTAACCATGCTGACACTCCTACATTTTTGATGCATTTATTCTCGACAAAGCAATTCCTCGTAGATAGTCCCCTGTAATGAGATGGCATAGTAATGATACAGCTTATCATTGCTTGTGCATTAAAAAATACTCTCCGCGCGAGCCGGCGAAAGAAGTCCTCCTTGTTGTTGTAGTAAAGTCCCGCTTGAACGAAATTAAGTGAGCAGCCAAAAACACACGGCATAGGTAGCTGTCTAACCATTTTAGGTTCCGTGCGCTGCTCTGATAGCCGTCGCCGAAGTTCAAAGTGTGTTGGCTTGATCGCAAACTCCTTGCTTCCTCCTAGAATACAAACTGTTTTAATCTTTGCTCATGGTGGTATTTGTGGAGGATGCAAATAGCAAAAATTGGCAAAGCTTAACAACGCATTAGGAGTTAATCAAATCTGCCTGAGACATTAGGACCCCAAATATGAAAAAGCGATTGAAAAGCGTCTCGTTCAGGTGATAGGAAATCACCAGAAATTCATAAATACTATTTTCATCCAGCCAATTGAGAATGTCTGTTGGCTGACTAAGGTGCGCAAGTAGTGCTTAGAAGTGCTCGGTAGGCATATAGAGGTCCTAGCGGCAGACTATACAGTATGGGTGGCACGTTTGTCCCAATAACCACCCCGTATTAGGTGACCTCAGTTATGGATAACTTCTCAGACCTTTGTCGTTGCATCTTTCCACAAAGTGGGGTGATTTGAATCAATTTAAACTAGTACGCCAGAGCACGCCTTAGCATTTAATGGAGTAAATAATTTTAAATAAAGTGGCATTGCATAGCCTAGGAGGCCTAGAGTACCATACACACCAATAGACGAGCATGTTATCGAGGTAAATGCCAAACAAGCGCTGATTTGAGGGCTCAATTGCCTTAACATGGGCTTAGTACGAGGCAATCAAGGCATTTGACTTCATTCAAAAGTGCTTGCCGTTTAGAATTCGTCACCATGCTTGAAAGCGTACAGTTGGAAGGCTGCATTCAATGACAAAACCACTGATCACAACCGTTCTGCATAGATCACACTAAAGAGCACATCCTGCACACCAAAATTTGAGGCTGTGTGCAACCCTCTAAATAAATTACCAACGTGTGGCGAATCCGCTTCTAGTTCAGGACTGCCGTGCAAAGATTGACGATGCCAACAACACTTGGGTACTTGCATAATAGATCTCCTAATTCCCCATGAAGCTTCGTAATCTTTTAAGATGGGCTTTTACAGAAAATCACGTTGCTCAATCCATTTGAAATAAAATGCAAATGACCACTACATATTTTATGCTTGATGGTTTACGGGAAGCAGAATGTCATTCAATTTGAGTTTGAAGGTAAAAAACGAGTTGCCCGAATGGCACATGAAGTAGGGCATGAGTAGAAGTACTTGATAAGACTTGTAAGCCCAGCGTTAATTATACATGCAGAAAAAGATTAGCAAGAGAAAGTGATGAGTAAACAGGGAGTAGTGGGCGCTCAGTAGCAAAGGCACACATTTAGCTAAACTAACTGTTCATTTATTAGCTTCCTCGACGTGGGTTTGACCGTTTAATCTCCACAGAGTTGTGTTTGCAAAATTTGACATCTTTATGTGGGAAAAGAAATTGTGTGCTTGACATAATCTTTCCAAAAGCAAAATTCTGCAAAACATGGACTTCACAATCACGGGCCAGACAGTACGTTTCGGCTTTTAGAAACAGATTTTAGTTAAGTTCAATAGGTGATGTTTAGGAGAGGTGAGAGTTTAGCAAGCTGATGACTTCACAAATGAGCATAGTTCTGTTCATCTCTGACCAGAAGCTGTGAAAGAAGTCGAAATTTTAATAGTAAGATTTTGATCTTGAAATGTGGCCTCCTTCTTTCAAGCAATGACTGAGTCCATGCACTCTGTCACAGGTTTGTTCAAATTGTGTTGTGCAGACATGTGTGTTAATTTACTACTACTAGCTGGTGTATTAATACGGCCTCTTCATAGTAAAAATACGCTTCCAACTTGGAACAGCTATGCAAACACTGACAATGTAAAAGGCGCTGAGATAACTGCGCAACAGTCAAACTAATTCTCAATACAGACCCCTAGTCTTCTTAGTATGCAGTTTTACCTAAAATGCCACTCATTAACTAACTGATGATGGGTACAATTTGGTATGTCATGTCTGGATATTTACGGTTAGTAAAAGACACCTAGACTTCACTATGCACTTAAACTAAACAAGTAGCATTTCTATAAAGTCAGAGAGATTCAGCTTATTTCCAGTACCACCTCACAACTTCTGACCAACGCACTTGAACTCCCGTTTCTTAAGTAAAATTCGGGTGCATGAGAACCTACAAATCTTTTTCGTTGTTCAGAGGCGAGAGTAAATCATCGCTCAGAGTGTCATTTAAATTCTGTTTGCAGGGACAGCATTTTCATTTGCAGATGATACATCACACCTTCTTGCAAATGAAACAGACGTCATTTTCTTCCGAGGCGACGAGTCGGGGCGGTAGTAGCAGTTTTTGTCAGATCATGATCGAGCATGCCTAGTGTCTGCAGCTGCCGATGGGATGTGTCATTGGGGACGATATCCACCCTGATTTTATGCTAAATTAATTATTACCCATCTGTAGTAAAGCCTTTTTCTTGAGTTGCATTTGCATATGCAAGCTGCTTTCTATAAAATCCGTGTTGCTACTGCTATTAACCAGTTGGATTCTAACCAACATAAACAAATGCACTTCTTCTTATCGCCTCATTTCAATAACCGTTTCGTCATTCCTATTTGAAGAGAATTGATGTGCTTAACATTCCAGTTGGTGAGGTGGAAGTATTTGATAAAAATACTATGCATTTTAGCGAACTAGTAAGATTATAGCCTAAGGTTTCCATGCAGTTAGGGAACTCCTGAAAGATGTTCACGAATTCTTCCGAATCATTGTCTTTACGATCATTGTGCAAGCTTGGATCCGGTGAGGTGTGGCTAAGGATGCTGGCTACTCTGGGGCACTGATCAGCAGTTGTAGTGACTGCAGCTATAAAGCAAGAAGAAGAGATGGATTTTTAAGAACTGCAGGCATTCCTTGTTGATTGGTCCTTTTTATAGAAAGCGTACACCTTGGTGAACCGTCGGCTCGGTGAAATCAACAAATGATCAGAGGATGCTAACAATCTGCTCAGTGACTGTCATTTTTCTGTCAATCCGCAAGCCATACAGACCAAAAAACCCTCAGACAAATGGGAAAACGCCTCCTTTATTCTATTGATTAAATACCCGCATCGCTACTTAAATGCTCTTAAATTCGTAATGGCTTCTTAACTCGCAGGAGATGGGAAAGAGGTGCTCTGACAGAACAATGACTTCACCGTACGCATTGAACAAATCAAAGTTATTTCGACATTGTCAAATAATCTGCAACTTTTAGGTTTCGACACAAAGTCTGCAGGTGATGCAACGACACACAAGCACTAATAGAATTTCTTCAAAACAACTTAATTGACAGTTCAGATACTAGTGTCAAATACTCCGCCTTCGAAACGCAACAGATTCACGATTCAAATGCAAACAGGATAGTGCCTAAGAAGAGAAAAATGCTTTTGTTTGCGTTGGTTAGGTTCGGAGCAGTTACTTGGTCCGGGTTGAGCATTCTGACCATTCGCTTCCAGTTGACATCTTCGTAAGCGCGATCAAGCATATTCCCGCCATTTGTAATGCAGATATGATCCTGCTGAACGCTCTACACCCGCTAGTACACCCGTGTAGTCATGAAGATAGAGTCTTTTACAGAGTCAATTTGTTTGCAACACTCGCAAATAAAGTCATTCCTCTTTTCTCCTTCCCGATCACATCAACAATAGTCATTACGCCAAGTGTTTATTTGTGAGACGAGAACGCCAGAAGACCTAGAAGTTCTGTCCCAACAATAAGAGAATAAACTAGCAATACTCGTTGCCGTTGTCAATTCCATTTAGCCTTCTGACTGGCACCTTGCATTCTAATTTGTATTCTTCTCCCCCATTGCTAGAGAAAATGTTCCACCAAAACACCATACAGATCATGTCTTTAAGTTACGTGCTGCTGTTCTACCGCCCAAGCTAGCATTCTTAATTTTATCATGTAGGTGATTGTTATGCATTCCCTAAAGTCGACTAGAGTTTTGTTAATAAATGACGTTTGCTTTAAATAAATCCTTTAGTTAGTCGTGCATTTCCATCGAAATCTGTGAAAGATGCAAATGGAGTTAATTACTCATTATAGGCTAAACAAGCCAACATTGCGTTTGCGCGGTAAGCACCATCAGTCGCGACGCAACACAAATGGGTGAGACCATTGCCTTTTCTCTCATTGTGATAGTGGATGAGCTCTGGTCCAGTCACACTGAGACTTTTCTGATGCACGGTTGCCCCATAATACTCCATGTGGGTCAAAGGCCAAACGAGTTACCCTTCAGCACGTAGTTCTTGAATAACTTAGAGCGTCATACCCTCTTCTAGCACCATCCGGTTGATCAGCGCTACATGCAGACAGATGAAATGCGCAGGGGATTACTGCATATCGAAAACTAACTCGATGTCATCCTATGTCCCCATGGTCGATGCAGGTGTAAAGAAAATGCTCTGCTAATGGTTGCAACCAATGCTTAAATATACAATTCACACAAAATCAGCTTCAACTTAGGCTAGAGTCCAGTAGTCAGTAGAACTAAATAGTCTTCCATATTATGGTGCGGTTATCATTCAGTCAGATGCCGTCAGCTCATTTTGGTAAAACCCCTATTTATGATAAGTGTAGATTTTCCTACCATATCTTCCTTTATTGTAGTTAACACATTTTGTTCTTCTTTCCACTTTTGATGCACACTTTAAACTTCGGTAACAACGTGAATAGATCAAGTCAAATCACATTAAAGCATATTCGTCTTGCTTTCTCCACACCCTGACTTTCATAAGGGTTCAAAATATTTGCACTGCATTGAGCTTAGTGAAGTAGTGTCCTGATTAGTCAGTAACCTATGAAAAATTTAGAAATCTCCCAAATAAATAAGCGACTTTTGCCTGGCACGTCTTGTAAATTGTGCACACCGCACCCTTATGCGGTACAAGGAAAACCGTTGCTGCTTCCTTCCTTCGCGGCAAACACCTTCTGAAGCATCAACTGATAAAAATGTAGAAACGTCTTCAGATGAGTAAAAATTCACGACTACAGAAGCCACGGTGAGGCAGAGGAGGTGCGGTTGCCAAGAGGAGTCGAAGGAAAAGTGGAGGAGAGGACATTAGCACACTTTTCGGTGGGATTATGCTAGTACAACTGGTAGTGATGTAGTGACCGTATGTTCTCACTCGCTCTTCTAGTAGCACGCAACGACTTGGAAGCGTTTCATTTGGGGTAAGTTTGCCTCTGACACAGCGTATTTAGAAAAATGCCGCTAATTACAATTATGGGCAAATTCATGTTGACAGCATCTAGAAGACTAAATCTTAGGCTGTCAGCGCGGAATTAACCTGTGAATGGAGCTGAGGGGCACTGACGTTAGTCAGAGAGCTCTCTGACAATTGATCGCCTCCACGTGCTTATGGACAGAGAGGTAGAGGCAGGTGAATTTTAATCGCTGGTCAGATCATCGAAAATGATGCATGGAATAAACCCAAGACAGTAGAAAACCAAATAGCTTATAATCGACATCGCTCACGTGTTAGTCCTTCCATCGCATTGGAAAAGCCCGTTGGTGGGGCTGCGCATGCTTTTGCTTAAGGCAAGTAGCACACACTCGAGACATTACAAATGTCTGCACTTTCCACTGAGGATCGCCGTTGTGTAGTTGTGACTGCCGCAACCAGGAGAAAGGTAATAGTGGGGCATTGCTGCGGGGCACAACCACTTTAACTCTAGCCCAGCATGCTTTATTCTTTTCTTCGACCCCGTGTTCCATCCAAAAGTCGCTTGTTATTTATGTCAAGCCACACTTCTGTTACATTCTTGGTAAAATGGCACCAACTTGGCGAGTTTTGTGGACCTCCAATCTGCTAAGCTCATGTTGACCTAGCTTTTCTACTAATACCCAATACCTAACAAATAATTATTGTGGGATCCAGCAAAAGTAGCAAATTGGTAAGGAAACAGGACGCATCTTCCTAAAAACAAAACAGTTTTCAAAGACATGTTTTGCTTCTATGGCCAAAAATTCATGTTTCACTTCTCACCTTTCAGCTTTCAGTTTTGTGCAAGCGAAGACGGAGCTAAAGCCTGCTAATCAAGCTCAAACGTGTCCGCGTGTGCATCGCAAAAGCTAATTATTTGTCAGTCTCCCTTCGAGGTTTCATTTTAAACCTCGCCAATTACATCACGGACACCCCATTAGCATTGGTGGACTTGGTTTACGTCTTACAGTTTTGCAAACTCAAATTAACCCAGATCAAAATTAGGGTAATTTTTTGATACATCTGCCTGATATCTATCAACTGCGGTGCAGCAACGAAACACTCAAAAAGGAATTTGTTCACTTGGCCAAGTTTTGCGAGAAAAGAATTTGACCGAAGTCAAAAGCAGCTCATTAAACAGCGTAGTTTACAATGTTAGCCCACAAATAGCGTCAAGATTGATATTTAACTTTACAAACGGTAGCGTCAAAATAGATTTATCCTCCGATATTTGCCGACAGATTCTGCAGTATCTTGCAGTGAGAGGTTAGACAATCTCATTTTGATCTGTATTTTTGAGGCGATAGCCCATGGGATCGAACGCAGCACGCAGAAGTTGAAGACGCAACCGGTTAATGACATCTCGTTCGGTGGGATGCTGCTGTTCAGCGTGGGATAGCACTAGATCCAGGCGGTCAAACGTAAATTCGCAGATGGTGCAACGGTAAGCTTTGTTGTGCTCTTCTTCTGTACGGCACTCTTGCTGCACTTCGAGCTTAGAGGATTGAGGAGGCTCTGCGTTCCCAGAACTTTTAGATTTTTCCACAGATTTCGGGCCTGATTCCAGCATTAGGATTGCATCTTACATAAAGAACATGTAAAGTGTGAATCATCGGCTTTTA
The DNA here is from genome assembly GCA_036345935.2 of Taenia hydatigena. Taxonomy (NCBI): domain Eukaryota; kingdom Metazoa; phylum Platyhelminthes; class Cestoda; order Cyclophyllidea; family Taeniidae; genus Taenia; species Taenia hydatigena. The sequence continues at coordinate 597,070 of JADWOT020001916.1, read as the reverse complement.
GAAAGGGCATATAACACCGGCTGCAATCGGACCTCACCTATGTGTGTCGTTGTGTGAATAGCTGTTTCCAAAAGTGTGCTAAAACCCTCGAGGCAACGCACACAGAAGTAGAACTTCCATTTACTATGCCGCAGGAGGTGTTGATGCATCTCATCCAAGTTGTTATGTTCTTCATCGCATGCAGTACACTCGTATCCACCGTCAGTCTTCCTTTCACCTTCCAAAGTAAAAAAAAATTAGGAAATTATGAGTTTTGCACAAAAATGGAATCGCTTCTTTTAAGGGAAGTAATAGCGCTTCAACTAGCATATTGTTGTGCAATATACGATTCACTCCAAATGAGTTGGACTTGACGGGCTTAACATCAAAGATGCGCACAGAACAAATCCATAAGGCACTTTAGCTGCCCCTCTCGATCAGCTGCAAAGGGATTCTCGATGGCCTCCCCATCGAGGACATATTTTAGCCGGGAATCATTGTTTACAAGCATCTTCTAATGCAAAGAGTTGGAGACATAGGTAAATTAATCGCAACATATTTCAAAGGAAATGCGGTTAATAGCAAAGCATGTACGTACCTCTATCTCTGCAATGACCGGTATCTCGTCTTCAGGGTCGATAATGAGTGCTTCGAATACCCTTTTCGCTTCTTCTATCTCCTCGTTAGAACTTACGATTGGGGCATCCAGGGCCATGAATTGCTGATCTGCATTTTTCTCTAAGCCTTCAAAAGTACATGACACCCTTATGCACAACCATAAAGCATCTCTTATTTGGCACAGTTATGCTATATACTACCTTACTCTTCTCCCTCCTCGTGTCTCGATTTTGGCTCATTTCCTATGAGCTTTAATGAACGGACGTCATTTGCGACTTTCGTAAAGCCGATCTTATGAGCCAACCTCACTCATGGAACGTACATCCATTTCATTTAAAGTGATATAATTTCCCCTTTGCATAGTAAATGCATCCTGCTAATTTAACGCCAATGGTTGCACAGTCAAACACTAGCTTGCAAAAGTAAAACACGTAGAGTGTTCTTGAACTTACTAAGCTGAACACTGGAAAGTTGGTGCTAATAACCTGCTTCTACTGATTATCTGTTAGTGCTTTCCACTAGAAAAATTAGAGATTGCAATTTTTGTGGCAAATTAGGGGATCACTACTAGCGCGCATGCGTAATTCCTATTCTCTTGTGTTAAGTAAGATGAAGACCTTATGTCTTCAGCAATTCACATGTCCTTTGCGCCTCCATTAAATCCCAAAATTAGGTTTAATAGGTCCAAAGCCTATAATAAGCAGCCATTTTGTACCTCTATCCAGACTCGTATCATCTCGATTGGCTAACGGACTCACTAGCAAACCAAGCCCAGGCTTACCAGCGTTTGTACAACCGCTGCACCGCGAAATATTCCTACCATTCTTATCAGATTCACAAATGAAATAGTCCAATCACGTTATCCTTGCTCTTCTTCCAGTTAGAATTTTAGCAGTGCTCTTTTGCGAAATGATGAATTGCATCATGCTAAGTGCAACCCTGCTAAGACCTTAAAGTTGCAGTCGATTTTTTCCAGCTTTGCCTTTCTAAATGCAAACTACAACTCGGTGAAGAACGGCCCTATAAAAAGCTATTAGTCATTACATGTTACAAGGAGTGTATTATGTGCTATGTGTGCTATGTGACTCAGCTCTTCGACTGACATTAACACATGTATTTGTGTAACATAAAGTGTATTTTTCACTCGCCCTACAAGAAATAGCACTTTCCAGAGAGTCATTTATTGGTCATAAAGCTTTTCTTTGTGCCTGGTTAAGAATATTTTGCTGCCTACCCATACATCCCAGTTTTCGCTGCTATACAGCAAAATACGGCCAGTAAGAATCCTGCATCAAATGCGTTGCTACGAACATGGTGCTATCTCAACAAATACTTCGAATTACCTTTACATATTCTTAAATTCACTTTTGGATTTTACAAGAACATGCTGGGCCTACTCAAATCCTTGCATTTTTCTAACGGGAAGCTCGTCGTCTTAAATTTAAAAGATTCTAGTTATCAAGAGACAATTGCTAATAAGTCTTCACGCAGTTTATTTCTGTCTTTACCTTTTGAATTCTCCAAGTGCGATTGAGACAGGAGTGTTTAAGAAACCGTAAGTCTTCTATTCCCTTGAGGGCGAGAGTTAGTCGACCATAGTTGTCCCACTGACCACTTGCTTGACATTGCCTGCTCTTCGTAAGTGAATCTACGCTATCGTCAAGATGACGCATCTAGGAACTGAGAGGAATGCCACTACAGTTATATTTTTGATTGACAGCATCCCTCATTTTAATTTTGGCAATCCTGTGATGCCGTGTACCAACGTACCCACTGATACGCAGGCTGAGGATACTTGACCCTCCCCGGCCTTACCCTTAATTATTAATCCACCTTCCACAAATATCTTTCCTTGTGAGACGCAATGACTAACGGCTTTTGATAAGTCTGCTTCTCACTGAGTTATAGCTTGCATTCAAAAAGTCAATGCTGTTGGAGAATGACTGAACTGAATGCTTGAACAATCCATTTTCAATTCCGGCAAGAAGGGTTTACGTCTTTCGCAGTGTAGCGCTAGCACAAACATGGGTGCACTTGCATAGTTAAAGGCTAATAGACAAAATTAGAGCATCAAAGTGCTTCCAGTCGTAATGTGCATGGAGCCAAACAGATCCGAAATGATAGAACACCAAAACTATTGGATATTGTCAATAACCTATTTCTACTGACTATTACTAGTAGGGTTTGCATGTTAGATGGTTACCGAATCGTTTGACACATTTCGTGCAGGTTTTTGGAGTAAAAGTACAACAATATTACCAGTGAAACTTCATGCAGAGAATAGAGCAACAATTGGCAGCCTCTCAAATTCGAGAACAGTCAGGAAAACAATACTGCAGCAAATACGCTACTCCTCAGCATGATTTATGGACACGAAGCATAGATTGCATCGCTGGCTATCTAACTGTGCTCTATGCCTTCAATGTCTACAGTCATGACTGACACCACTCCGACTTAAAGCACCTGTCAAGCAGTCAATCAAGGAGATAGCTTTTAACTACTTTCATAAAGCCACCATCAATTAAGTCTTTGAACAAGCATGCTTTAAACGTGCGCATCGGTTCTGACACCTGCAAGGTGGTCAATCGATGGATCCGCCCGCATGTCAACTCCAGGTTCGTAGACTTTGGTGCATTCGCCACTCAGAGAGTGTTCTTGCCCTTCTTATTAGAGCCACAAAAAGATTGACTCCAGGCTGACAGCTTGAATGCGAACCCATTAGGCAATTTTTATTAATCCCGAAATCAGGCTGCTTTCCCGTCTAGTCTGGAGAAACCAGACACCTCTTACCAATAAATTCACCTGCAAGTTTAATTTTGTCTTGTAGTAGACGAACCATGTGACTTTACCACTCCACTTTATTTGCTAATCGCATAAATTATTAACACCTATCTGCTTAAAATACATACGTGTGCAAACGCATACTTATAATAATGATGGCAATATGTGTGCATCCACGAATATATGCGTATAAGTATATTCCTGTAAACACACACATATATATACAAGCATATAAAATGTATAAGCATGTGAGTTAAGCCTGCACTGAAAGCACCAAAAGTTTACATCCGATGAATAAAAGGCAGAGAAGAGAGACTAAGTAAAAGAGGTATTGCTGTAAGGTTTTGCTATTCATGAATCTGCAGAACATGATTTTGTCTTTAAAAGGGCAAAGCTCGACTTTCTTTGTCTTCTTAGTAATCCAGTTTTAGTTGCGCTTGGTGCAAATTAGAGAAATGAATGAGACGAAGGACGTCAGGATCATCGGTTTGATACTCAACAATTGCTAATGTTGGCAAAGCTTGTCCACACATGACTCTACTCTACCACCTTCATTCTGGCCTCACCTCATTTTACATTTGTCGATTCTGCTCAACGGGCGGTACAGTCACGATAGTCAACCAAGAAAATTTTGTATGCATCAAGTACACAGTGTGTAGATCATCACTGAGGGACTCCTCGGGGCAGTTCTAGGTCAACCTTTGAGAACAAGTGACTATAGGGTTAATTACTGCTAAAGTGCTAATAAAACTATTCCTAGGAATGGAATATGTCTTCACAAATTTGTCTGCGTCTCGCATTGGTAAGTCTTTATGCGGTATACGGAGAAAGCCGGTCTCATTGATGGCTCTCCTCTGAAAACTGTGCCAATTACTTGGCGAACACGGCATGTCCAAGATAGCTATAGTTACAAAATGTGAATTGGAGGAAAATTCAAGAATCTATAATGTAAGTTGCTGTGACACTTGATGAATGAAAGGCATTCCTTCTATTAGGGTGCTGTTTTTGTCTGTCTTGTGGTGAGGTTGGTAGGCTCAGTCACTTAGACAAGATCATCAACAGCGATTCTAGCCCGACCAATGCTTCGCAATTAGTACAATTGTTTCAAAGCATAGTGCATGAGTGAAGTATTATTGGCAAGGTAATCTGCATTTTCGGTATAGAAGAAGCCTTTCCTAATTCAGTTTATGTCTCTCCATATATTTGTCGATCCGAACTCCACCATTTTGTCAACTACATCTATCTTGTCTCTTGTCGTTCCGATTGGGCATTATCAGCATTACAATTGTACTCACGAATTCGCAAATATTCTGTGCGTGGCTACACTCTCTTGGATTACCACTTACCAATTAGGCCTCTCATCTTAGATCAAATGACTCATTTGATTGTTCAGCACTTCGCCTTCGCTTTTGGCATAACTTGATGGCTGTTAGAATTTCCAACAAAAGTGGCAAAATCCTGCACAAGAACAAAACAAAAGTACCTACATTAATTATCATTTTAGTCATGCGGCTGTTAACAACTGCTCTCATTCCACATTAATTACAGTGCTGCTTATTTGTCCACCGGTAAACACACAGAGAACCGCTTTCAGAAGTGAAAAAGAAACAGGTGCCATTATCGCTACATTAGTAATTGTGTGGCCTGGTGTTTCATGAGGAACTCACCCTTCCATGTAAAACAATGTTTTGTGTGCGGGCCTCTTTCATCAGTGATGGATTGGGCCGCAGTGTTGAAAAGCATGTTTGCAGTGATATAATGAGACGAAGCTTTGATGAAACTAGAGCACGATCTGCACACTACCTTCAGGTCAAAATGAACTCAGTGCTTTTCATGGACTGAGTTTATGGGATGCCACTATCTGCAGCTGCCGAGTGTCAGGATGCCACGGTATTTATGCGATCACTTCACCTGTCCGACTCCTTGCGTATGGCCTAATCATCGTGCACTGATATGAGCCATCAATATTTGTTAATTTTATGCTCTTTTGCAGTCAGCTATTAACGGAGCAGAGTCGATGGTGAGCAAAGCAGACTACGGCCTCACCAATCTAAAGACTGGCTACACATTGCGGCATTACTTCTTCCGCACTCAATTCCTTCTCAATCGTAACGCGAAAGTCGCCAGTCCGACCAAGTCTGTCTACGATCGGTCACACCCATGCCTGATCAGAAATATTGTTCAGATATCCTGCGCCTACATGATTTCGTGCACATCGAAAATGACGTGTGGTTGGCGTCATGCTCATTTCGAACATAATAGCTTTTCAGGAATAAGTGGGTGGCGAATGGGTGACAACGACATGCGAAGTAGTCATTCGCATCTGTTTGCGTAATGGAATGAGTGTCTGTCAATGGGATGGCAAGTCTATTTCATTAAAAGTGTAGGGCGAATGTAAAAGAATCTTAAGAAAAAGAACATGAGGTGGATCCACTGGCAGCTGCGCCGTTATCGAAAGGATGCCATTGCCTTTCAATCGGCATAAGATTGTAGTTGTTGTGATGAAAGCAGCAAAACAACTTGACTAACCATTTACTTTAAGGTGATCTGGTGCATTTCTGTCGGAATGCATATTGATTACGTAAATCGATATTGCGAGTGATCATTCTAGGAAGTTGTTTCTAGATACTCCTAAAATGACTTCTTATTTGCACAAGATGCTATTTCTTTTGTGTTAAGAAGAAGTTCTTGCTTTACTCTGCCACTCTGCACCCCGATTCTCAAGTTCTTGGGTGAAACTCTGCTCAACGAATTTATAGTCACTTATCGCACTGTAATGAGCTGCACTGTGTAGAGAATTCAATGCAGAAATATTAAAATCAAACTACTGCAAATAGCCGAAAGCATTACTAGAGTCTCAGGAAAGACTGCCAATTCGCTGCGAAGAGGAAAGTTTGCAGAACGTAGAAGAAGCAATTAAAACCTTAATACATGGAAACTTGCGTCAATGTTAGGCCAACGACGCAGTGTTGCACGACAGTGCAGCAGGTAACTATGGTAGCGTTGAGCAGAGTGTGACAAATGTGGATGAGATAATTGACGGAAACTTAATTTTCGATTTGTGAAAAGTGAGTTATTAAGGCACGGGTTACCAGAACGGCTGGATATCGGTAGATCAGCGTGCAAAATGTGCGGACGGATGTTAACGATGTTGACTGATTTTGTGTTGATGGTTCGATGCAACGACATCTTTAAAAGCACTGTTGAAAATGTCTTGCCTAACTGTGCATGCAGGCAGATGAAAGGTGGAATTGTGGAAGAATGCAGATAAGTGCGGAAATGGAATCAAGCAAACAAGCGAATTAGCAGAGCGCTGTGTAGGGAAAGGCGAATATGGCAGAATTATGCCAATTTACTTTATGTAAAATCAAGAGCCAAAATGCTGTAATGTGACTGGAGACGGCTGGTCCATTCCGCTCTTATTGAGCATCAGTGGGACAGCACAAGCAAAAGTCTTGTTGAAATGAGAGAATACCAAATAGACTCCTGAGATGTCAAATTGAGAGCGACGGTCCTCCTCTTGGTAATGACATTATAAGGGACATTTCATATGTTTGGTTGTAAAAGAATTAGATGGAGTACAGTCGCGACCTCTTGGCTCTTGAATGCGTAACAGGCATGGATCACCAGATATTTGAGTTTACTGTAATCTCCCCTCTGACGCGGCGCATTTGAGATGTCTCTATTTAGGTCTCTGCTCTTGTCTTTCCAGCACATGGCAGATTGCAGAAGCTGTGCCGGGTTGTACGACACCAAGAGCTATGAATTGGGTGCTAATAATCGTAGGTCATTGTTGGGACCAGAATCCATCCATTAGGACATCACAATGAGGGATCCTGTAGCCATCGTCCACCAGGCCTGATTTCCGCGTGCACAGCAGACGAAAGTAGACACGAACTATGGAGGAAACGAAGCAAACTAAATTTTAAGACTAACTGTCGTCCCACTTAGCAGATTCCTTGTTCAATGCCACACAGAATTAAATAATAATGAGACTACTACCAGCATTACGATATCGCATTGCAACTTGCCTGCTAACATTTGTGCAGTAGTTTGACATGGGACCCATCGGTTCTTTCTTGCTCACATTCGCTACCCATAAGGCCTCTTCTTTTAGGTTAATGCTAGGGAAACAGGTCATAATCATGCTGCGAATCGTGGCGTTTGCCTGTTGGGTATTGGCAAATTGAGTGGAGTGATTCTTCCCAAGGATTGCGCACAACCCAAGACAACGTCGCCTGTGCGATGTTAGGTGTGCGAACTGTGCAGAACGATCATGATAGCGTAATCGCTATTAAATGCCGTCCCCTAACTGTACGCCTTTATACATGTTTACCATTTCAAAATAGCGGGCACTTTTTTGGAGTAAAGCATCTTGCAAGCAACTAATGCAGCTGCACCCGGTTTTTGAAATTGTGCTGAATGTACCGTTCACTCAGAATTACTGGGGATAATCACTACAGCAGCCTAGACTGGATGCATTTCTCCTATGTACGGATGCAAAAATTATTCGAATTCAACATTCTACGACATCTGCAACGCGTATTTTACGTTAGCGTTGTAATCAGAGCGTGGCGATGCCTTTTGGAATCTCAAAGTTGACGTCTGTTAATTTGCTCATTTCACATAGTCAACGCAGATTGTGATTAATCTCTGATGGCCAGGAAGTGTGTAAGGTGAGAAATAAGGCAGATTTATACACAATCCGTCCTACATAGTAGCTACTCCAAAGGCTGCCATGAAGTGTTCGTCGGAAATTCCAACGCTAAATGTTAAATGCCCACTGATGCTTATCGGTTAAGATACACTTCCAAGAGACTGCATGAGCATGAAGACTGCGTTAAATCATCCAGGTGTCGTCCTTTAATAAAATTGTTTAGTGTCGTAGGGATCTCTAATGCCATCGATTAGGGCCAAGGCTCCATATCTACTATTCATCTCAATGCAACCGTGTTGAGGATAGATTTAAAGAAGAATAAACAATGATATCTTTTATAGATCAGAACAATGGCGTTTCGAAGCGTAGTATGCTAGGCAACACAGCATACCTCTAGTCCGTGAAGAGTTCTGTAGAAGTGCACATCGTAGAGAAATAGTGCAACTGATGATTTGTTAAAGGTAGTTACACAATTATCTTTTCCCAATTCTTATTCTGGCACATTTGTTCGCCAGAATGAAAAAATAGTTGGCTAAAGAATTACGACATGGTGCTTCTATTGTGAAATAAACATGAGATTCCTTATTTATTAGCATTAAATTTATGCTTTTGCCTCTATTCTTTGCTCTGGTCTTTTTGTTAATCCTGTCTCCACTGATCTTCTAACATCATTACACATATCCACACATATGCGCAATTTATAAACTCACCTTGTTCGGTATATAGCCGCACCTTTTGATCGTTCCATCTTGCAAGCGTATCACAAGCTAGCAATTTTGGTTATCAAATTGTTTGAATTCATCTCATGCAGCAAACTGCAACAAAAATTATATTTCCTCATGTATTGGGTGCAAGTAGATTCCTAAATCAGCAGAGGAAAGACAATAAAAATAAAGATAACCACAAACAAACATTTGTCACACGACTGTGGGTGCGAGCAAATTACTCTTAGTGTGATTTGTGGTGGCCAATCACTTTACATGGGGATGAAGTTCGTTTGACGAATTTGGTTTCGCTATATGAGTGTACGTAAGAACATTATCTCCACTGATTTCTGCCTCATGCAAGCACATGTTACGGAATTTATTTTCCCAAAATCCTTGCCATATGCTTGCACAAGTAGACAAATTTTGGCTAGCGGGACGCATTTTGTGACGCCATAATAAAATTTGCAGGCAGAAAGGGGATCATATAGGGAGGAACAAAATTCTGCAAATTGCGTCAATTACATTCCAATTATTTAGTTGAGCCGCTTTGGTGAGCAGAATAATTTTCTTAGAGCCGATGTCAAATAGGTTTCAAGGTCCTGCATTTACCTCCAAATTGCAGCTTGCCAGCCCCATTCAAATGTACCCTACGATTGATAATATATCTTAAAGCCTTCTTGGCGCATTACATCACCTAGTCATTAATGCTGACACGAGAGACGAAATTTTTGCAAAGCTCGTAAGAAAATCCATTCCTTTACTATCTCCTTTTTTACATCATCCGTAAGTATTGCTCCCAGTGTTTGTTTAAAGGACTTGTTCGTCACAATGCCTAGAACTCCGGTCCTAATTAGAAAAGGAATCTTTGGATCTAATAATGTATTAATGTATTTAAGCTTGGGTTGAGCTGGAGATAGTGCCAGTTACATTTTAAGCGATGCAATTTGCCAATTAGTCTGTATCATAAATCCTGGCAGACCTATTCAATCCCTTGTAGCGAAGGCTGGATGGGAATGGGTGAGGGGACATTGCTGCTCTTCACTACTGGGCAATGAGATTTAAGCAGCTTCTCAAGCACCACTTCCGTGCAGTTCAACTAGTAGGTGGACTAAGTCGTAGGCCCGAATTCCTCTCCTGCAGTAGGAAAAACCTAATAAGTTTTTAAGCCGTTTTTGAAGATGATGGATCTGTACGGCAGCAGTAATTTAATTTGTCCAAATTTACTAACAAGACAGCAGTAATTTAATTTGTCCAAATTTACCAACACGATGCTGTCCTACTAGTTGGAGTAAGATTTGCTTCGTAGAGTCGGCATAAGTTGTCGTCAATGTTGAATCAATCTGCATCAAATTAAAAGATGGTGTCATCTAACTTCTTGATAACACATGCAAATACTTATTAAGGGCTGAAGTGATGTGATGCGAAAATTATGCAGCGCAAGATTATGTACTTATCCATGTGGGAATCAAAAGCAATGCGATTAATGCGCTAGCGTGAGAAGTGCTGATTCGAGCACAGATGGTGATGCTGTGGATGAAAAGTAACATCATTTCGTTTCGTATCAAGAGCCCGAATGGATCAAGAATGATAATAGTTGCGAGGTGTAGTTTGCGAGTTTTCTTTTTTTCCTTGTCAGCACTTGACGTCACTCATTATAACCTAATTAACGGCGAAAGAAAACACATGCGAGACATCTGCACTGGTCTTCAAGTTTTAATGCGATTAAGGGGATGCTTGAGGCCAAATTCACCTACCCTTCGTGGCAACACTACCCTGGCTAGAGTCTCTTCCAGCCTGGGCAATGGATTCACAGACTGAAAATCTTGCAAACCATCAGCGCAATCATAACTGGATGTAAGACTGGAATACTCTTTTAATATGGGATATCGTTAGGCTGTAAATTCCATTGAGAATCACCATTGGCCGAGAGAACTAGCCTTTGCATTGGCCAACAGTGTATCAATTATATCAAAGTTGAGATAAATATCTTACCGTGTAACACATTTCGCTGCCAGCTAATAATCCGAACATGACCAATTATGATTTAACAAAGCCTTCTCGCTCAAGCCATCGCGGACCTTTAATATACAAAAACATTTAAGGAAATTCAAATATATTTCTTTCAGCGAAGAGGAGTGAATTCGCATTCGCAGGTTGATGTGATTACACTTAGGACTGCACTTAAATAATGCTCTCAAAGTAGATTAGCATTTGCAGTCCTACTTCACTCACGCTACGAGAGTCCCAAAGCTTGAGCCCATCCGGCATTCTAAAAATGGTGTTTTTGCTCAGTTTAACTGTAAACCAGTGGCTAGGTGTCTTTCATTCTTGTATTTCATCAAACATAATGCAATCAATAGCTCATTCACATTCTGTCTTGAATATTTCTAGCTCTAACTTAATTGATGACTGCATTTGTCAGGCAAAATCGCAAAATAAGAAGGTCACGGACCTCCGTCAAGAGTTCGTTGAAGCGCTGTGCGAATACCTTGGTGTTGTTGACATCGTAAATATTTGTATAGCAATTCCAAGCTGGGAGTGGGTTCTCTATTTACAAACGCCCTACTCATATCTCAGCAAGTGGAAATGGATTGACAGACGAGTCTACACTACACTGTATTCAGACGTGCCGATTCCACGCAACACAAAAGTTTATAAAGCCGTCGAGCAGCACTTTGATCAAATGCAGTTTGACCTTCGGTTCTCACAAATTCGAGCTCCTTACGGTGCATATGAAAAAGTCTACTGCCTTCTCTACTTTTCCACCTTAGAGAATCGGGGCCGAGTCCGCTGCCCTGTGCATCCATTGCGTGTGAGCAGCAATGAGTCTCTCAACATAGTAAATTCCACCCATTCCACATCATTGTACGTTCAGACTCATCGTGGCCTATCTCAGACAAATATCGTTTATCTTTCTCCGAATACTGGCAGTATAGCGCCTTTGGGCGAATCAGCTAAGAGATGCTTGAGTAAAGCACAAGCTGTCGTTTTCGACTGCGTTCTCTATGTACTTGAGATTTCACTATTTACAAGGGATGGCTGTAAAGTTATTGCCGAACTCCAAGCCATATATAGGGCTCTGTCGCCCAAACAAACATTTGGGATAGTAATTATGGATGATGTGAGGCGGAAAGAGGAAAGTGGAATGGACCTCTTCATGGCAATTTATTTTCCTATAATCCTTGCCATATACTTGCACAAGTAGACAAATTTTGGCTAGCGGGATGCATTTTGTGACGCCATAATAAAATTTGCGAATTGCAGGCAGAAAGGGGATCATATAGGGAAGAACAAAATTCTGCAAATTGCGTCAATTACATTCCAATTATTTATTTGAGCCGCTTTAGTGAGCAGAATGATTTTCTCAGAGCCGATGTCAAATAGGTTTCAAGGGCCTGCATTTACCTCCAAATTGCATCTTGCCAGCCCCATTCAAATGTACCCTACGATTGATAATATATCTTTAAGCCTTCTTGGCGCATTACATCACCTAGTCATTAATGCTGACACGAGAGACGAAATTTTTGCAAAGCTCGTAAGAAAACCCATTCCTTTACTATCACCTTTTTTACATCATCCGTAAGTATTGCTCCCAGTGTTTGTTTAAAGGACTTGTTCGTCACAATGCCTAGAACTCCGGTCCTAATTAGAAAAGGAATCTTTGGATCTAATAATGTATTAATGTATTTAAGCTTGGGTTGAGCTGGAGATAGTGCCAGTTACATTTTAAGCGATGCAATTTGCCAATTAGTCTGTATCATAAATCCTGGCAGACCTATTCAATCCCTTGTAGCGAAGGCTGGATGGGAATAAGTGAGGGGACATTGCTGCTCTTCACTACTGGGCATTGAGATTTAAGCAGCTTCTCAAGCACCACTTCCGTGCAGTTCAACTAGTAGGTGGACTAAGTCGTAGGCCCGAATTCCTATCCTGCAGTAGGAAAAACCTAATAAGTTTTTGAGCCATTTTTGAAGATGATGGATCTGTACGGCAGCAGTAATTTAATTTGTCCAAATTTACTAACAAGATGCTGTCCTACTAGTTGGAGTAAGATTTGCTTCTTAGAGTCGGCATAAGTTGTCGTCAATGTTGAATCAATCTGCATCGAATTAAAAGATGGTGTCATCTAACTTCTTGATAACACATGCAAATACTTATTAAGGGCTGAAGTGATGTGATGCGAAACTTATGCAACGCAAGAATATGTACTTAATTATGTGGGAATCAAAAACAATGCGATTAATGCACTAGAGTGGGAAGTGCTGATTCGAGCACAGATGGTGATGCTGTGGATGAAAATTAACATCATTTCGTTTCGTATCACAATCGCAGTGTGCTTGGTTTCGGGATGCTATCATCTTTTCCACTAGAGGATTAGGTAGTGCAGTATTTTTGCAACCCCCTTGGCGAAAAACTGTTTTTTTCACATGGCTTAGTCAGCACGAACTGATTTAAGTTACAAATGCTTGCTAATGCTGGACGTCCTTGCATTTAGCTATGCATCGAGCAGAGTTGATGGACATCGTAGGGGACCACTGACCCACTATTTTGTAGACTGGCTACACGTTAGGACTGACTACTTGCACAATCAATTCTCGTCTCAATTGTAATGAATGAATTGAAACTAAGCGTTAATTGAGTAGCCAGGGAAGACTATGAAATTGTTGTGAGGAAAGGGTTTTTTAGAATGTAGATAAGAGAGAAAAGAGCACAGGAATGGAAACCCTTATCGCTGAAAATATGCGCTGACGCAAAAGGACCATATTTAGTGACCCACAGCAGCGAGGAAAATGGGCATATTATTTTTGGATTAATTATCACAAATGCGTACTGGGTGAATTTGGGGATTCGGTAGTGCAAATGGCGTGGAGAAATGGAATACTCAGACTATTAATAATAACTGGCTACTTTTTAGCATTGGTTGCAAATTAAGAACAAACTGAAAGCATGTTGGCCACGTTTTCGAATTCGCGCGACTACACTTCTGCCCTTTGGATGGATATTTAAAATATTGTTTTAAATATGATTGTAGAGCACATGCAGTGAAACACGCCAGACTTGCAAATGCGACATAATGCATGAGCGGGATATGCATATTTGGCTAACAAAAGGAAATTAGACTGCTGCTGCGGCTCAGAAAACAGCCAACCCACTGATGAAAAAATGGTGCAATAGTGTACTCAGGGACACAGATATAGCCATTGCAAAAGACGAATGACGCAAATTGCACTTCTGGGCAGAGTTTTACTTCATTTTAGCGTCATTTTGGAGGGATAAATAAATTAACGATGGACTACTGAGCGCGATTTTAGCCTATTCAGATGTCTAATGACGAAATAGTAAAGTCCTTGGCGCGTTGCAGGATAGATTAATTGGTCGAAAACATCAAAAGTCAATGTTGAAGCTCTATTCATGCATCAATAAGCCACAGGAATCAAATCAAGGTCATCTTGGCAGTTAAATGTTGGTAGACTGCTGCACAGAAATAAAGTTTATTGTACAGATTATATGCATTAATTATGAAGGCTTAGGAAGGGTTATGATCCACTATGTAAGCTAATGATGTAATGACGGAGCATTAAACACGGTTTGACATCATGTTAGATGTAAACGGTGTTTCGTGGTCGGGTCATGCTTAAAATAAGGGCTTTTTGAAATTCTATGACATAAAAATGAAGCCTCGGATAGGGCACAGTTGAGGTTAAGCAACAAATCGCCGCTGCTCTCACCGCTTTCCTTGGTCAACTTTTGGCGTCGGTCAACACAACCTACTCTGCCGTGAAGGACAGCATTTACGATCCAACAGTGCCAATTATCCAAGTTCAATGAGGTTAGGAAGATATTTGAAGGTGAAGTCACCCAATTTTACTGACAATTCCGTACTATGTCACCTATCACCCATTTTGGGAGACGGATTCAGAGACATAGAATTTTGCTAGCCACGAGGCCTATCTATAACCAGACGTAAAGATAGAATCAATTTGGTGGTATGAAATCTAGGCAAAGTTATGACGTAATTTGGGGTATCGAATATTGTCTGTTCGCGCAAATTCTCAGGTACACACCGTGGTGGTTAAAATCCCCTGTCCCATCGCAAGCAACATGAACTTCCATTCCTACATCAGCCATTGTCTTGGTAGAATTAATTGGACTTTGAGTTTCCTTGATTGACTATGACAGAAATCACCTTTAATCAGCACACCATCCATTAAAAACACAGTTTATATGAATATTCCTCTCATAACATGCTTCTTCGCTAGCTGCCAATGCTGGATACGCCTAATTATGAGCCCCTCTCAGATCTGTTTCCTTTGCATAAGATTTTTGGAAATCCAAATGCACTTTTTACTTGCGATTTCACATCTGCGAGTAAATGTGACCAATTCTTGAACTGCATTTAAGTGGAACTTGCAGGGTTGATTATCTCTCCCACCTCAACGGCAAAGACGACGTGTGGCAACACATTCACTCGAAATTCACTCATTTTACGAGAAGTTCAAAGCGACCGTCAGAAATTGCAAATGGAGCTAGAAGTAAGTTGAACCTCTCAGCCTTTCTAAAATGCTAAATTCACGTCCCATTCATCGAGCCGATGTTAGACTTCCTCTGTCTTTACGAATTGTCGAGTAAGATACTTGAAGACGTTCACTCTCATTTTGACTTAATAGTTCTTGCCAGTAGGTTCTCTTCCTACCTACACCGTATTCAAACGTCGGCAAGTAGAAGTAAATTGACAACTCTGCATTCATACTTGCTGATTATGCGCACTGCGGATGTTTGCAAAGCCGTTGAACAGGACTTTAGTCACATGCAATTTGACCTTCAATTTTCATTAATTCGAGCTCCTCGTGGAGCGTGTGAAAAAACCATCTGCCTCCTATTTCCTTCTTACTTGGCAATGGGAGAGAATTTTTTCTGTCCTATGCATCCGTTGCAGCTAGACACTCATTCCTCTCTAAACATTGTGAAATCCACCGGCCCTACATCGGTATACGTTCAAACAATGGATTACCTTCCTCCATCAAATGCCTATTATTGTCCTCTGGCACCTATGGAATTTCAACTTGTTAGCAGAGAACTGGAGAGGAGCCTAAGTAATCCAAAAGCACATTTTGCTGCTTTTGACTGCATTCTCTATGTGCTAAAGCCTTCACTGTTGATGGCGCACGAATCCAATTTCGCTATTAAACTGCAACCCTTATTGAGGGCCCTGTCGTCCAGACACACTTTTGGGATTGTAATTATGGATGATGTGAAGAATGGAGAAAGAAAAGCGGAATGGGCCTTTTCATGAACTATGCGGAGGGAACGAACTTCTCCAACGGCTTCCCCCTAATGAATGCGTCAATGAACTGGCGCATATGGCACGTTCAAGACCGTAACAGTCAAATTGTGCAACGCAAGGATGTTCTCGAATGGGTATGTCAAGATGTAATTTGGTAGCAGATGCAAGAATCTGCAATTTTATTAGCTGTGACACCTTGTGGAATACATAATTCTTGTGAACTGGTTCATTAAGTTTTTAATGATTGGGGGTATCAATATAATCTTGTCCTACATTAGATGCTATTTTTATGTAATAACGCCAGGTATCTGATGCCTTTGACGTTGACTAGAACTTTAACGGGAGGTTCTAGACTAAAGAATGCTTCAAAAGTGGAATCGTGCAAGACTGTGCTGGGTCTATTCATAGGATATTATGACTAGAGCATCGTTGGCGAGATGACTTATTCCTGCTTGGTGCAGTGGGTGGCTTTGTCCTTTCCCATTTATGCCCTCCTCCTCGTTCCATTTTCTTCTACGTCTCACTGCGTTGTCAATTAAATCTGACTTGTCCAATACAGAGTTGAGTGCTTCTCACCAAGTATGGAGTCCGCGCACGAATCGACAAATACTTTGCCCTTTGAGACGCATTCTTGAATCAGAATAGTCACTCAGTTTTCCGTCATCTTTGGCAAAACGCCCCGTTTGACTGCTCATTCCCTATCCTTCGATCCCACCCTGAGTCTAATCTATCTGAGATTTTTACGAATAGACCACTATATCCGCCGCTCTCATCTCATCGAACTTGCAGTTTTACATACTTGTACCAGTGGGTACTTTGAGATCAATACCCTGTGATGGTAAGATAAATAGTTGATGTTTTTATTAGTTTCTGAAGAACCGGCGTCTCCATGTAAAGCAGTGGCGGATGAAGACAGCTGTTGGGAAAAAATCGCGGCCTTCTAGCGCTTCATTAAACATCCGTCGCTATCCGCTTGGTTTCATACTGCTGCCATCTTGTATTACTATTTGCAAATTCAGTTCGATTTTGGTGCAGTCTCTTCAGCGGTCGTACGATTTTTATGTGGCCTGGTCATGCGCTGATTTTAGTCATGAGTGTTTGCTAATGCCGGACGCTTTTACAAAACTAATACCACATTAATTTCTATATCTAGTTCAACTTTAGTTTATTTCAAATACCTTTGTTACACTTTAAAGGAATGTGTGCCATCGCTCTATTTAAAAGTCACCTGATTGCCTAGGCAGGAATGCATTCATTCAACCATAATCATGACCAAATTCTACTCTGGGATAGAAACCTGGCACTTACACGCCTCATACATTTTACCTACCCTTAAAAGTGGTAGAAGTCAAGGGCTGTGCTTATGCAAGTAGGAAAAAAGAAAATATGGATATGGCAGAATTTTCACCCGATCCTGTAATAATGCCTTTTAGTTAAGAAATTAATAGAACTTCCATTCCTTAATGCGTCCTGCATATTCAAAAGAAAATGCCAAAGGAAAGCTCGATGCTAGCTGAAGCGAAGACGTCAAATCATTTATTGAGCAGTCGCAAGCGATATACAGAAATAATAGCATTATTTGCGCGTTCAAAGCAAGAGAGAAGTAGAGAAGGGCATGCACACCACCGAATAGCTCCCTCACCTCCATGGCACGTGAAGGCGCCTTGACAAGCGTCGGTGCAGGCACACCCTTGGTGGTGGTTGGTGTTTGCCACCATTGCTCTGACCATCCCCACGGCTGGCCACACGGCGACCACCATTGCGGCTTCTTCTCACACGGACACTCACACGGCCACCAATAGTGCGGCTTCTGCACAGACCACAACACCCACTACTGTCCATGTTGCGAACCCTTCTCAAACTCTCCCCACGGTGTCCACTTTCACGGATACGAATATGGCCAACCTTCCCACACCATTTCTTTGTCTCTGCTTTCCTTGATACTGACTTGCGTGCTGAGCTGTGCCTGCTTGCATACCAGTCGCCGTGTGTCTAATTGTCTCGTGTGACTCTCGAGCTCACTGTACTTTTAGCTCTACACTCGTGCTTGTCGATCGCCATCGATGTTCCTGTGATGTCACCATTTCTGCTAAAGCAGAATCTAATTATTTCACTCAATACTGAGGAATGGTAACTGTGCATGCCAGGTAGCCCTGACTCCTCAAATTCTCCTTAGCGTTGCGGTCTGTGAGCATTCGGTTTAGGCTTTAGAAGTGGTTCCATTGGCGTTGTTGGTGCACATTTACTCATGAATGCCAAAAAGTGCCCAATAGTTTAGTGCATAATTGAATTGCAAACTACTCACGGAATTCAGTAGAGGCAGGTTTCATGCACCCCTGCATCTGTCGCTCGACCATCCTTATCCATAATATTTAACAAATTATTCATAGGACGTTGATCTTAACTTGTGAGTCAGCTAAGACCATCAATACTTCCATCATACCCATTTATCTAATTCATTCGCTCTTCGTGGTTATCGGTTCTTCCAGATATTCAACCATTTTTTTGTAGTCGACCACTAAGGCTCACTCTTTTCGTCAGCCATTTTAAGGCAGCCTTGAGCTTGCGCTTGATGGTTTGATGCTACCTCAGCGCAGAACCTTTTAAAAAGTTCCATTATGGCCCTCCACTGTCTTATATGTTGCGCAACAAATTTTCACAATTGTGTACGCCAAGCATCAGCTGCACACTTGCATGTACGCTTTGCACTTTTCTACACAGGCCTCCAAGTTTTGGCTGCGCACAGACCCTATTAAGCCATTATTTGCACAACTCATCCACATCACAACTTTTCAAACAAATGCCTAAGCAAAGCTATACCACCGGTCTCGTACATCAATTTAAACACATTGCTTGGGTTTCACAATGCATTTAGCCAAATAAATCATCAGTAGAACGTCAAATCAACAAATTTTACAAGCTGCTCTGACAAAAGACATGACACAGGTCTGTTATGAGAGTTATGGAGATCTTTGAATTATATTGAGCCGTGGGCTGATATGATGTGATGTGATGTGATGATATGACGTTGATAGACCTGGCTTAGCCCGGCAGAGTTGAGATCGTGGATACAGCTGGCAATCTCGCTGAGTTCAGTGCAAACTGGGCGTCAATGAGGGAGAAGTTGGGGTGGGCGGGTGACAGGATGGCTGGGCGGGAGGGCGAAGCCGTAGAGGGCGTCATTACTGGCAAAGTGGATGATGCAATCATGAAAGAAGGTTAAGCCGTGCCGCAAAACATGGCTTCATCCGCCTCCATAATGGCTTCTTTCAGACTCAGCAACGACACTAGGCCCTGCGCCGATCAGAGAGATAATGAGATTGGCCTTACCCAATCTCCTAATTTCTCCGTGCATGCAATAAGACAAATGCACCCATTTTGGAGGCATCTTCAGTGAGATTGCTAACGGTTTCAGTCTCTAGCAATTGCTAATTATGTCAACCCATGGATGTGAAATGCGTAGAAGAAACCGCAGAGATTCAATCGCATGAGTTCCGTATTCCTGGCATGAGATTGGTAAATACCTTGTAGGTATTTAAAATATGGTATAGAAATCACACAAAAATACAAAACTTTGTTCTTCTTTTATTGCGTAGCACATGTGATATCGATTGTGACGCTGAATGCGATACATGCCACTTTATGTAATTGAATTGGATATCTTCCGCCGATTCATTTACTGCATTATGCCTGGTAGAGGGGTTGTCTTAGTGATCCACTGCAGTGAAATTGAACGGCATTATGTATCAATAGTAAGCAAAGGCAAGCAAAGAGCATGGAAACCCGCTTGTAACGTGGATAACTTTTCAAAAGCAAGAAAGTAAAGAACCCACAAGTACTCAGTGCGGAAGAGAGCCCACGTTGGCAGCATCCGAACCGGCAGCACTGAGAAAAGTCTGAGGCTTGATCTGGTTGATAGACAAGAGAACTTGGGGACGAGGACATTGCAAAGCGCATTGCTCAGTCCTCACCACCATCTGCATCGCATTCAGTGGCTCAATCAGCACGCTCATCGTCGAGGCAATCAGTAGTGACAGCCACTCTGATGGGACTGGCAGGCAGCAGTTCTGCAAGCACATAAATGCGCCATGAATGACATAATCTTTGTATTGATTGGAAAACGCGACTACTTACTCGTGTAGGCACAGTCCCCTTAAGATGCAGAGCATAATACAACGGTGGGTTATAATGCCGTGTGGAAAATCTGTCTAGAGCAAGGCGCAAGCATCCACACCCTTCTTCAATACAGCATTCTCAATTTGCACTTGCGAGAGATTCAAGACCACGGACTTTTTGGTGGTGGATTAAAAAGTGTCTGCATAAGAAATATACGCAAAAAAATGCGTGCAATTCTTAGGAGGTTTAGAGACATGACACAGAACGAGAAATTGAAGCAAAGCAAACAATCTGTCGCACTGGAATGCAGTTACTCAACGTATTCTAATAGTTTGAGGCAACTGCGAAAACCACAAACAGTTGGACCAGCAAACCAATTAGACAACCGAGATTAATGACTAACTGATGACTGATGGATAATGCGGGTACCTATGTATATTAATGTAGCGATTCATCGTACTTCGATCGCAATGAAGACGACTAGAGACGGAGAAGAATCCATTCGTCTTCAACTGTCTTCATCATGATTGAAGCAAACTAGAATGTTACAAGCGCACACCGTCTTACACACACATATTCCACCCCATCACATTCGTTCTACCCTTTCAATACTCTTTTTCAACACTTGGAAACTTACGTTTCTAGGATATCTCTCCCATACATGCCCTTCAGTCTTTCCTTTTCCCTGACCAAGCATGCACCAACACTGCTTGACTGCAGAACCAAATAGTCTCGTCTCTATATTTGGCACCGTTCTCGCAGGCCCTTAATTTTCCTCTTTTCAATTAAACGTGGTCTTACTCATCCATTAAATCTTCGATTTTATCAACAAAATTCAAACCGAATCGTTAATTTTTACCTTTACGGTGGGCTGGAGGTTCTTTGACCCATCCTCTCTTTATTAATCTTCTCGATACAGAACAAATTGGAAGCTATTCTTTATTCACTACAATATGTTAAATACTTAGTTTTCTAATCACGCATGACTAAGGACCCGCTTTCACATGGAATAGGCTTTGCTTTACACAACGTATTAAACTTGAATATCGATGAATGCACAACACGCAGGGGTAAAAGTTCGAGTGACCCTACTTGCAACCTTCTCGACTACAACCTGTGCATTAAATCGGTCTAGTCGAGTAACGTTGCATCTGCCATCTGACTCGTAATTTACTTCGTTGTGACAATTAGATACTTGCCTTCGTAATTCCCTTTTCCTTAAGCAGAATTTTCTAAATAAGCACAATTTAATCATTCACTTACATTTTGACCTGTAAGTTTCAATTTTTCTACAGCTCAACTCATCCAACTATAATTTTTCTACACTCGCACCAACACAAAATCCTTTTTCGGGGGATTTCGGACGCATGGGTTACTAAAGGTAACGACTCTACTTCCATCCCACTTCATCGTGTAATATGATGCATAAAAACATTGAGTGTCGCATCCCCTTCCTATGGTTCCTTCATTGCTGTGCTTTGCATCTTTTGTTAGAAAGGATACTTGAGCAGATACCGCACGCCGCCGCAAATGCGATGAAGGATCAGCGATGTTTTAAAGTAGCCTATTAGTAGGCAGTGCCACAAGGCTGGAGCAACTTTGTGCCTTGAATATTCTAAGCACATGCGAATTTCTCTTTCATATCACAGACACTCACATCACCAACTTCCGAATGACGCTATTGGATGCAGCTTAAGCTTAGTTGTCTTAAAAGGACTCACTTGGTCTAAAATCTATTAGAGAATCACTGTCTGCATTCGTCACAAAGCATTTAAAGAGGGTGGAGTAACTTAGCACCCAGCTTCAAAGTTGCGTAACTGAAAATTCTTTTTAGTCGAATTCTAGTTGAGTTAGATAAAACAGTGTGAATCCGCCTTTCGTCGGTCTAAGAAATAGGGTTTGGTAGATAAAACCTTATTTTCCAGCAATCACTAGCAGATGCAGTTTTAAAAGTGATTTCAGTGACGATTGGAAATTTATTCTGCACCTTTATAACCCAGTCCTAAAATATGGAAGCAACGGGTGCTGCACTGATTTCGCAGTTGGATCGCATCTACCTCCCTGAGCAGTGCTTCATCAATTCGTTTAGCTGTGTCACTAACGCATCCCTTGGGGCTAGGACCGGCTCATCTACATTGAAGCTTCATATTTCTTCCCATTTGCTCACAGTTCGGAATCCGCAACACTGATGATTGCTACTTCTGTGTTTGGCAAGGAAATCATCCCTAGCATTCTAAGCAGCAAATCGTCGGTTGGCAAATTAGCTGCTGTTCTTTACTTCAGAAGGGTATATTTAAGGGCCTGAGTTCCCGTTTTTCGGTTGTGCAATTGAGTGCGCATCATCAGAGATTTCATAAAAGTGCGTCTATCAGTTTACCTGCCTCTTTCTTTACTAATTTATTAGTGCTGGGTGGATCTTTTAGATTCCAATCGAATCACATAATTTAGCATAAAGTAAGCCTTAGGAATTGTGGCCTTGATTGCCATGTAGTGATTCGAGCACTTTATGTTAGCATGTCTACCGAGTAAGGGGAATAGAGCAGCCCTCTCATTATTAGCCAGTCTCAAGTGTTTGGTCATCGTAGAGACGGCAAAGACCTCATGTGTTGTTATACCGTATAGTCTCGCATTTTTCAAAGTCTAATATCGTATTGGTCAAATTTTGTGGCAGACTTGTCCACGTCTACAATACTCAATTATCTTTGTGTGCCACGCAGTCATGTCCACTGGAATGGCAAAACAGGAGACAGCGTGGCTAGCAGTAGCCAATCGGATGCAGGTTGGCACTTTATCATTTTAACAAATTGCCATATATGTTTCGGAAATAGCCTTGCCACGGTCACCAATCTTTCTCATAAATAAACAAAGTGTAGATAAGCAAAAATTTGAGTTGGAGAAAGAGCACGATGAATCATTAAGAGCAGGACTTATCAATAATATCTGCCCCAGTCTTATTAAATACTAACACCGATGGCACAACAGCTGGCTGAGCGCTTTCACGAAGAAACATTGATAGAAATTAGGATGCTTTCATTAGCGAACGGCCGACTCAGCAAAATAAATGAGTCACATGATTGCAAGGTAACACGATCTGTTCATAGTCTGTGTCATTCACTGTAAATAATGTTTGGAGTCTTAATTAATTTATCGAACAAAACCTTTGATTTTCCTTAACTCTACCATCCTTGAGTATATTCTGCACTATTCGTCAGAAATGAACATTTCTCCTGGTAAACTTAGAGGTAACCATCAATATTGTCAAACAGCCTGGGTTGTTGTGCTTGAAACGTGGTGGTTTTGCAAGCGTTAAATTAGTCTTGAGTGGTTGCATGAAGAACTTGTTCTCCACGTGTAATTATAAAACAAATTTCATGAAAACCGAATGCAAATCCGCCGGTTTTATGAAGCAGTCTTGCGGAATGTGGTTAGTGATCATTTTAAGGCGAGATCTAAAAAATAATCGATATTTCTTACCTTTTAAAACTTTCTTTGAATAAGAGTGAGTTCAATACGTGACATCCTCTCTGAACTGTCAATAGTGTCCCATAAGCTTAGCCTTAAATGTCTTTTGCCTACTTATGAGTTTATTCAAAGGAAAAATTCGAGTTGAAGTTACTTTTTCGTGAGGCATAAATTAGACTGCCAGATGATGGATGCGATAAGCGAATTCGGAAGGAGGTCGTATGGAAAAGATTAATTACTATCAGAGGCACATGAGTTTTAAAATGATGATATTCGGGATGAAATGGAAAGCATGCGCTGCCTCTATCCGCGCCGTCAGGAGATCTGTGCCTTAATGAGTTCCACCATTTAAAAGAGGCTATACGGAACAGCGATTGCATGAGGTGTCTACCGAACAATGTTGGTTGTTCATTCTGTGCGCACGCTCTCAAACATACTGCGCTTAAAGAGCAAGCACTGCCCTTTTATCGGCTGCTTACTGTTACATATGGTTTTGGTTTTTTTAATTTTTATCTCCTATTCTAATGGCGGGTCGTAATCAAAACGTTGGTTACTTCTTGGTGCATTTTGGCTACAAGCCAATGAAAACAACAGCGAAAGTATCGCATGCATTGAGACCTACTGGTTGCCTGACTGACCAAAGGACCATATAATTGACTAGCATAAAGCATTTGCAGGCAAATGGGGATTATTGTAGTAGCTTACATGGAAATGGTGAAAAGGGCACATGGTTTTTGTGCGATTGCAGGTTTAGAAAAATTTTTTCTCATGGCACATGCGTGGTACCATCTAAACCCGATCCCGTTTGTTACAGCCAGCATTGCTAGTTGAATGGACGGTGCTAATGCACTCGATGGCTTTGGGTCCTGGCAAATGACGGGTTAAAAGGCCCTAAAATGTAATCACGAAAGAACTCTAAAAGCAGGAAATGAAAAGAGAAACGATAAAAGTGACAAAATGAGGGCATATGTCTGAGCACGTTTTCAAAGAAACATGAGGTACACATAAAGCTATCTGTGAGACCTAAATGCTGGAAAAGCAAAGAAAGAGGCAGTGTCGTTCAGCCTTAAATTTGCAATGGCTCTCGTTTCAGCGACCTGGCACCTCTTCAGCACCCACTCTTATTTGCACCTCTTTTACCTACTGAATGTTATTTTTCGAATGGACGCATTTAAGCCTATCCTTTTCTCCAGTCATCTGTCTCTGCTTAAAATTAATGCCTTTTTAGGATTCGTCTTGAGAGCCCCAATAAGTATGGTTACATATCGATGAAAGGAGACCCAATCCGCTGCACACAGTCAAAGGAGTCGAATGAGTTGGATTCTTCGTTTGTCTTCTTTTCTGCGCACGCTTATGTATTGCAATCCTGGTTTGCAAGACATCTGCAATAAATGGGTAGCGACTGTCGGAATTGACGTCCAGCGTGTCAACGTGGTTGCATGTTTTTCCCATTGCTTTACCATAGTTTTGGTGCCTGTAAATGAGGGCTTTGTGTTCATCATCTACTTCACCGATCACTTCTGCATGCAATGGCATTGAGATAATTGACAAAATTACCGTGGCCGCAATCAGTGTGCGGCCAACCGCTACAGTCGCCTCTTCATTGTTTCTCGTATTTGTAGGCACCGACTGTATTTGCAGCCCAACTCAAGGAATGAAAGCGAGAAAGCGGTACAATGGAAGGGGAAAAGAATGCCACGCGACCTCCAGCAACAAATCACTTATTTGTTCTTCTTTTGTTCTGTCTCTTCAATTAGCCCTTCATTTAGCGTGACTGACATTAAGCCTTTGGGTCGATACTTCCGAGGCGTATAAAAGTGTTCAGAGAGTAGACAAAGCAGAATTCAACTAAAAAAGCTGCTGAAGAAATCAAGAACTGATATAACGACCGCAGAGAATGCAGCACTATTGAAGTGGAGCGGTTCGAAGTGCAATTCGAATAGTGAAAAGGCGTCGAGTGATTGCGACTTGAGTGGACAAACTGGTGGTTTCGAAGAAACTCATCAATTTTCAGACTCAGCACTTCACGGCGTCAGGACTACTCGTTGACCTCTATTCAGAGGTCATATCCTCAGGCGGCCTGCAATTGTAGTGAAGGTCAAGTTGGATTTGAAATCAAAGGCAGCACTCAAACAAACGCCGACTAAATGCTGGCGAAAAAAGGATTCTTTGCCTCCCCCCAAGGTGCCTGCTTTTAAGGTGACTAAATATTTTGAAGTTATCAAAGAGCCATGCAAATAATATTTGACGGAATTCTACTAGTGGGTACATTCTTAGGCAGATTGGAAAAGTGATGTGATTTGGGGTGCGCACAATGCAGAAAATGGCATGGATGTTTGAAGCGTTGATCACACCTGATGCATCTTTGTCTTTATCATTCAGTAAGAAAATCAAAAGTCACAAGTTACTCAGGCGTGCACATGGGTTCCAAAATGAAGGAGAGCGATTTAAGCATATTCAATGCATAGGTCTGTCCAGCAAGGTAAAGCGAATGTTTGTCTACAGATGACAATTCTAAATCGACTTTCTAGGCAGAGTACTTTCACGCCCTAATGATTGCACTGCATACAATTAAAAAGGACATTTTTAGTTGCGGGGTTTGTCACGAAAGATTTCCAGCGCTGGATGTAAAGTCAACCTTACTACCATTTTATGCCTGTAAAGGCGACTAAACGCAGTTGAATTTCTACTTGTGTATGCATCAACATTGTCGGTTCGTCAAAAGTGGCATGCGCGTTGGCGAAGTGACTCGAAGCTACTTGAATGGAACATATACTGAATGCAGCTCTTTGTGATGAGAGAAAGTTGACATGGTTCCCACCACTGCGAAGGCATTGAGAGCGTGGACCATTTGTAAAACGAGTCTTGAGAGTGACGCTCATGCAGTGAGTAAATACAAAGTTTAATTGCCTTAAAAGCGAATTTTGTCATCCACTAAGGCTTACTAGCATGCACTGCGAAGTGAAACCTTGTCAAAACAGAAACCTTGTCTGCTATAGCGGTAGGTCGCTTAAAGCACATTTTAAACAAATTTTGAGAAGTTGCGCGACGCCCATAAAACCGACAATCTGCTCTGGATTGATCTCTGCAAATATTGGTCCGACACCCCCTTGGTTTGCGCAAGACTGCTACTATAGTTAAAGCCCTTTGCAATTTCAGCCAACACCTTGCATCATAAAAGGCCTAGAATGTTGGTAGGATTCATTGCGCATAGAACGGCATCAAGCAAAGCTGGTTTTCTTTCCACAATGGTGCGAAGATGCGGCAGACATACAAAAGAGCTGTAGTGCCATTGGCACAGTCTGCAAACCATGCCGGCGATCTTGCCATCGCAAAGTGAATTTCGCTTCAGTCGGCTCCTTTACAAACATTTCGTAATACAGGACCTATCTTTCCTCCTTTGCCTTCATTTCCGACTTTTTGACAATCCACAATCAGTCTCGCCTCAATCGGCTTCACTTTGCGCTCTTCCACGTTGTGAATTAAATTACGTTTAAGTCGGGTTCATTACGTGCATTTTGCATCGCAAAATCCATTTCTACTTCAACGTTCCATTTTTATCTTCTCGAGACCACAAAATCAATTTGGTCCTAATAGGCTCAAATCCCTTCATTTCGGACTGAAAAATGGTTTTTCCAAGCTTTCTTCTTTAGGGTTCCATTTCATGCGTTTCGATTTCGAGAGATCAAAATATCATCGTTCGACTCCATTCCGTACATTCCGTATCGCAAAATATCTTACTCTCCATTTACAAAATTTTGATTTTAAATGCATTTCATGTATTACGACATTGAGTCAATTCTAATCCAGTCAGTCCCAGTTCATCATTTAAGCATTTTTAAAATCATTTTGAATCCACCGGCTCGATTTTAGACTATTGTCCCATAAAGTTAATTTACCCTTACTCAAATCAATTTGCATCCATCTGGACATTGTTAGTTCAATTTTGTCTCCTTCATCTCCATTTCGTGCATTTAAATTCGAGAAACCAATTATTTCTCCTTCAAACCTATTTGATCCATTTTGGATTTGTAAACTTAATTTAGTTCCCTTCAACTCCATACCATGCGTTTCGAGTTCGTGAATTTTAATTTCCTTTCTTCGGCCCCATTTCACATGTTTCCGCGCTGTAAATTAGTTCCTTTTCCTTCGGCTCCATTTCATGCTTTCCGAAATGCTAATACCTATTTGCTTTTTCTTTGCTCCAATTATGGAACTCAACTTTATGATATTAATTGACACTTTCTTTGGCTCCGTCTCATGCCTCTTAATATAGAAAAATCCATTTATTTTTTGCCTAGCTTCGTTTCGACTCACAAAGTGAAGCCAAATAATCACCGTTTTGGCCCCATTCTATGCCTCTCAAGATAATGATAGCAATTTACTTCTTCGTTTTGCGCCAGCTTTACCCATTTTGACTTAAGTTCATTTCGTCCCCTTCAAAATGATGACATTAATTTGCTTCTGCTTAAACTCTACTTTATAATAATTGACTTCTTGAAACTAATTTAACTCTCCTTTGTCCAATTCGTGTCTTTTAAACGCTAAAATTGAATCCCTGAACCTCATTTAAGAGTTGAAATTCTTTGCACTCTAAATTCTCTTTTTGCGAGTGCCTTAAAGTGCAAAGAGCATTATCAACTACTGTGAACGATGCTGTGCTGCACTGTTTTGCTGGATCATGGAAATTTTTCCAGGAGAAACATGGACTCTGCAATAAAATCATTTTGCTGCGCTAAGAGCGGCGCAGCCTTCTGTGCATTGAATCGCCTTTTATTGCCTATATTTGGTTTGTTAACATTGTACTCAATCCTAACTAAAGTTTTTCAATAAGAATAGAGCTTCACAATCCAAGTAATGAGCGTATTTATAAACAAAGAGGCACTACTGGACCGGGTATGATGGCTTATGACACAAAGAGAAAAAGAAGCGTATCATGATGGATCTGTACCCAAACGTCTCTTCGTTTAATCAATGATGGTCGGCGCCAGCCTAATAGCAGTTATGATAGACAACTGTTTCCAGCGGCATCAATCCCGAGTCTTTGTAGATCTTCATGCAACGGATGAAAACTAGTTGCACTCCGCTCATAGTGCTTGCCTCCATGCAACTACTCGACAACATTGTAAAGCGATGAATGACCAAGTAACTAGAACTTAACTACAAAATTTTGCTAAAACAGTAAAGTAAATGTATTTTCAATCAGTTAGTGTAATCAAAACTGCTCCCTCTTCCTTGCAAAGTGCTACGGTCGAAGAGACATGCATTATCATGTATAAACTGTGAAACTCGAATTCCACTATGCTCCCATAACCTATGCGCTTACGGAACTGTTTGCATGAGCGATATCATAATTTAATATTTGCACTAAATTTATAAAATTTCTTGGCGCGATATATTTCCCTAGGCAAAGAATCAATGCATTCAACAGCGAATGGTCGCTAAATACAATCTGTAGTTTAATTTGTCTCCTTTTCGCGTTTAAATGTCAGCAGCGCTTGCAATTTCATGTATTTTATTGTCATTTCTTGCATACTTTGGTTCAGATTTATGTTTGCATAGGTAGCTGGAGGAGAAGGATTATGATTTTGGTAGATGGCTTTCGTGCAGCGATGTGGCTAAATACCTTGAGTTAACATTCCTCTTGTTTTCCTCCCTTTCCTTAATCTTATACCGACTTACTGTCATTTGAAATGAATACACTGCAACAGCGAATGCGGAGCTCATGGCGAAACAAACCACATCTGCCAAAGGAAGGAAGTGCACTCCGTACACGCATGACACTCATCAATTTTTCCTCGGGCCAAATACTACCATCTCACCAACGAAGAGTGCTCTTATCTACTATGTATACCCATTACAGGCGTGCAAAGGTCGAAGCAAAAAGTGTCGTGGATGGCCTTTTCCCCTTCATTAGTACTACAATAGCAGAAACAATCTATGATGTTGTTCTATACTCATTAAGCAACGCTTCACATTTGACGCGAAAAGACAATCGAGGGCACTCATTTGGAAAGGCAAGGAGTTTGTCTCTCTGTTTCGTCCTTTACTTTCTTATGAGGGTCAATATGAACAGATAAGAATGTTCTTCGACAGCTTTGATGATATTAAGGACGAGGCAAAGTGATGACGGCTATGCAAGTTCGGAGCGCACTTCCTTATCCTTACCAATGGTATCGGTGGCAGATGCAGTTCGTAGCGTCACGAGACTTGTCTTCCTTGAACGACAGTGGCTATGGAGGTGCATTTACTCAAACAAGTATATCATACCTTCTCGGGATTTTAAGGACCGGCCTTGGACACCACATCATGAGTGAATTCAGACTGAGCCAAGTAGAATAAACTTCTCCCTTCGTTATTTGTCGTCCTTTTGTACGAATACACAGTACAGTGGTGGATCTTTAAATTCTATCATACCCTAATAACTGATTGCTTTTTTGAAACAACCTTGATACAGCTAAATAACTGGCTACGCATTTGGGGGAAGAGGATAAAAGTGAGGTGCAGATTCATTTCTGACCGAACTTACAAACGTCGACGAAGATTTGTACACTTGCGCTTCTACTAATAATAAGATTACTTCTTCGAATAATGCTGTAAGAGCCCGTTATTTAGCGAATCAAACGTTAGCTTGATGTTGAGCCGCTGTTAAAATAAAATCAAATTCTTGTCCAATGAAAGATCCTAACGAGAAGTGATAGTGCTGTGGTGTAACACCTACCACAATATGCCAGTTTACGACTGCAAAGGAGAGAACGAATGAAGACACTACTCTTTATCCTGCAAGCCGATGTTAGTCATGGCTCAAATGTGTGTAAAATGGCGATGGTTTCCATTATGAATCGCATATCTCTAGGATATTTTTAGCCTTTTTAATTCTTTGTACAGGTGCTGAGCCCTATCGGACAGAAATGAGACATGTTCTATTATTCCACTAGTGTCGCCATGTTCTGTGTTGCATTACTACTTCGACCAGCGATACATGAAATAGCATGAGGTTGACGAGCTCTGGTGACAAAAGCCAAGGTCAACAATTGCAGAGAGCAGCGGGGTGTATTCAACCGTCCCGTAACTGCTTATGCAATTGCCACCGATCTGTGATTGTAAAATGTTGCTCTGTTTGCTCTTCTCTACTTGCTCATGTCAGTTCTCGCTTCTGCTGTTGCCGCATGTACTAAGTAGCATTAAACACTCCTGTCGATAAGTGTCTAAGAGTTGACGAGCTATTCATTTAGCCGCTGATGATGGATAATAATAATCTACGTGGGCTGTGCAGGTAGGCAGAACCGACAGCCAAAGGACAACAAAAGACAGGTTGCCTTGGGCAGTGATGATGGGCAGACAACTGCGGTATGTGCTGATACCGGGACACATGCATATGAGTAAACCGCATTTAGATGGGTATGGTAGCAGGTGACAACAATGATGAGGACTTGGAAAATTTCCATGACCATAATAATTATCGAGGGCTCATAATGGGTTTTGAGAAGAAAATGAAGATACGGTTCTCAAACAAGTCGCCATCGAATACCCAGTCCCTTTATTATGGAGCGCACCCCGTTTTTATGAAAGATATATTTTGACCCATTTGACAAGCTTAAAAGTTTTATGGACATTATTTTTAGGCACTCACACTTGAAGCTACTCTCAGCAGGTGCAAGGTGTGGCAGCATGAAGGATTATTTTGCTAACGCCATCAAGCTGAGTGAAGCACTTCCACGTCCTTAGTTACCGAATCGCTAGGGCACTAAAGTATAAACTAAACAAAATACCAAATAATGGGATAGACTATCAATTCAAGGAATCCTTTTCGTCGCTCCTCTTCATCAAATTTATGAGATGATCTTCACAAAGTTGATGAAGCACTAAAAATTTTCACTGACCTGGGGCGCCACCGAATGCGTTATCTAGCGTTGGAACCCAAGTTTGCGAGTGCGTTTCGTCGTAGCTTTGATTGACATAATGGAAAGTGCCACTTTAAGTGACATTAACGAGCCACGACATTAAAATTAATTAAGAATCTGGAGACTATGTTGGATATGTGGTAAGACAGGGTTGGCAGGGCGTAATGTTGGTTGTTATTAATGCACAGCAACAGCAGGAGACACTAAAGTGGCAGTGCTGCCATCGCATAGGTATGTAAAATGGTAATGACCAGACGAATGAAATGTTTGTCATATTAAATTTTGTAGGCTCTACTTGCAGGGCCAAGGAATGGAAACCGAAAACTAATTTGCGCTACAGCTGCAATTAGCTTCCGTGTCTAACGTCGCTAAATACGGTCTCAAGGCTGGTTGAGAAGGATTCTGAGAGGTCCGCTGCAGGGATATAAGCCGAAGGCCCATGCATACTTTGCAAAGTGTCTAAGCTGCTATGTGGTAGGATCCATGGCAGTCGATTGTAATTTGTTCTATAAGGATGTTGCAAGAGCACTTGATTTGAAGCTTATTTAATCAGTCTCTCTAATAGGCGCACTCGAAACCGACCCGCTTTGATCAGGTCACACCAATGTGGCAAACGAAGACAAACAAATGAGTACCACACGACCTCTTATTGACTGTTGTACAAGGTAAAACACTAGGTCAAGGTGATGTAACATTTGGAAGTAGTGAGCAAAGGAGCTGTGACACAATTAAAGCGATGGCATACACAGGCTAAGGAGTCCAACGATACAGCAGGGACATTTCATGCGATGTTTAGCCAGTCTAATCTACTCCAATTCAAACATATTTATGTTGAGCAACTTGCTCTCTGTTCTCTTAGCAGTGCGATATAGAAAATTCTTAGGACACTGATCCTTTTTCCTGTTTTAGCAAATCTTCTGTGAGCTTCATTTTAGCTATCTCATCGTACATGATTTCATACGGGATCACATTTTTACAAAGTAAGATGTGTATCCTTATTGATTTAAGACGGACGCTATACTGACTTTATGCTACTGACTAGATTACGTCCAAGTTTGCCTGTTGCGAATGTACAAGCATGCTTCCAAGTGCAACGGATTGCTGCAGTGCTGTACCCAGCAAGTCCAAAGGGTCCTGAGAACAAACTTTGGTTAAGTCTCAGATTAATTTATTCTGTTCTTTTCTCCAAGCACTTAATTCTGTTCAACGAGCTATAGTTTCCTATTCTAATGTCAGCATTGAGTCGCTTTAAGTGTTCACTGTCAGGCTAAAGGCACTTCCGCATAATATATCTCGAATGCAATGCGAGAATATGTTTGACTTTTCAAAGTAAAGATCCAATGACTTTTAGATAGATAGTTAAATCGCCCTTAAATCATCTATGATAGATGCAGACAAAAGGGCCTCTATATTCGTTCTTGAAATCCTAAACTGAAAATAGGGATGATTAACTATCGCAATTCGGACTTGTTAAAACTTGAGAGAACGTGGCTAGCTAACAACTTAATAATGCACAGCACTTTTATTTTGACTTTAGCAGGAAGCGTACATTGTGCCTTTGTTTTTTTAGGGGAGAATTCGAATCTTTTCTGAGTTCTACCTAGTTCAGATTTGCCATGCCCACGCACCTTGTTAGCTTGCCATTAAAGTGACTGCATTTGTACGAACTGGTAGGTTGAGCAAAAATTCAAAGGTAATCGAATGCAAGGTCAGATGTCATTCGCTCCAGAGCTAGTAATCGGATTGCGAAGTGAAAAAATTGTAACTGCGAGAATAGCTATTCATGAGTAGAGTAGATGGATTGGTGAGACCTCTAGTACATGGTCAGATGGGAGGTATTGTACCTGCTAAAACGTTGCGCAACCCAATTAGCCACAATATCGTAAGCGTTTTTGAAGACTTCACAGATTTTAGACCCCTTGACTGCCTCAAAGACCTTATTAGCGACATTTGGCAAAAGAATCCCATACTCATGGTTTGAGATCGTCTGGCTGAGATATCGCTTGCTCTACTGCCGCCGTTGTCTCTAACGATGTTGCCTTTGCTGATGAAAAGGGCAAGATAAGCAAGATAGAAAGAATTGCTGATGCCACTGCCAATAGAAAGCTTGCTGCCATGGAGGCGATCCTCTTTACTGGTGTTTAGCTGTGTGGTTCACTGACAATACGATAGGTGCTTAAATTTATTCTGTACCACTGCGTGGGTGCATGTGTGCATGCAAAGTAAACCTTATGATGTCCTTCATAGTTGGTGGGTGCCAAAGGCACAATATTTGCGTAATAAACTGCGCAAATGGTTCTGCTTTTGAACATCCGCAAAGGGAAGGCGACACTTGGAAAGCCAAGTTGCAATAGTACAGTTTACATCGACTATCTTGCCGAACGCTAACAAGTTTTATAAGTAGCACCTATCCTTAGGATTTAAATTCTTTAGCTTACAATAAAGCAACTCACAGGAGTTTGCATGCTGCTAGTACTATACATTTTGTCTTTAAGCTGGTTACATATAGTTGACTAATGAAATAATGCAACATCTAATGCTCACTTTACCTTCGGTTGTGGATATTTTTCAAGACACGTAAATTTGGTTTTTAGATTGGTTTAACGGAACCACTTCAAAAGCGTTTCCAAGATAAATAGAAGCCTGTGCACTCTATTTACATGAATGCTCGCACTTACGCATTAGTACAGAACGATGTAGCGTGTTTGCTGCCCACGTGAGGAACCGCAAAGGGGATGTTTGAAAGTGAGGGAGGTAGTGACCTTTGCAATAAATCATCTCTCATGTGTGACTTTAATTTTTGGATGCTGGGTCCATCACCTATCGTTAAGAACGAAAAGCAGCTGCAAGTGGGGGTGCAGGAGGCGACAATTAGTCAACACATTTAGGAAAACCTCGACACTACTTTAGACTAAAAACCAAACTCCAGAAGTGGAATTATAGAGCTTCATTAAAGATTTGGTGTTGATGTTGAAGTGAAGAGAGGTTGTCTGCAGTAGTAATTACCATTTGCAGAGATACTACTTCTTACGTGTTAGATGAACAAATGCTAACTTACAATCCCAAGAGTCGGCTCATCCATTTGAACGGCTCAAAACGCAAGTTTTGGTTTAGATACCGACAAACCTAAGGGAAGTAATGTGTGTTAGATCCACCCATACTTAGGTGTTAACTTTTGTAAACAAACCTGCACCATTTCGCAGATAGAGAACACCTCAAAAATGCATAAACTATTAAATAAAAGGGCTTGAGACAAAGCAAGTACATCTCACAGCGGGTGCGGTGGTGCCGATTGTGCAAGCTGAAGGTGCTCAGTGTGCTCGCAATGCTCCATGTCAAAACTGCTGCAGCTGTGGGAATTGCGCTTGTAAAATACTCCCGTTGGTAGGATTTTTGTTCACTAATTTATCGCCAGTTTACAATCGTGTATATAGAGGCTGCTAAAGTTAAATCAGAAGATAGGTTATTAAACCAACTTCGCTGCTCTAGGAAACAAACATTTCCAAGGGGTGAAGGTAAAAACCAGGGCTCACGCATTAGAAACAGCAACTTTAACTTTAATTTTTCGCCCGGAATCGAAATTTGACAGAAAAGCAAGGCAGAAATTCAAGGCCATTTGTCAGACCACAAGACTTATTTTTAGCGTTGAATGAACAATAGATGAATATGCATGCGTACTGGTCTTGATTCCAAATCGTGGTCAAAGTGGACACCCTTAGGGCCAAATCCATGCTTATTTTAAGGGGCACAGATTGACCTAAATAAGCAGATAACAGAATATTGAGTGATTAAAAGTTACAAAATACGCTATTTGAAAATAGCTCTTAAGCAAAGAAAAGTTGCTTCTTGCATCCCATCTGTAGCACTTTGTTTGTTAGAACTACCGGTTTTTGATCAGGGTCAGAGGGGTGACCATTTGGCCCTAGCTGCGTAGGCTGGCCTCCAAGCCATGCCAGCAGCTTATTTTCTCTGTCCGTTGAACATATATATTCCACTCTATCGTCTGCCTTCTTTTGCCTTAGAGGGAACCTCGGGATGCTACACCATCCGTTTGGAGAAATATAAGAACTGCAATTCACCAGAGTCCGTGGCAGTAAATAAAAGACACGGGAACGAAACCGTATACCAAAATTAGCAGCGGAAGCAGAATTGCACCAAAATTAAAGCAATCCTGTGTTGCAATGAAGAATATCATTGAACAAACAGGATTGGTAAGATTAATAGGCACGGAACGTGTAAAATATAAATAGACTAAAATAGGCCGTTGGCGGAAACGCAAACATCGGGAAAAGAGGGACCATACATAAATTTCTTGTTGTACTTTCGGAATAGTGGTAGCAACAGCATCGTCGTCCCAATAGACTCCATTTTAGGACCCATTCCAACAGCAGCATCATTGCTCATGTTCTTATTGCTAGGATCCATTACATTTCGAGTACGAACAGTTGCTCTCTAGTCCCGCTGTTTTATATCCTATACAGCACCTTTCGGGGCTACGGAATGATTTGATCTCCGTCGTACTGCACCGTGCCACCAGGTACAAGCTCTGGTGACAAATGCCGATGTTAATGAGGGCAGAAAGCCGCGGGATGAATTCGACCGTTCTGTAGCTGTTTTTACAATTGCCACCGATCTGTGGTTGTAAGATGCTGCTGTATCTGCCCTTTTGTACTTGCTCACACGATTGCTTCATTCCGCTGTTGCTGCATGGACTAAGTGGTATTCGTACACCCTTGCCGGTAAGTGTCTAGAAGTTGATACGCTATTCATTTGGCGGATGGTGATGGATAATAAAAATCCATGTGGGTTGCGCTGGTAGGTAAGACCGACAGCCAACGGACAAAAAAGACAAGTTGCCCTGGGCAGTGATGATGAACAGACAACTGCAGCATGTGCTGGCACCGAGACACATACGGATGTGCTAACCGCATTATGATGGTGATAGTAGCAGGAGACAGTAATGGCGAGAATCTTAAAAATTCTTACAACTGTAACAATTACCAAGAGCTTCAGTGGGTTTTGCGAAGAAATCGAGGAAATGGTCCTCAAACAAGTCACCATCGAATATCCAGTTCCTTTATTATGGAGCGCAACCCACTATCATGAGAGATATTTTGTGACCCATTTGGCAAGCTTAAAAGTTATATGGGCATTATTTTTGGACATTCCTTTGAATCTATTCTCAGCAAAAAAAAGAATGGTAGGACAGAGAATTATTTTAATGACGCCGTTAAGCCAAATGAAGCACTTCCGCACCCTTAGACACCAAAGTACTAGCGTACTAATGTATGGATTAAACAAAATACCAGATAACAGGATGGGCTATATATTTTTAAGATGCCTTTTCGTCGCTTATCTTTATCAATTTTATGCATTGATCTTCACAACGTGGGTGGAGCCTTAGAACTAATTAGTGACCCGAGGCGCCATTGAATGCGCTATCTAGCATTGGGAGCTAATTTTACTTGTGCATTTCGCCGTAGCTTCTTTGTGCTTGGAAAATGTCTAGGGGTTAAAAATGCGTTGAATGTGTATCACTCTGCAAAGACTAACTTTCGGCTGCCATCCACTCACCACAAAGAAATTGAGGAAATACTAAGTCCTTAAAAAAGAGATCTGGCATAATGCGCGAAGCATGTCCAGGTTCCTGCACTTTTACATAGATTCAGTAGAATGCTCCATATGGCAGTCCTAAAGTGTCGTTCGATTCACCCATGTTTCGTCCCAACATTAATCCATCAAAAGGTTCTGTATGTTTAAGCCCTTTTGACGATTAGCTGCGATGAGCAAAACACTGTGAATTAAAATTTATGCAACTCATGGTTAAGAGAAACGACTAACGCATTTCGAAGAATAGCCCTAGCGACTTGTAAATGTAAACACAGACAAAGAATTGCTTCATTCTTTCATGTTGTGAAGTTGAACTCCTGATAAACAGATGTAGTGTCCGGACATTTAGTTGCAATCACAAATAAAAGAACTCACTTCTATGTCTTGAAGTGTATTTCTCTTTTTGGCTAGCCTGATTTACAGTCGTTACAGCCTAATAGACTAGGTAAAAGTGGTTTTCTATCCCGTTACTCACCTCTCCTTTGATTCGCTGAACATTTTCTTTAGCATACTTATCGTTCCTGCGCAGCTACCCATGATGACGACACATGTGATCGTTCGGCTTGCGGTCAGGAAGCGTTGCTTTCGCATGGTTTGAGTGGGCTAGCGACAATGATTACCAGCTCACCGAAGAAGAGAAGTCAGGAAAAGCGCAGGATGAGATGGTAATAAAGGACGAACTGGACCGGTAAGGTGGTGTGGTAATAGATGCTCCTGCTAGTACCGCTGTTTCGGAAGACGGGGTTAATCAAGGAACTTACATTGTGAAGTATATTAGTTAAGTCGTCATTAGAACTTGCAAACGATATTATTTTATTGCCTTAGGATTCGACCATTGTGACTCTTAATGTGCTCTCCGGTACCACATCATAGGCCATTTCACCCTTTGAAAAGATAAGCTGAGCATTCGATTCTGAGCATGAAATTCTTCTTTTGGCTCTTACGCAACGTAATGGTCACCATTCAACGTAGAATCGTAGTGAATCATCAATCGTGTACTTCCTTCTGCTTTATCGAATTATTCGGAACTGCGCATAATCCTGACGAGCTGAGTGATCATTATAACACTCTTTTCATCGGGAATGTCTTGCGTGGCAAGCATTCTCACCTATAGTCAAGACAAACGTCCGACAACTGTGCGTAATGCGTCCTAAGCAGAACGACTGGAATTAATGGATCGGTTAGATCAGCATTGACTGCAAGCTTTTAGTCTTGATCAGCACTAGATGGTAAAAGCACGAAAGTTCGGCTTAGTGGTCTAGTTTTTGAGGGCAAATGGCACAATCCCACAGCCAATCCAAACACCATTCAAAGTCTGTTCCGCCATCTCTTGACCCAGCTGCCGACAAGTGTTGATTCGCAGGCAGATCCAGACCAAGACATGAGATCTTGTAACCAAGCATTAGCGATGCCACGCATAGGTCTATTACCAAACCCGTGATCACGAACCAACGCATCATACGCGTAATACGCGTATCCAGTGGTGCATCTATAGATCAAGGACTGGATAATGCACGGGCTGATTAACCAAAGATCTTTTTCATATATGCACCGGTAGCTTGGAAGATACTGAAAACAATGTTTCAATCCTGTTGCATATTGTTGGCCTCCATTCTGGCTAGTGGTATGCAACCGACCCGTGATAAGATGCCTTTTAATATTTGACTCAGATCAGCTTACATAAGGAAGCTACACCAATGTATGCTTTTTGTTATTCTCACGCGCAGCTTTGTGTTGAGATGTCTGCCGGTCCATTTGTCTGCAGCCACTCACATTGGATCAATCCCATTCCACACATTGTAAGCAGTTGTAAGTGGCTATGCGATTTCCCTCTGGCATTCGCCAGGGAACATATTGTATGTTTCACACAATGCGTAAACTTTCTAAAAACCCCTAATTTTGACTCTACAGTCTCCCTTGTTACTATCTGACTGTCAATTCAGCTTGGCACTAATAAGTACAATCATTCTTAAGATAAATCCAAATAATAGCTAAGAATGTTGGAGTGATCCATGCAATGGCAGGCAGGCGTGAAGTCAAAGAGAAAAAGTGCATGTATTTGGTACAAGTGTTTTCAAAATGAAAAATTGCATTGTAGTTTTTGAGTAAGCACTCAAGAATAGTGAGGATGCATTCCTGCAATATGGGAGCCTGTAATGGAAAGAGGTTTGCTCGTTAGGCAAAGATCGTCTCAGTTAACAATATTCACTAACTCACGTAAAAGCTTAGGCAAGCATCATTCCCATGCATAAGAACAGGATCCCAGAGTTTGCAAAAGTCATGTCAGAGCCTCCACTTTCTATCCCCCGTGCCTCTTCTTTCGTTTCCTTGCTTTGTTTACCTCCTGCACTTTCTTCCTCTTCTGGTTAAAAAACACTCTACTTAGACCACCAAGTGACACAAAGAATGTTTAAGTTAAATTCAGCAGAAACCAGCATTAACAAGTGCCACGGGGCATGCAACTTCGAATATGCTACTGAAATATTATGCAGAGAGTTTTGCAGTTACACCACAAGCATCAGCTTACCGACAGATAGCGCTTTAATTGTTTTGACGTAGTACACAACTCTGTCATTTCCTCTAAACGCTTCGAAAAGTAAAATGTATGATTTTTCATGATCGTGTATCTTGAGAGTAATTGCTTTAAGTGAAAAATCCCCAATCTTATGAATAGAGGGGCCAGAAGAATAAACCGGTCTTGCAAACAGTTTGAATCGGTCTGGATGGAGTTCAGCCAGACCTTGGATGTCCCAACTAAACCGATATGTCTGGGGGCCTACGTGGCTCCAATTAAAGTGCCGTGAAAGCAGGGCCAATTCCGTCTTGTTGGTATCAATCATCGTCATTGCTGAAAAACAGATAAATATACATTGGTAATTTAATTTGCTTCTGTTCTTTTCAAATCAGTCACAAATATGCAGAAATCCATCTATCCTTAAAAGTGCCCATTGGGTTTTCATGAACTTGTTGCCTGAAGAACTGATTCGGTCAGAACTAAGGCTTATTCATCACGTCTAGCCAAGTTCATTATATATTTTACAAATGCATAATGTGCTGCCATTTAGGAGGAGGACAAATTGTGACCTGTGCATGACATGCCCATCTTAGCTGATAAGCGACCAATTATTCAGTACTCCATCTAACTGAAATGTGGATTCCAACAATACTCCTCTGTATTTGAGGGGAATATTAACAGGCTGCCAATGCCTTTTAGTGATATTTGTCTCATGGTTGCCATTGTTATGTTCAAAATGTTTATCCGATGGCACCTATATGCAAATGGATAATTGTTCGTTCATTTGGAAATAAGAAACACTCAGTGTCACCTGCATTGACGACTCACTGCATATTTAGGCGGCAAACTGCAAGGCGTTGTGGTATGGCATGGCATTTTGCATTTTATTTAACGATAATCGAAACCGTGCGTGACCCTCTGCGGACAGACATGGTTACAGAGAAACTGGTGGATCTTTGTACACTACCAAGTTTATAGCTTATGTCGGTGAAGAAATTGTGACTGATCCATATGAGGCGAAATCTTAATTACTTACTAGAAATCTATTTCAAAATGTGCCAAGTCGTTGCAGTCCAAAGCGTGGTAATCTGACTCCATTCCCAGAGAGCGAATGAAGCAAAAACGTGTTATTATTAACGAGATTAAATTTAAATGCCGTAAGTCTCAGAGGAATGACAAGCAACGGCCACACAAATATCTCACTTGTTTCTTAAGATATTATCTTCTTTCGATTTCACGTCTATAGCAAGAGTTCACAGAGTTGGATTGCATCATTGGAAATGAAAACATTCCACAGTTGTTTTCTTTTTTACATGGAATCCCAATGCAGCATTTTGCACTTTGGCCGTCTTTCACGCATGGTTTGTGCATCAGGTCAACGACTGTGATACATGTGAAATCAAGCATGTGTCGGCACACTGCATGACAACCTCATTCTCATAAGCCTTCTTGTTTTAATTGATTCAAGTAAATGATCTTATCAACGCGGTCACATGCTGCCTACCGCAGTGCAGATAGTACATGCCGCTATACATGACCCATTATCTAGCACATGAGAACAGTGTGCGCATAACCACAAGCGCTCGCTTACCCGTGGGTAGTATTTCTATTATACCACTGTAAAGCCAAACACTGACTTGATCTTTGAAGGCTTCGAGACGAACATTGCGCCATCTGTTTGGCTGCAGTCCACCGAGAGTGACTGCTCCAAGCCAGAAATCAGCAGTTTGCAGAAATGAGTTGCCAGATAAATCGGATGCCGTGTGGTTGGCGTCGAGTTTAGCCAGATTGTAGACGTCCCAACTTAGTTGGTAAGTCCGAGGATCTACACGACTCCATTGGAAGTAGTGGGAAATCGGTGTCCCTTCTGTTTTGTTCGCCTTCGCCATCATCAGTTCTAAGTGAGTAGTAACAATAGGCATTGCCGTCCAATACAGAAATTTCGGTGCTAACATCCTGACAGTGATGAGAGTGAATAAAAAGCCCTCACAGCGTTTATGCCCTTAAGATCTTAAAATTTTCCTGCTTTTGGCTAGGCATAAGTGCAAGCGAGTGCCATCATCCGAAAAATGAGCTTAGCATTTCTAATTGCACGCACACTCGTGGTATATTAAGACAAGACTGTTTGTTTAAATTTAGTTTATTTTTGGGCAGGTAAAAGTCTAATGCAACTTGATAGCCAACTGCCATTTGCAGTAGAAATTCATGTCAATTGTTCATGCAGCAAAGCATTGAAATGAGAGAAGGTGAAGATATGACACCCATACTATAACTACCATACTCAGAACCGTACATCTTCAACCAAACCAAACCACGTCTGAAAAACCACCAGTGTTAATGCATATGGAGTACTTGGGGTCGAAATATAGAGTGATGTTGATGCTGAGATTGCATTGTCA
The DNA here is from genome assembly GCA_036345935.2 of Taenia hydatigena. Classification (NCBI taxonomy): domain Eukaryota; kingdom Metazoa; phylum Platyhelminthes; class Cestoda; order Cyclophyllidea; family Taeniidae; genus Taenia; species Taenia hydatigena. The sequence goes on along the minus strand of JADWOT020001916.1, from coordinate 555,037 downwards.
CTTCTCTGCATCAACGTCCTGGGGCCACATGCAGACGATTTGGGCACAAGTCTGATTTCTGGCAAGATTCACAACACATCGTGCACTGATCGAGGTACATATACGCCTTTCTTGCATCTACACTTGCCATTTTGAGCCACTGCGCAGATCCGTAGTTATCAATGACACCACCAACTTCGGGAATGCTGGCAATGACAGCGGTGGGCCTGCTCACCACTGAAGTCAGCAACGGCAATGAGGAGACGAGAAATCACAACGTGAATGGGCAGATCCCTAGTGTTACAATGAGGTTATGTGTATGGACTTCCAGAACCTGTATCTCATTGTCAATTAACCTCCATTCTTCTGCCCATTTATAAAGTCGCTACTTACTTTGCCTGTGGCACTCAGTGCGCACATTGAAGTGAGCCAGCAGTTTGACAATGTACCAGCTACTGCGAATTATAAAAATCCTGTGCAGCCATGTCAATCAGGTGAAGTAAGGAGCAGGTGCATTTGAAGAGTATCATGAAACTCAACATCAGGTGCGAATGAAAAAATCGGGTAGATTTAAATTCAACGAACCCTCTCAGCGATTCCGAATTAAATTGGCGGTGCAGTCGTAGTAAATGACCAGAAGCACTGCATTATCTCTTGCAAGTTTTAACTATCTACCAAATGGCTCATTTTTACTGTTCCTTGCACTCCGCTCTCTAGACAAATATCGGTGGGCATTAGCGCAGGTTACTTCAACTATTCTAAATCAGAAGAGTCAAAAATGTGAAATTGCGATAAAATGAAGCTTCCGCACTACAGCATAAAATAAAACACTGGTATAATATAGAAAATTTCCTGACCTAATAAACATCAACGTTTGTCAAATTCCTATCCGTGTGTGCTAATCAGAGACATTTGTTAGATACCATCTTACCGCGATCTTCCGTGAGTTCTTTCGCCAAAGAGAAAGTAGCCCATGCGATGAGACAGACATGAAGCGCCATCCTTACTCTACAAGCACTTGACATTCACAACTTATTGCGCATTTATAAGAACTGCCTGCACTTATGACAGCCTATGAGGTGAGTTGGCCTTGAACTGCAAGACTGCAAGCTGTCATGTTTTGACGGGCGGGAGCAAGTCCGCCTTAAATCAAATTAAATCTTTTTCTTGCCTTGCCTTTAAGGCTTCTAACTAAAACCTTATAGCTGGTAAATAACTTAGATTGAATAAAATTTTGCTCTCGGATTACCAGTGTGGGTACTATAGCGATTCATTTGAAGCAGTTTTACTGCGCATTAATGTTTCACATCTTGGAAATAAACAGCGAAGTTTAACTGTCTAGTAAATGGTTGCTGTTAGTTTATGCATGACAAACATGGTAAGAACCATAAAGTATGTGTAAAACAATGACAAAGGCGAAATTCTGGTGTTGAATCGCTCCAGTCAGGCGCGACACATCCCAGTGAAATTTGTCTTGCGAATTCATGACTACAGGGCAATTCCTAGTAGGTAGGATAGGCGCTTGGGAAAATACGGTCAACTTCTGCCAAAATCACGACAATTCAGTGTAGCAATAGATCCAGTCCGCCAAATAGGTGGAAGGCAGTTACCACTGATGACAAGCAAAATGATGAGCCATTTAATTGACTTAATGACTTGTTTAACATAGTAAAACATGCAGCAGCAGTTGACGTGTCTTGAAAACTGCAAAGATACTTGATACACTACTTTTAGCATGCAAAACCAAATGATTAAGTTTTATCAAGACGATTGGGATGAAATCTATCACTAATTGTACGCGTGCGCCCTTAGCCACTGTAATCTATTGTTTACATGTTGCTCTTTTTCTGTTTTTAAACAATAAAAGACAACAACGACTCTTTTTTATTCTTCGAAAATATCACCTCTTCTTCATATCTGGAATCAAATTTTTCAGCTCTAATTCAGTAAAAGCTTACATTTATCGTCATTTGACAATGCTGTAGCGCAGACTAGGCACTATTTTGCACGAATCTGTACTTACAAAATGCTATTTTTAGTGAAAGCCATAGCGCTTATTAATGAGGCAAAATCCTGTGCCTTCTGCAGACACATTAGCATTGAACCCACGTGTTCCCTAAGGAATGACACAAAGCTTAGGTTTTGCTTAATAGACACTTTTGTGAGTTGATCAAGTCCCAATCGATTGCCGATTTGGCATTTAACTCTTGAAAATCATACGCGCTCATCATTGGTTATTCATCCACTGATAAAAGTCTCCTTTCCCGCTCACTCTCTCTACCCCCGCTAAACACACGTGCTCAACATTGATCCTTCACCTAATGCTAATTGTCTCCTCTCTGTTTCTTTACCTCTCTCTGTCACCTTCCTTCGCCAATGAATGCTCGTGCTCGCCAACGACCATGTGCATTATGCTAAATTCTACCTCGCTTACTCCTTTCATTATTCTCACTTTTTCTCTCCATTACCAATAAAATCTCCTGATTAACATCAATCAATCACCCAATGCCAATTGTTTTCTCTCGCTCCTTATCCTTCTCTATCACTCTCCTTTGCCATTGAAATCACGTGCCCAGCATCGATAGATTGCACAATGCCAACTGTCTCCGCTCTCTCTCTTAATCTCTCTCTCACCCTCCACCGCTAATAAAATCTCATTCTCAACAGTAGTCATTCATTCAGTGTTAATTTTCTCCCAGGTTTATCCCTCTCTCTATCACCCTCGATTTAAATGAATTTGCGCACTATGCATTATTTATTCACACAATATTAAACTACTCTCTCTTCATCTCTCTCCCATCCTCCATTGCCAATGAAATCTCGTGCTTAGCATCAATCATTCAACCAATGCTAACTGTCTCTTCTTTTTGAATTTTATCTCTTCCACCATCACCATTCATCTTTAATAAAATCTTAAACTGAGCATTGATCATTTACACTATGCCAAATGTCTTCTGTCGTCCTCTTTTTTACTCTCTCCTTATCATCCGCTATCACGAATGGAATCTCGAGCTCAACATTGGCATCCCTCTTTGTCGTTCGTTCTGACACCTTCCAACACAGATAAAATCTCGAGTTCAACACCGAGATGTCAGCTACGCCCTTAAACTAGCTAATGTCCAATTCGTCGGCCTCAACACTACTGGCAGAAAAACCTTCCAAAGTGGTGGCTTGGCAGCTGCGTAGTGCTATTTCTTCTCCACCATCTGAGTTGCGATCATAAGTACAATCTGTTCTTTTATTCTTCATTCCTGTAGTGGTTTCTTAATTGGGACCAGTGAGGTGCCGAACATGGCAAGCTTTGTAAGTACGCTCAAGCCTTAACAAAGGGTTGCATTCCTATCGCATTGTCTCGAGGATTTGCCCATCGGTGAATACCAGAACAGAGGGGAACAGCATCATGAAGGTAAAACTAATCTCATAGCATAGTTCTTCGCCTCATGTCGCATTATGCCACTCAGCCTTCCTTTAGGTCACAGCACAGCACATTAAAGCGCAAAGTAAAACGGAGCAGAGCAGTGCACACGAAACCACATCGCTTTACCTTGAGCCACCAGTTCTTTGATCTTTGTCATGCAGATCTTGCAGTCTGCACACCAATAGGCGTGTTACAAGGAGAAAGAGGCAAGATTGAGCTTTATTGCAATTACCTCTTTTTCGTTTAGGTATTACTGTTATCATTACACTTCCTGTTTATTAACACCTCATGCTACTAAAATAAAGTGCTTTTGGCATTTTAAATGAACATATTAAGCAAAGTGTGGTAGGGTGCACCAAATCTCATTCTAGGCATAAATTTTGAATTCATTGTGTCAAACTTACACCCATTATAAGGAAGGGAGATAGTAATAAAGGCAGCATGCGGTTAGAAACTTGCAGGGGAATGAACTCGGACTGTGACAGTTTAATCATGCATTTAGAACCGGCCGTGCTGACCCTTCACGTACCGTCTAGCAATGCACCGAAGCCCCTGAAGTTGTGTTGTTAATCAATAAAGGATGTAGATGACCTCTGTGGCTCTCCTCCCGGAGCTGCTGCAACCCAATGAACAACTTGGATGACCTGTACCCACAGTTGACTCACGTCATTCATAGGAAGAGCGGACAACCCTACAAGCTACTAAGTACGCAACTACGTTTTAATGACAAAGCACTAAAACGGAACGAAGGAATGTCGTCAAGCATGTAGTAGGCACTATCAAAGCTAGACCAATTTAGCAAGCCCTCAGATTCCTACCACTTTCTCTCCTGAAAGATGAGAACCGTTTGGTCAAAGAGGTAAGCTGAGAGGAGGTTATGCAGCCGTCAAAGGCACAAAGGGGAAGGAATAGTAGTCGCCGATTGTGCGTCAATAACAGAAGGTTGAACGACGTAACTAAGAGAAATGCATTCCCACTGCCTTACAGTAAATGTTTAATTTGCTGATCTTTTGCATGACGAAACAGTTGAATTGTTACTCAGAGACGTAGTGATTGGGCTGAATAACTCGCGTGTTGTAACCATCTAATATTAGGCAGCAAAATGCAAGAAGATTTAATTCCTTGCCATTCGTGAATGATGAGAGCCAGCTCAAACATTTTCAAGGCAGAAATTCCGTGGTACTCCTGACTAACAATCAACCCTCTCTTCACATTAAGCCGATCTTTTATTCAACTCTTTTCTTTTGGATGGGTTTAAATGCTGCATTGTGAACATATTTGCAATGCTCATTTCGAACACATTCTGTTGTTATGGTCTTTCCCAACTTTGATGTGCTCTTTTTAGATTCTCGTGGAAGATGGGTCTGAGATCGCACGCTAGCCATTAGAAAGTTGGCCTGGTCATGCTTTCCTGTGTTGGGATACACATTAGTGCACTTTATTAGTGATGCCTATAGAAAGGCAATGGATTTTATTGGTTGTGGTGCCTAAATTTCATAGGAATGGAAAAGCAAGCTAGTTTTAGGCACCAACGCTTAAAATACATGAAGCTTCTCAAACACCAACTCTAATTGCAAGCAGTGCAGAATGTCAAGAAATTTTGACGTATCGCCCCGCATGACTAATCCACATGAAATTTGGAAACTCAAAGCATGGTTAATGAAAATTTAATGCCATTTTGCAAAGTGGAAAGCGGTGCCCTTGGTATTGCAGACACTTTTCACTTGATGCTGACTTTCTACTATTATTTTGTTTCAAAAACTTACTTCAATGCATTGAGATGCAAAATATCTAGCTAGAGTGTAGAAGCATAAAAGTAGGTGACTTTTATGCCCTAGGGTTAAAAGAATATGCCACACTTTGCCATATGGTATGGTCCAACACGTGCCATTAATTGATTGACGAGCATGTCAACAGTGAAGAGAACAGTCAAACACACACAAATCTAAAGGCCAGGCATGCCAAACTACGCGCTTTAACGTCTCTTAGTGCTCACCGATCTCCTTCCCGATATCACCTTTCCACCCGCTTAGTTTATTATCACCGTTCCCTTTCCGTATCATTCCCTCCTCACCACTAGTTCCTTTTATGTTTACTTTTTAACTTTTTATTTCGCCTTCCTAAGGACGCCAATGCAACAAAGCGAGCAGAACAATTCAATACTTAGGAGATTAGAAGTGATTCATGATGCCACTTTTCCCATTTGTCTCCTTTATCTCGTTTCTTATCTTTCTTCCTTAATTCCCACACTTCAATCCACCATTGATTTAGCCAGTAGCTCTGCCAACTCAACAATTGAAAGGAGAGCTATGAGCGCTTCCTCTCGTAGAATCGTGGGATCAAACATCATTTTTGGTCTACCCAAGTTGGCTCGTTTTGGATTCACTTAGTTGTTTGCCTAAGTGGGTAAGCATGTGGGCACAAGGGCGAATGGACAAAGAGGGGCAAAAAGGTAGATCGACGTGGTGGTACAGTACCTGATTTCCTTTAGATAAGCTTCTACACTGATTTCTGATGACCTGCTCTGCAATTTTTAACCCAATTTTTCCATTCTGCGCTATTTACCTTCATTACTTCTCTTCTGTGCCGGCCTACTCCTTGCGTTTGAATATTTACGTTGCTTTCGCTCTATTAAAGAGGTCCGATCAGTTCCCTTTATTTTCAGCTAAGTAAGGTACACCCACCGTATATTCACATAGCTAGACCCATAGCGTTTGCACATTATACTGCATCAATCGCACTCTACGGATCTTCATACCGTCCTCTGTCAAATTCGCAGAATTCATTAGCAGTGAAAAAACTAACTTGCACTAACTTGATCAACATCTTCGTTAGCCTACGATTGTGCACTTTGGTATGTTACGCCTAACTAGAATAGACTAAATCAGGCTAGACTAGACTGGGTCATAATTTACTTATGACCGTATCTCGCTTTAGCTAGGGTTGGCCTGGTTTATCGTACCCCATAATGACGTGTTCTAAGGATCGCTTTTCAAATTTTTTTTTCCCTCCTTGCTAGTTACATTTGCCCCACACCGTTCATCTCAGTTCTGCCTATGATGTTTCCACTTACTGCCTCAAAGGCAACAGTGAGCAGACCAATCCTACTGCTGAAGTCGCCTTCCAAAATTTATGACATTGTAAGCTAAATGTGTTTTTTTTATCCGATAATGCAGATGCTTAGAGATGAACACCCTCACAAACCTTTACTCGCTCCCACATTTAGTGTTGGGTTGAGAGGATTTGAAATGAAGCCTTCTGCATTCATTGAGTTGGTTTCTGAGTTTTGATGATTCAAAAATTTTTATCGTCACCAACAAATATGGTAGACGATAAACGAAATGCGTAGCCATTCTGGATAGGGAGGCGCCAGTGAAATCAGGTATCAGTCAAGGTCCAAATTGCACGGTAACTATCCACCTTAGAAACTGCATCAAATCCATTCAGTGACCAATCCCTCATTAAATAATTATTTATTATTCGGTATCGCAGTCGCTTTGCTATCGGGTCAGCAGCGTGGCATACGCAGTAGGTGAGATTACATCTAACACATCCATGTTTCGCATACCCGTCAGTTAGTACGATTCAATCCCGCTCTTTGTTAAGATCATGACTAATGCATCGAGCCATGCTTCTGCTTCGACTAACGATAAAATACGCATAAAGAGCCTTCACCGTGTCTACACACGAAGGGGTATTCGCTTGCAACTTATTCAAAGTTTCCTCATGCGGTCAGTGTGTTGCACCCTAAAAATACTTGACGGTATTTTAGGTATTCTGCAAACTTGGTACAAGAATGAACAGAAGAAGGGAGGACAGATATGGAACAAGTCAAAAGGAAATCTAAAAGATGGTGTCATTGTTTTTAAAAATTCGTCGAATGGCGACTGATGCACTTCTGATAAGCACCCTGGATATCTGATTGACTTAAATTTTACTTTAATTACACTTTGGTAAGAGAAAAGCGCTTTTCCACCTATGAGTTTTGCACGCCACTGAAGCTTACTCGAAGCACTGACCACACAGAATCGTATGTTAGATTTTTCGATAGGACGAATGGAGCGTATTCATTACAGACCTGATAGAACTGCCAGTTCTGCATTGTTGGTTCTGCACAACCCCACAAAGATTACTGTAATGTCATTTAGATTGGTGTGTGAGAGTGGCAATTTTCAGTTTAGTTCCCTAGACGTATGCTGTTATTTCACAAAACGTAGTTCGACTCTGAGTGCCGCTAATGATTTATCACATCTATTTTCATCGAGGTCTCAAGTCCCAATTCATTGACGGAATGGCATTGGAAAAGGTGCCTGCATCCTATTATTTCTTATGATGCTTTCATACAAAGCCTAACTAAAGGTCTCCATTCAATAGACTCATCAACTTTACCGTTCAGCCACAGGATTTCCATAATTACTTTATCACAATAGTTGCTTTAATTGAATCGACATAGCACTAACATCTCTATGCTACATAGGCAGCATCGCAGCTATTGAGTTGCATTAAGAGAACATCGGAACAAGGAGATGTGAAGCTTTTGTTTTGAACCAGCTATTGTACTCGTTCAAGGACCAAAGAAGGAACGGGCTGGCACTGGGCCATGTCTGGTAACCTCGATTCGTGTACTCATTGGACGGTTCGCATTTGAAACAATGGAAAATTAGCATTCCAATGACCAATCCTGGTCATAGAGGTACTCGATTATTCAAGGGTAAGCTTTTGGGCATTATCACTTATCAGTGTTAACTTAGGTCCTCCTATCAGTGGCCAAGCCTTACCTTTGCAATTTTATTGGGGAACTGCCCTGAGAACCTACTAAATAAAATAAGTCATTGCAATAATTCTAAGCAAATATGGATCCAAAAAACAGACAATAGCGCAGCTCTATATGCTCACGTTATTCTAGCTTTCTTTGCCAAAATAGGCCGCTTAATTATTAATTAGGTCGAAATTTTATTGCAAAACATGGGAGTATTACAGCTACCAGGGATGGAAGAAACAGCTGAGTATAAAATTAAATAAATGCAGATGACGAATCGGAAAAACAGATGCTGTCCTATTTTTTGTATTGAAATCAATCGCATTACATTGTGCTCATTCCAAGGCATCAAACGCCCTACATGTGAACCGCACTTAACTTAAGAGACAAGAAACCTAACATTTAATTTAATACCACATTCTAATTATTTGAAGGTCGGAATGAACAATACATTGCGCAGTGTAGCATCCACGCTCTCTGATTTTTGTTAATGCACACTCTAAATACAGCTTCATGACACAAAGTGCTGCAGTTTAAGAAGAGACCTATGTTTTTGGCACCGTAGCAATCTAACAGCCAGAGCGTCTATGAAAGTACTTCAAAACAAGATTGAAAATTGCTTCGAGCCTAGCGCGCCTAAGCTAATATGCCATTGCTTTACTTAGGTAATGCCTTATGCATCCGTTAATCTAAGCCTCCAGTCTAAAAGCAATACCATTCTGACCTTCCGGACGGCGATGGGATGTGGAGGGCAGCTCTTTTGGGCTTAAATTCTTTTCTCGCTTCGCCTTGAAGGCTTTACCCTAAAATCCCATCGTTTTAAATAGATTAAACTAATGAATACTGAATGCGTGACATGCAGATGCGGGCACAATAGCGATTCGTACGATAGAATCCCACTTTGCATTCATCATTAAAATCTTGGAAGGAAACAGTAAAGTTTAATTGTCTAGCGAAAGGCTATTGTTAATTTATGCATGACATACATGGTAAGACACCATAAAATGCAACTTATTCTTACCTGAGTCATGTGAAAAGTGGTGCCGAAGGCAACTAATGCTCCGGTCAGACGCGATGCGCTCTAGCGAAATCCATGTCACGGATGTTCATTTTTACGAAGCAATTCTCAGCTAGTAAGCAAGGTCTTTAGAAATATTTGGCCTGCTTCTGCCAAAATCATGACGCTTTAGTCTATTTCTGTTTTCAGATAACATTCAACAACAACGTTTTTGCCCATTTTTTCTCGAATCTAGAACTGAATCCTACCAGCTCCACTATATTGCACGCTAGTCACAACTTTGCACGAAACTGTACATACAAAGTGATATGACAAGTAAAAGCAATCTGAGCTACATCAAAGTCGCATGCTTTTTTCGCATTTTAAGGTAATAATTCGCAAATAAAAACGCGCAACAGGTAGAAACATGATTTTATACCAACAGCAGCTTAACAAGCATGTAGATTGTGATATGTATGCTGAACACTGGACCATACAGCATTCCCTTTAGTATGGTAATTCTCTTTTTAAAATGAAAACTATATGCTTTGAATTTAATATTGCTCGTAGCTACTTCTTTACCATGCCTGTTTTGTTAAAATGCATGCTGCAACTCAATGTTATTATGGCGCGGTCTATGAGCGTAGGTAACTTATTCATGGACAGCTGATGCAAAAAAAATTTGCTGTCCATACAACTTGTCATTTAGAAGAGAAGAGAGATTTAGGAAAACCGACGTCATTATTTATGGCTAGACTTCTTCCACGACTTTATCGCGTCCTCTGAGTAAATCTGCATTGCCTTCTAAGGCTTTCAGTTGCTATTGTTAACAAATTTAGCTTAAGAAGAATATCGCAGAAGCATGTAGCAGGTTTGTGCACGGCGGCAATGCCACATTTCGTTAGGCTGCAGTCAGTTGCATCCCTTCCCATCATTAGCTGCTCAATGGATCTCGTTCAATGGTTGAAAGCCTTCTGAATATGTTAAGTGGAAGTAGTGGGGGATAAGACTAATGGGAATTGATTCTAAAGCAGGACTTTAAAGCGAGTTGCAAGGCCTCTCACTGGCGGCAGATAATGGATAGGAATAACATTTGTATTTGGCCTCCTCAGTTATTGTTTAGTTTGTAGAACCTTTGCTTTTGCAAAGAAAATATTGAAGTAGAAAGTGCTATCAATAACACATGAGCAGGCGCTTAATTTTATGATTTACTTGGCAAAACCTGGACTAGCATGCCTCTGGCGCAGAGCTGAAATGCTGGCATTCCAAATGATGCTGTCTTCGTGGTCAATTTGAGTTGCATCTGATGAACTTTTGACAATCTGCCTAGCCTCTTATTTTGATAACAATGCTTTCATGAATTTAAATTTGCTATTCAATTTTATATTCACTCTTAAAAAGCGAGTGAAGAATCTACTCCAACCCAATAGAACATTTCCTATCGCCGGAAGCAAAATGAATTGCAAAGCAACAATCTCAATCATGGTGAAGCTATACGATAATCTAACCATTCTCATCCGCCAAATGGCACTCAATTTGACAGTGGCGTCGATTATACTTAGAAGTCACATTCGAAGTAAAATCTTTGCTGCCTCGGCTTGCATTTACTCAAATCGCACCAGCTGAATGCTCTCATGATGCATACACTTTGCCAATGGAGAACAATCAGGCGATCTTTTCAAGAGTCTACCTGCTGTTCCACCAACACCACAGGCATGAATGTCTCTACCAGCGTGGATTATATCACGTCTTGTATGCTGCATTGGTTACATCAAAGACAGTAGTAAAGGCCTTAAAATACACACAGTACCAATACACCGCCTTAAAATGTGGTGTTAATCAAAGCGGCTATGTTGCATAACACGAAGAAACCCCTGATGAATTGAAGCTCTTTGCCATCTGAACAAGGCATGAAGCAATTTTGAAGGTCATTTTAATATTTCGTCTTTTTTGGTAACCTCTGAGAGCTTACATAATAAAATCGCTACAAACAAAGCGACTATGTCTACTCTAAGTAGCGCACTAACTGTAACACCGAATAAAGCTATATTCTTGCATCCATTTCTTTTACAATCAAATTGAGTCATTCTAGCTAAAACTACGGTGGTCGTAACAAATTGTGGAATCGCACTACCGCCGGATAATATTTAAAAAATCATTCACCTTCGATATGGCAAATAAATCAAGCAAAATGAAACTGTGAAGGGGGCGCTGCACTTCCTCTATTGCAACTTTTATCATCTTTGATTGGCAGGTTCGCCACCATCATGCAATGCCGCTTGAACTGCAGCGCCCTACTCGATGGATCCATTAGTTCCGTGTCCGCACAGGTAACATAGAATTCCGCTGATAAAGGAAACAAATTTTCCACACTTATCATGCGAGTTGTCGCCTGTTTTATGTGCCGCGTCACCACTTTCGCCTCTCTTTAGAGCTTGCTGACCCACAGTAGCCCGCTGTGACGGGTGCCTTTGGGACGTTGTGGTACTTCTCCCTTCCTACCACACAGTGTCCACTTAAACCTATGGAAAGAAAGGAAGTAGGGGATCCACGGAAGGAAGAATGCGATTAAATGTCAAGTGAGTAGGCGAGTGGTGTAATTTAAGCAAATCGCAGAGTTGAAATCAAATAGGACATCAACTAGCCATCCAACGAACGACCAAAGGAGATCTCATTTTGCCCGGGATGGAAGTGTAGATGCGATTGACTATAAGGGCAAGATTGAAGCAGTGAATAAGATGAAAGTGCCTTTGCATTCATAGTATTGGTTGGTGTCGGAGATGCCATACCATCAAGAGGGTGGTAAATATTTCACGTTTGTTTGCACTTCCCTGCCTTACTCTTTGCTGATATGGTGCTATGATTTTCTTGCCTCTTTTTTTACTCTGTCTTTCGTGAGAGAACGCCTCATGGTAGAGTCACTCGACTCAAAGAATAAAGACGTTGGAATGGACTCAGAATGAACTTCGTAATCCATTTCTTTAAGTGCCTCATCACATTTATTCTCACTTTGCAAATATCTTCGCTATTTTTTTCTACAGTTTATACATAGGTAGTTGTGAGAAAAAGCCATTGCGAAAACCCCTTCTAAATAATCCACGCCTTCAAGTAATCATCAAGCCAGATGCACATCGTCATACGGGGACAGGTTGCAGCTGCGGAGAAGAGTTTCGCTCCAGTTACCTCTGTTTTAACTTTTTACCTGCTTCTGGTCCGTCTTTCGTGTCACCGTAGGATTGTCTACCTGGTGCTCATTCCCGACACTGTTTACAACTGGAGTTCGGAGAAATGGAAGTAAATGGCAGCTTTCATCGGACTAATTGATTAGTCGTGACCCAAATGTGGACGTGTGGGAGATCCACTAACTTCGTATCGCATAATGCCACACGACATACACTATGGACCCTTCCCCAAGCTTCTGCGAATTTTCCGCTTCCATTTTACAGCTTCCTTCTACAGGAGCGTTAACGCATTAGGTGGTTTAAGTGGTTCAATATTGTACAGACGAATTGAGGAGCAGTTTAGGGATGAGCCTGTATTGATGGATGAGCTTGTACTGATGATAGATCAATCATCTGCGGCACTCGAATGCGCACCCGGTTGTTGTTGCTGCTGATGATGGGGCCCTATCTCACCAAGTGAGTGAATGTTTGCCTTTCGCTGAAGGCGTGAACGCAAGATCACGTCCGTTGGGGAATTAGCCTGCTTCGAAGGTGTTTGCCCTATAACGCATTCCTCTGCCTCGCATATGCTGCAATAGCTTTACTTCTCTAAAATGCGCTACTCGACATCTTTAGTGCGTGTGTGCACACTCCTTGTTTTTTGAATGAGTTTGAGCTGGCGAGTGGGTGGACTGCAACTCGGTGACGTAGCCTTTGGTGGTCGTGGTGGCGATGGTGATGGCTATTTGCGAGTATTTAGAGCGCAAGCAAAGGATGCTTTATTGACGTATTGTGTGACGACCGTCTTTGATGTGCAGTTTGATTGACTGGTGTAAGCGATCACACTGCTTGCAAGGTTCTGTAGGTAGAGTGGATCAGTACTCAGCACTTTCATCTTCTAAGAAATAGATCTTCCTCTTTACCACCTTCCTTCCCTGCATCGCTTACGATTAGTTGTTGAACGATGTAAAAGTTGGTTTGATAACGGTAGGGAGAAGGGTGTTCTCTTTCCTTCTCCCATTCTACTGAAATATTTTAAATAACTTGCTCACGACTCATCAATAACCGAGTTTTACAACCTTTTCTTATGGAACAACACTGTCATTTTGTTGATTTTGTGACAGAGCGCGTTTATGAAAAAGTGAATGCGGATGGTACCTCCCTTTCCTTCTTCCTCCTTCTCGATCTCTCTTTGCGGTCTCGGTCTGTCTGCGACCTCCCCTGCCATCCTAGCCAATGTCCGATCAAATAACCACCTCGACTCGCAACTTCTACTGATCCTTAATTTAGTAACAATCCCATTCCGCCTCCAAAACAATTCAGCAGAAGACTGCCAGCAAGTGGACATCGCGTAGGATAGTAAAGTAGCGACAACAACCACCCCCCTTCTCCTCCTCCTGAAACCTTTTTGGTGACACGCTAACGATGCATGCACACTACTAGTTACCACTTTTAGAACTGCATTGTTTGGAACGCGAGCTGTTCGTAAATTGAAGCCTTACCTTCTTGTGCTGATGTTATTTCGAGCAGACATGCATGCATACATTTTCATGTCATTCATCTTGAAAGTAGGGGACAACAAAATAACTCACGACAGAAAGTAGTGCTTTTGCGGGGTAAAAATGACTCACGTTTTTAAGGAGTGCGCTAAGAAGGCGACACTACCGCATTTATTGTGGTAGAGATGGAAAGGGATATCGCAAGCCATACACTACGTTACGCGCACAAGAATGTCTTTAGAGGCAAGTTTGCAAGTTTCTCTACATACAATGTTTCTCAGTTAGCGAGCTCTGTACGATCAATGTCAACTTATCCCGCATCGACTCTTAAGCCTGTTAAAGATGCGTACACTACCTCCATCCCCCTCCTCACACACAGACCCTCACTTCTACTTCCGAGGATCAAGTGCTGTCTAGTGCGTCGTCATCGACTACAGAGGAAACGACACAGATGCCATTTCCTGCTGAATAAAGGCATGCATCCTCCTCCTCCTTCTCCCCTACTGGTTTAGTTTACAGTCAACTGGTTTGGTAGCTGCTTCTAACACCCCTCATCAGATGTGCCAACGTTTAAATAAGCCGTGCTTTACAAGAGGCACAGGTAAGTACCACACCAACCCAAATATGCACGGGCACACAATTTAAGAAGGTCAAGGCCATAATCTAGCGCTCTTAAAGCTTAAATGCTTTTGAAACTTCACCACACAAGCAACATCTTTACGATGACATTAGCACTCGAAACCCAACGAAATACCTTGTTTATATACCCAGCCAAATCGGATGCTGTTTTGACTTTGTGTTCAATTCATGCATCTATTGCCTTTGTTAGATGTTGTCTGCACATTTAAGGAGGAGGACTAGAGCCCTGTCTAGCATGGGTCCATCGTAACGTAACTTAGCCGTCTGCAATATTTAGGCAGCCTGTCCAGTGTTTGCCATTGCGCAACTTGGCCTCTCGATTGCCCACCAACCAAACCTGAGGGATTCAGTATTGCATCGTTATAAGTGGTATTGGATTACACTGTTCGTTATGGTCGCTAATTCTGGTTTTGGTCACATAGGGGCCACCATATTGACCTAGCTGCGTAGGCTGGCCCCAAGGGCCGTGTTGGCAGTTCATTCCCCTCTGCCTGTTGAATATGTGTATTCTACTTAAGCATTTTGCACAGTTGTTCTAATTAGTCCACTTGAAGTTGGGAAGATTGCTGCTGCTTTACTTCTTCCCACTCTTTTGCGGAATCGAAGAGGACCATCTCGTAATTTAATGCCCATTTTTAAGCGCGCTCAAATTCTAATAAATATCAAGCAATTTCGTCGGTTTCTTCTGGATTCCTTTCCATCGATGTTATTTTGTAAACGAATAAAAAGGCATGAGAATGGGCGCTACTTTGACTGTTTAGTGTTCCTTGTGTAAACTACCAAACTGTGTACGTTTATCATTGCAAAAGAAGCACCCTTGAATGCCTGCCTCCGAAATACTTGTGAATGAAGTGTTTATTGGGAACGCATTGTCGCGGTGATAAGTAAGGAGACGACCCACTGATGTACTCGATTTGTTCGCCTCTCCTGCTGTGGCGATGTAGTAGTTTAGCGTGGTTTGGCGTCACCCTTGCCTATCTCCCGGGACAGGCAAATGTGCACTGTCAAGCGTTTAGCTTCATCTACTTCTTTGCTTGCGGTTTTTCTAACCATCTGTCGATTGGCTTATTTGGCAGGCTGATGTGCGGGTTGATAGACAGGCGAAGGTGGGGAGATCTGTTTATTTCACTGTCTGCTGACCTGCATGAGATGTGACGTTGGAACGTTTGTGCAGTCCTGTTGGTGTGAGTGGTCGTGCTGGAATCGCATTGTCTTCGTCAGAACATTTGGCCGTTAGAGATGCTATAAGTAACATCTTCCTGACGCCCTCGTGACACGTGTTTTGGGGGCATTGCTGCTAACAGTGGTGAAGGTGGAAGTTGGTCGTAGTGGAAAGGAATGGAATGTTTCGCCGTGTCAGCTGCCTTATTTACGCATGGTACTCCTGGTTCTACCGTTTTAAGCACACGCACATATTGATCGGTCTATTACACATAATGTTGGTTGACTGAGTGCTACTATGCGTGTATCCGATGTAATGGAGCTGTATGTGCACTAAATAGTGTGAGCCGAGGAGGGGCGTCATTAACATTGACATGCCCAAGGTATAGGGGCAAGTATTAAGTGTATGCGGGCCTCCAACCCTGCATTCCAGCACGTGATGATATGGAGCATTCGTCGCGTTCCTTTTTTAATACGGCGTTTGATGTTAAGCTGATAAGCTCTACGCAGACATGGACAAAGGCGCGGTGTGGTCCAGTATGCACCCTAGTGCTGTGACATTAATTGGCTTTATGTCAGTCACACGAGTGCTTTTTTGCTTTTTTTCTTGGCTCACTTATTTAGTACCTCTTTTCTTGTTTATTTACGAAGGCATAGGGTTCTCTTTACCCTATACCAAATTGGTGAAATGATAATATGTTATAGCAAGAAAAGCTACTTTAATATGAACGAACACGAAGAATTAGCGCGTAGCATCAACTTGACGGAACCTCAAATCGGTCAAGCTGTAAGGCGTTACATAAACTTCTTCGTGTTTTATATAAACTTTGTATACTTGATTGTTAACGATCGAGTCGTCTTAACTCGTCATACTTTTGACTTGTCTGTTAGGCTTAGAATCAACGTTACACAACAAAGAGGGTCGGTGGGAAAATTTCTAGAAATGGGACGCCTGTAACACAGCCAAATGCTCTTGACTTGGAGAGAAAGGTACTTTAAACGTTGTAATTGTTTGTCTTTCGTCTGGGCTCTGGAAACCAGCCAAACTTAAACCAAGAGTAGTAGCAGCCGTGTCCAAACATTTTCGGCTGGCACTTAAAATTCACTGGCTTAGATTTGCACCACCCTCTTCGGTGCTAGCAGCAGTGTCATTTGGTAAATATACATACATATTTGTGTGTATGAGGTCCTATTAATTAATGCTACGGCTATTTTTTGTAAAGTGAAGGCTAACCAGGTTGACAAATGTTGCAAGTGGAGTTGGAACAGATTTACCAGAGAAATAGCAGAAGCCTTTATAGAGTGTGGCATAAGGGTTACTACAATGTCAGCTAAAAGTGGCATTTGTGCTGTCAGCGGGACAGTGATTTGAAGCAGTCCTTGCAGGAAGCATGTAAGTGTGTTGATTTTCCTTGACTTATTTGCATTTTTATTGACGTTCAACAAGCGCTTTTGACCACGAAGGTCTACGTTTAACATCGAAGCGCGCCATCACCAGTCCTTCATTCAATATCAGCCCTCCACAATTGCATCAAAGAGCCAGTATGAAAGATGCTGTTAGACCTCATACAAAGTGCAGCATCAATCCTTCCCAACTCACGAAAAATTGTGTGCAAAATGTTACTTTTAGGGGGGTATCAATTCGAGTGGAGTGCCTCTATCCCGGGCCAGTAAATTTACTCGATGTGCCCCCTAATTCGTTATGTGGAAGAAGTGTGGTGAAGGGAATGATTGAAATGAATACAAGATAGCTTCGGCATGCCCTAGCTACTTAGTTGACAGCAGCTCTATCTAACAGCATTTTTCCACTCCAATTACCAATCTCGAGTCCTGCCAATCGTAAGACAAGCATCTACCTGCAGATTTTTCTCATGTGACCATTCACGGAATGCCTTGTGACGCCAATTTGTATTGGTAATGAAAGTGGCTTACAAAAATTCATCTGGCCTCACACATGTTGCAACCATTCGCCTCACCTAGTAAGACATCCACAATAAATTATTGGAAGTTAGTGATAATTGGAAAAATTGGGTAAAGATTTGAACAAACGAATGTACCTTTGTGATGTTGCAACGAATCAATTCTTGTCTCCCAACGCGAACGCAAGAGCTTACTGCTGATGCGAAGGGGAAAGTGGACTGCACATCTGCGCTTTTCACTGGCCGCCTTGCCTCCGAGTGTTTGCGATCGGTACTGCGAAGCAAGTTAGTTAGACCTAATGGCAAGTTGTTAGCCACCAAGTAAGAAAATGCTGAGGATTAAAAGTGATGTTAACTGGGTGGCTAGAGCCTAGTGCAGCTTATTGTTCATGTCAAAATTAAGCACTGCAACCACTGCTATAGAATACAGCATTACCTTGCATGCATAGACCAGAAAAAAGGGTGGGGTAGGTAGCTCTGTTTCATTATAAATCAGTGAGGTCGTCTTGGAGCGATTGGAGCAATTAAGTAGCGGAAATTCTTAATGAGGAAAAAGATGTATTGGCCGCCACGCTGCACAATGGATGCCCTTATCACCAATATTCAGTGTATTCAGGCGGTGCTCTTTAAGGTGCAAAGCAAATCACATGTAAAGAGGTCTGTCAAAAGCGTATCCAATTTTACCCCTGGTACGTATTCCATCCTTCTCAAAAAGAAGAGCATGTATGGCCAAATCCCGCAGCACCCCTAAGTAAGGCAAACTGGATCAAATAAGCATCGAGGTTCACCTCCTGCAAGAGGCCCTCTTGCGGTCATTCATCCTTTGTTTATGCTTGCCGAGACCGTACGAGGCATGCTTTTGGACTACCCTTTCCATAATTACTACCCTTAACTCTCTATTGGTGGGTGGGATCGTTGACGTAGTCGTGCAGTGATCAGAGGGGTCCGTTTGCACGCTTGTGCGTTTACTCTGGCCTTGCAGAAGAATAAGTCTCAGCAAAGACGTGATTCAGAGTGCAAGTGCTATATAGTGTAGAAATTTTTAACCATTTGTGAGCCATCAGTGATCAGGCGGATGTTAATGGAACCAGGCTAAGGTAATGAGGTTTTGAAATCAGGGTACTGTTTAAGCCATTTCGTGCATGCAAAAGGGGGATCTTGACGGTGACATGGAACATGGACCCAACTCTGCTGGACATCACCGCCGACCGCTTTGATAGGTTAAGCGTCGTCATCGCTTATGCGTGTGATACATTGACCCATGTGGTCTCACCTCCAAATCGATTCCTTATAGCGACTTCCAACTCCACGCATAGCTTCCACGCGAACAACTTTATACGACGCCATTTTTTTTATTCTTTAAAAATTAAGTTACGCAAAATATCCGCCATCAAAACATGCCATGAGGACCGCTAAACAGTTTGAATAGTAAAACACCGACATCATAGCAACTCCATGAAAGCCATTGCCAGTCCACAGACGCTTCATAGAGGAAGCCAGTAAGTCCCTTTGTCAGTTGTACGAATATCTGATATCCCCGTCTTCATCATCCTGCTTTTGGTCTCTTTTAATAACAAGCTGATTTTTGAGCAACTCCGCCAGAGCCCAACATTGCTGTTTGTGTCCTGATAGCGTATTACTACTTTTTCTCGAGATGGATTGCTTCAATTGTAAAAGGCTGTAAAGGATTAAGAATGAAAAACTAACACGGTGTCTAGAATCTTCCGAATGCAAAGCCTGAAAGAGGGTTATTTTTGCGGGAGGAGGTCTTGCGCCACCATGCATCAGGTCTTCATAATTTCTTTAAATATTACCGACTAGATGTACTTCAGCAACAAATGCTTGGTCTGCATCTACATCTACATCAGCGACAGGAAAAAAAGAAAGTGTAGACTATCAAGGCAGTGGCTAAATGATTTTTGAGTCTGTCTATCAAACACTGCAATGCAAAACTGCTTCTCATCACAAGTCGGTCACTCAGTTAGCAAGCAATCTGAAATGCATCGCGCAACTTTATGGTCCATGCAATAGAAGAAAAGACAATTCTGATAGAGTCGAAAGCATATTTTTAGTTATCCCACATGGGTGACACTTATTTTGGCGTGCCTTCATAATTCTAATTGATGTAAGTGTTAGCGGTTGTTTCATCACAGTTATTTGGTGCTGAGAGTTCTTAGCACTCCAGCATCCGATTCCTGTACTGCCGATTCTCGCGTTCCTCTGTTTGCAAAAAGTGCACATGCAAATGAGTAACATTTCAAAATTTACTAATGATGGAGAATGTACAGGAACGTACAACACTGTGGAGATATCATCACAGCTTCAGGGGAGATGTAGGCATCAGGAACGGTAAGGAATCAGAACTTATAGAGTTTTGTACTGTTTCACACTAAAGTGCTGCCAGGAGACGCAATTAACCATTCCTGTCTCCTCTTTCCTTCTCGATTCATGATCTTCAATGACTTTACGATGGTAGCAGTGTTTCCACATGGACAAAGAGCACGCGAATCCCTCTTTGGATAGCGGACTTCCCATCCACAGAACGAAAGCAGCAAGCATGAATTGGGAAAGCCTCCATCAATACGAAGGAAATAAGGTCTAAACAGAGGCGCCAGTTTTGTACAATTGCACGTGAAGTAGTGAGCGCTGGCTCCCGTTACACACGAAAGAGACATCATTTATCAAGAATGACACGGACCAGCATCAGTGCCTATGCATAACAAAGTGCGGTGATGAACCAATTTTCGTGTGAAAGGAGGCGTCTGCGATCGTGAATAACTTTAACAGCAGGAGACATCAACCTAGTCAGCAATTAGACACCTGAGCGGTGTAGACGTCGATTGGCCAGTAGCGGCAACGCCAATGCTGGTTTCCAGTCCACCACACAGTGGTGATTGCCAAGACCCTTTATTTTTTATTTAAACTTGCTAATTTCCTGTGTCGGCTTGACACTTGGTGCAGCTTGATGTAAAATTGTGCAGGAGACGAATGCATTCAGGCTAGTAGTTCCGGCAAATTAAGCCCAAAATTGTCCTCTAATTCCAAGGGTAATGTAGGGTAAGAGACGGAGGGAAGGAGGAATTACCCTTATGACTAACCTGTCATGCAAGTCAGGATCATCCTCTGAGTAGTACGCACTGAGCTCGTTCAGCTCAACCACACCAAAACACCCCTTTACCTCCACCCAACCACTACGTTTACCTCACAACTACTCAGTGCTGCTATTAAAGCATTCCCCCTTCCATTGTGCCCGACTAAAAGCACATCAAAAGCTGACTGATTGAAAAACCGGAATTGACGCAATAGGCATGTAGTTGTCTCTTGTATACGTCGCGCTACACTTGTGTTACGGTCTGGTCGTCGTCGACTTGAGTTTAGCCAAGATCAAATGTTGACCACAAACACTCGTCTTACTGCTCTATATGAGGGCAAACGCTGGTGACCCTGGGACGGATTCATAGGTCGTGAAAAAATACTGCACATGCTAGACCTGTATACGACATAGGAGACCATTCTCTAGTAAAAAAAGAAGTTGCAAGTGGGAGTGAAAATCGAAGTGATCACTATGGGAAAAGACGTACACATTGAAGAGTCGCCCAGGAAGTAGGGCAAGTAACAACTATTACAAATAAGGAGTATAAGACCTACTAAAAAGTACCACCCTTTAAGAATGGCAAGCAATTAGAAGCACAAGGCAAAGGCGGCACAGAAAAAATGAATTCACAACAGAACGTAAGGCCATATCGACAAAAACTGCCCAATTTCGAAGGTTAAAAGCTAAAAAGAGATAAAGAAGAAAATTTGAACCTACTGATGAGTTAATTACAAGCTTGGAGACGGGAAAAAGCGAGCTATGCTAAAGTGCTTGCCTAACCAAATGACAGAACTAAAATGCCTGGCTGTTCTTTTATATCCTTAGAAAGGTAAAATCTCACACGAAGGAAAACAAAATTCGTAGCGATCAAATGATACAATGCAAGAAGGCGGTCCAGCATAACCATTGTAAAACTTACAATTTCATAAATGAAGTCAACTTACTTAACATTACACACAACAATTGAATCTGAGACACAAAACCCCAGTGTTCTACCAAGGGTCTGTAAATGGATTGTTGTCTACTCTTCGCAGGCGAACAGAAGGCAAAAGAGACTTCAGCTTGTCAAGTGATCGCCTTTTAACTACTTTAGGTTTTACGAGGGAATCGCGAAAATGAAGAAAATTAGCAAGAAGGTAGTGCCAACCGAATAACGAGAATAACGAATTGTTGGCTTTCAATCGCCATCCTCAAAGTTACCTAAAAAGGACCACTTAACCAAAACCTAGCGAAGTGCTAAGCGTAAGCAAATAGAAAATGTATGAATAGCACAGAAAACGGCACAATTGAATCGTCAATCATTCTATCGAGGAGAACAGAGATTCCCATGCTAAAAGAAAGGAGTAACCTTATGCCCACCAACAAAAAACAGAGACGATGGCAGAGTACGAAGATGTAAAAACACTACGCGTCAAGCACTCGATGATGTGTCTCATGCCTATTGTGATGGACACAGTTCGACGCAGTGATCCCTGAACGAGTCCTGCAACCCTGTGGATAGACACTGACCGGTTAATAATGCGACCCCTACGAGTGATGCAGGCTGACAATATTGATACCCGGTTATGGATTCCGTGTCCATGACGTTGAGGCACGCAACTTTTTCGCATGCTTTTAATGATTTTGAACACCCAACCAGCTAATACCATCTTGCGCGACCCCCTACTTGAAGACCAAGTCTTGTGTAGCAGATGCTATACTTACTCGTTTGAATAATTATTCTCTGCGCCTTGCAGGAAAACGAATTCAGGAGTACACGAAAGGCCTTTGACATGCATATCTTTTGGCGTTGATTTCACTTTGCGGAAGGTATTGCATGGTAGACCAACATGGGCCGTAAGCCTAGTTAGCCTGACAGTGGAATGGTGGGGATAGATAAGGCCTGGTGGGCAGCAATGGAGGACAGACAGCTGTGCTACAATCTGACACTGAGTAAGGTGGCTGAGTTAATCGCATTTGAGTAAAAGCAGAAGGCAAAAGTAATGACACTGAAGGCGGCGATTAACTCTTAACAGCCCCAAAAATCATTGTTCTTTGTATCAGCACCTTGATGAGCAACTAAACTTTCAACCGCTCACCCATCTGCTGCCGCTAACTCAATAGTTTTTCTGCAGATTAGACATACACGCACTCACAGCTTCAAGGAAGCGCTGTAAGCAAAATTAGCCTCTTAGAGGCACTGTGTTCGTCCTCTCGTAACATTATTTAATCAGAATGTGAAGTGCTCAAAGTGCATTGAGATCTCAACCCCTTAAGGCTGCGAATCAACTCCACGAACCCATTTATTCGATTTCGTTCATTTTTCGAATCGACCGTGGTCATAGCAGACACTTATGAGAGGTTTTAACTGTACAGGGTCCCTGACTTAATAGTAAACGCACTAAAAATGATTTTGGCTTTTTCTTGATGGCTATCATTTCATACTGAAATGAGGTGAGAGTGGGAGACCTTTGATAGAGACAGCACCTTTTGTTCTCTACGTACATAGGTATCTCTTTACCAGTCTTTATGCATTCATTGAAGGTTCTTTATATATTACAAGCAAGTAAATTATCCTTAGTGGGTATTTATATTTGTCCGGAGTTCATTTTGCAGCAGCTAAATTTTGCTATGACTGAATTATTAAATAAAGGTGATTGTTTGGCGCACCACTTGTGTTTGGGGGGCGATTGGCTCAAGCTAGGTTGTGATAAGTCTAGGTTGATTTGAATAATAGATTGTAATTACCAGGACAGACTGAGACGGCATGTTATTAAAGGGTGAACGTGGTGGCGTCAATTGGGACTGTTTTTCACATAATCGCGAGTATTTTGAGCCAATGGGCTGCCCACAACTTCACTTGTACCCACTTCCGTATGCCAAAGCAACTAAACGCAAGAGTTTGCCACATTTTCGTTGATGCTGCAAGTTCGATGAATAAATTTTGCTGGATTTAGACACACGCGTGTGATTGGTGGTAGATTTTATTCTGATGATGCCTATGAAACTCATATCACGTATCGTTTAAGACCGAAAATAAGTGCGCTGGAGGTATATAATTTCCAAGATGCATTTTAACTACGGATTGTATACTTTGTTAAGTGAAACAAGTCTTTAAGTCAATTAAATCGCTCATCATTTTGGAGGTCACCAGCGGTAACTGCTTTCCGTCTCGTTGGTAAATTGAGTTCTTTGCCACACTAGAATGCCATAATTTTGGCAGAAGAAGGCCGTATTTTTTTCAGATCTTGTCCTATTCACTGGGAATCGCCTAGCATAAATGAGCTTGCGGGCATGAATTTTAGTGGAACATGTCGCGTCTGACTGGAGCATAATTTGCCAATCATGAGTCCTCTACCTAGCGGTTAAGGGTTAGAATTCTGCCTTTGGCGCCACTTTGCATGTAACTCAGGTAAGAAATAATTGCACTATATGGTTTCTTGCCATCTCTCTCGTGCATAAACTAGCAATATCCATTTACTAGATAATTAAACCTTGCTGTTTATTCTTAAGATTCTAATAGTTAATGCGCCCTAAAATTGCTCAGTACGACTAGATATCATACTTACATCTGTAAACTACGTATAACTCTTAGTCCATTTGAGTTATTTAACAGCGATGTGGTTATAATTAGAAGTCTTAATGATAAGACGAGAAAAGGATTTATTTTCGAAAGGGCTGATCACCGTGTTCCACCACCATCGGAGAGGTTAGGATGCCATTAGCTTTTGTGTGGTAGCTTAGATCACAATCAGGTTATACAAGCTACACATTAGCGAATTGGCTCAAGTGTTCTGCGTTCTAGGTATTTTTTACTTGAATCTATAAGCGGTTCCAATTAGGCACCGGCCGCCAACTGGCTACGATGCCAAAAAAGTAGGTCTCCTATGAAACCATAAAATTTCGTGCCATGAAGCTGTGCTAAGAGTGCGTATTGACAAACAGCCAGAGTGCTCATTCTAATCTGTAATTAATTAAGATTAGGTTTCAAATGTTAGATTAATTGCGATTCAGTTAGGCGCAGTTCACTTTTAAGACATTTAATGCTTAGGAATGAACGCAATGTAATGCGAATGATTTCAATACGAAAACTAGGACAGCTTGAGTGCATAGCTGAGATCCATTTTCTTGGTGTTTCACCTACAATTATTGAGTTTTGTACTCAGCGGTTTCATTCATCTCCGGTAGCTGCGATAATCCTCGAATCATGTAGTAAAAATCTAGACCCGGCCGACAGCTAAGTGAACTATTTTGGCGAAGAAAGCCAAAATAAAGCAAGCACATAGAGCTGCGTTATATTCTGTTTATTTGGATCCAGATCCGATTAAAATTATAATCTGGCAGCTTATGCCATTTAGTAGTTACTTGCGATAATTCTCCTACCAACTTGTAAAGAGAAAGGATTGGCCGATGATTAAGCGCCTAGTTTGACACAGATGATTTACAACGCACGCTCCAACGATTGGGTACCTCTGCTACCAGAAATGATCTAAATTGAAAGCTATGTGCCCATTTTATTCTGCAATCGCTTTTAATGGGGTTAGAACTGAAATTCAGCAGTCTGTTTCCTTCGTTAGTTGCTTGCGGCAGTTCTTGTTCATAAATCAAATAATTTTGGCGCGTCTGATATGTAGGGATTCCGCTTTGGCTAAGAAAGTTACAGCAGTTCTCGTTTTAAGCTCGGACAACGTAGGTGTAGCTGATGTGTAGGGTGTCTACTGCGTCAAGGAAAGCTGAGACACTACGACTCCAGAAATGCGCTCTCTTCAACCTCTTTTGGTGGATTTAACAGCTTACTTCCTTTGTAAAATCATGCAACATTTTTTGTTTTAAAATCTGACAATTTAGGTGTAGCCAGAATAAAAATAGTTTGCATTGGCAAAGAAGGTTGAGAGAATACGGAAGCAAAGGAAAATTTGAAAGTAGGAAGGGACTTGTGCACTCAGGACAAGAATGAAATGGTTTGGATTTGAGCAGTGACGATGCGGCATTATGCGGGTAATTTGCTCTTTCCATACCTGCTCCTGCTTTCTCTTTCTTTTTATTCAAGATCCATCCGTATGCTGCTCTCATTCTTCACTTCATTTGTGTGTGTCGTTTCAATATTGTCACATCTAATGTCCGGTATAAATAAAAGAAAGTAGGACTATGACTAGCCAGATACTTTTTCTCAAGCCAGTTCCTTTGTCGTTTACTCACATAGCTAGATGATTAGGCAAATATATTAGTGTAGAAGAGAATGAGGGAAACTATGGAAGAAATGAAGAACGCTGCGTCACAGTTCCATACGCACGACCTCTTACCTCTTTGCCCTAATCTCAGCCATCCTTTTGTCTCATTCAGCTTAAAATCCTTATTACTTTGCTCTTGCCGATGGCGAATGGGCGGCCATTGCCGTTCGCATCAGGAAAGCCTCTTTGTTAACCCAATAGCGATCTTTAGGGGTGAATTGCCGATTTCGTAAGGCGAAATTCAATCCTGCACTACGCTTGCTGTGCTGCACTTACTTCATACCTCTCGAATCCCGAAATAAGCAGCAGCATCAGCATCAAAAGAACTGCTGGTGTACAACAACTTGCTCAATATTGATGTCCCACCGCGGAAGAACTGTAGCGCGGTACGTACGTCTAAGCATGACTGATTTGGACTGAGTCAGAATAGGCAAGATTAGCGACTAAGGCTAAATTATGACAATCTCGAGTAAAGCCATTTAAATTGACCCACTTAATCAACTCGACACAACTCATTTCAAGAGGAGTTGTAGTGTTCTCTTTTCACCGCTCAGACATTAGGAATCAAGGCACGCTGACTAGAAGTAGACCTGATGACGCCTTGGGAATTAATGGAGAGGAGCTCTCTTGTCTACGCCTCCTCCCTCATGTGCCACTCCAACGCATCTTCGGTGAGTGTCTCCTTATTCGCATACTGCGCTCTATACACTCACACGTACTGCGTCTTACCTAATGCCATACCGTTTGTGCTCCTCGCATAAAAATACACACGGAAAAGAGGAGTGAATAATTCCTACAATTCAGCTTCTTACCTTATTTTTCCGATTGCAACACGTATCGTGTGGTGTCGCCTAGTGCCGTCTGGCGTAAACTTCAGACAGTATCACCTGTAGGTGGCTTTGAGGGAATAGGCGTCACTCACTTTTGTGCCTTCGTGACTTGATTAAGTTATGTGCATCATAGAGCATGCAAAGGAGGAGGAAGAGAATGAGAAGAACCGCCGATACTAATGTGCTTTGACTTAAATGCGCTGCCTCCTTACGACTGCTCGTCCTCAGTTTTCTTCAGAAAACGCCTATTATGCATTGGAAACTCACCCCTTGCGATTACTATGGCTTGAGCGAAGGTGCGTTTCTGCCGGTTACTCTAATTTCATGCAAAGGCCTGTTGTTGTCTTGCACCAAGGAGTGCAATGGCGGTGAGCAAACCTCACCAACCTAGGCAGAGCAATATGATTTTTCGGCCATAAGCGACCAAAGAATGACTAGATGCGAGACAAAAGCGAGAGGTTTACGGAGAGTAAGTAGAGGAAAGGATGGGAAAGGTCAACATGGGGATGTCTCTGCACGGTGCTGGGGCACTGAAATTCTCATTTTTTTCTTCTGCATGTTCGTAAATTTCTCTATTGACCCACTTTCC
This sequence comes from Taenia hydatigena, assembly GCA_036345935.2. Taxonomy (NCBI): domain Eukaryota; kingdom Metazoa; phylum Platyhelminthes; class Cestoda; order Cyclophyllidea; family Taeniidae; genus Taenia; species Taenia hydatigena. The sequence continues at coordinate 527,782 of JADWOT020001916.1, read as the reverse complement.
TAGCCATGTGTTCGAGTGAAGTATGCAGAAGTCAATTTTGTGGAGGGAAAATGAGTTTCTTTTGAATGCCACACTCGAAGACACTACTCATAGTTCTACCTTGATGAGTAAAACACACGAAGATGCTGATTGTGACGAAAATAGGGATAGGGAGAAGGAAGAAAAGGTAAAGCAGGGGAGGAGGAGAAGAAGCTAATGACATAACTTACCCATAATTTTTATGCTTTTAATCTCTTCTGGTCTTTTGGCGTTGAAACGGTGAAGTGTGCGGTTGGGGTATCAGAGAGATTGAGAAGGAAGCAGTGGTGATGGAGGCTGAGAAGCATACCAAAGGTGAGTAACTAACGAAAGGGTACTGAGGCACTGATGAAGAATTGGGTGGTGGAAACAACGATAACTTGGGGAGCAAGATGAATGGTAGAAGGCTGGAGAATGCCGTATGATTTGTTTTTCACTCGATCGGTGGTTCGTAGTGTCAGCTGACACTCGTGCATCATTGCGCGTGTAACGGAGGCGGAAGACAATGCAAAGGACTATTGATACTTATGTGCTTTAAAATGCTCCGCATTATCTAGATTGTCAAACCTTGATTCCTTTTCCGCTATGGTGATTGGATAAGAGTGCGATGGAGAAGCAACTTGAAAAGTAACATTCTCATGACGGATACACTACTTAACAAGTTAAAATTTTCCTATTTTTGGCAGCATAAGAATCGGATGTTGGAGTGCTAAGGACTCTTAGCAACAAATAACTGTGATGACGAAACAACCACTAACACTTGCATCAATTGGAAGTATTGTGAAGGCTCGCCAAATAAGTGTCACACATGTAGGATAACCAAAAAATATGCTTTCACATCTATTATAACTACCTTTTCTTCTATTGCATTTCCGATTGCTTGCCAACTGAGTGACTGACTTGTGATGAGAAGCAGTTTTGCAATGCAGTGTTTGATGGTCAGACTCAAAAACCATTCAGCCACTGCCTCGATAGTCTGCACTTTCTTTTTCCCAATCGCTGATGCAGATGTAGACCTAGAGCAGGCATTTGTTGCTGGAATACATCTAGTCGGTAATATTTGGAGAAATTATGAATACCTGATGCATGGCGGCGCAAGACCTCCACCCGCAAAAATCACCTTCTTTCAGCCTTTGCGTTTGGATAGGATCCAGACACCGCGTTAGTTTTTCATCCTTAATCCTTCATATCCTTCTAAGCGAAATTCCTCATCACTTCATGTCGTGTGATGATAGCGTGGGTTGAAGCGGTATCAAGATCTGAGAACTCGAATTTTAATGGAAATTACGGCAATGGATTTCAGGCTGCTTGCTTCAAGAGCACAAGCAATTTAGCAATGATATGTGGACAATATTTGCAGACTGTAGAAGACCACTAAGAATGATGCCATTCTAGGGTTCAAATTTGGGCGTGGGGGTGTGCAAACCATTGCCTACTGGGATCGAAGAGCTCGTAATTTAGCATTTTGAACATTTGTAATGTCTTCACGGATCACAGATTTGCATTTTGCTTTAAGTAACAAAATTATACATTAAAAGCTCATCGGTTCTATTTTCATTGAAAATGGTTGCCCCTGTCCTCCTTTAATTGTGATTTTATACAAGGCTATTCACCGGAATAGACCAGGTTTGCTAAACTGCTACCCATCGTGCTTGCACTTACTTCTGCGTAAAGTAAAGCAGAATAGCCTTCCACTTTGTATCTTTGTCGCACGAATATTTTAAACTGGATTTACACTTTTGGATGCGATCCCAAGTCAGAAGGCAGTGATTGGTCGACCTCCGCCAGACCATGAATTTTACGACCATGCCGATCCCTACTGCGTCCAATCAGTGCGAAGCAATGAGCGCATACTTGGCTCAGTTAAGCCAATCATCTTAACGCAGAATTGTGTGTTTTAGCGCATCTTTACATTTTGTGAAACCCTTGCCTAGCATTTAGCACAAGCATGTGCATTTGTAAAGTTCTCCACAATCAACTCGTATTATGAAAATCGCCTTTTGATTAGGCTCTGCAAAATTACTAAACCTGTCAGAAATAAAGAGCGCATTGTCCCCATTTCATTTGCGAAAATCCCTTTTAGTTGCGTCCAGACTTATTTATCTTTTTAAAAAATACACATAAATTATAAATGAATTTCTGTCTAATGAGTACGGAAATTCTTCTTTAGCTAGATTAACGCTGTTGCCCTGGCAACGAACTGGTTAGAAAATGAGGCAATCCTAGTTTCTAAGTCACCCATATGACGCACTGCATTTAAGCTTCTGTCAGTGCGTTCTCAATTGTAAATCCAAACAAACTCTGAAGTGCGTAAATCATATCTCCAGTGAGTGACGGAACAAACAGGTGGTAATGGGGATTTGTTTCAATGCATTTTTCTAATGATTAGCATTCAATACACGCCAAACAGGCGACTGAGTGAAGGTCATTGACCTCTAAAAGGTAAACCGCCTTCCACTCTCTGTAACTTTAATTCACTTGGACAACATCCAATCAGTAAAAGATATCCACTCTACTCACTCCTGAAGAAAGCAATGCAGAGGTGGAAGATAGGATAGCTAAACTGATTACATGCATGTGGAACTGTATTCAAGACACTTTTTGATGTCAGCCTGACCGCACCTTTTCCGTATTCCGTCAGCTGTGAAAGTTGTTACTAAGATGGCGGAAGGGAAAATAAAGATGCTAACACTTGGGGATCGTAATATCGTCTCTAAAATAAGGTGTGTAGCAGAAACAACGTCGGTGATTCCGAGCTTTAATGCCATTCTTCTGAGTTGGCGATGTCTGCTTGGTGGGTGAACTTGGGTAGAGGTGACTGAGATCAGGCCAGCTGTAAGCGATTTACTTATGGTTGACTTCGAAAATCATCAAGTTTTCCAGCAACAGTGCGTTACATTTTACCGTCCCTTCGCCTTGTGTAAGTAAATGCAACCACTTCTACTCTTGCAGTTTGTAGACTCCGCTAATGTCAAAACACGGCACTTCAGTGTTTGGTCACAGCTGCTATGATGCTAACAATAAGCGCCAGTGACGTTTCTATTTCATTGACGAAATCCATGCAGCTTGTTGCCGCCTCAACCTCGATGCCACTGACCTGTATAGACTATGTCAATATAAGGTTAAAAGTAGAAGAGAAATTTGAACCAGAAGCTCGACACTTAAGGCTTTTGCGCCATCAATTGACTTGACAGATTTCGCTAAGCAAAATCACTGGGTAGAAGTGTTGAGCCTTCTATTTCCACTTAGCAGTGCCACAAGTTATCAAATTATGCAATTTTAGAGTCTTAAATTTGGGAATTCGGCTCTAACAAAATCTGCGCTGCTTACAATGTGTGCCAACAATTATCTTAACTTTGCATTGTGCGCACGTATCCCCTGGATGCTAGCGAGGTTACCAGCGAGACAGGAGATAAATGGTGGCCTTCTGGGAGGAAAGCATGACACACAAATTTAAAGAGTGCGCGAAGAAGGCACGGCCATTATGTAGTTGTCCAGTGAGTATTTTGCAAGGGCCACCTTGGAAGGAATCTGCGTGGAGCCTAATCCTGATCGAACGGGGAGAGGAAGGAAAAACAGGCGAGTGAGCGAGAACACCATTGTCCAGGGTGTATGAAGATCAGCAATCAAGTGCAACTTTCGAAAAGTTGTGAAAAGTATTTTGCCTTCGCAGGCATCTGAAGCACTGATCTTTTAATGAGGAGTGCCGGTTATGATCATGTCAACATTTAGACTAATTGAGCTCCGCTTTACTGAAAGGGTTCTGGAGGCGTCTTTGACCTTAAGACACTCTACAGATGTTAACTAAACTATTGGTCAAATAAATCTGTTTCTTAACGGTGAATAAGGCCAGAAATTTCGGATTAGATTGTTAGCTGATGCTTCGCTTAGAGGGATTGAGGCACCCACCGTCGTGTATGACAGAAGAATTAAATCTTTGGTCATCTCATCGCAGACATTAAGGCATAAAAAAGCACTTGACACAAATAAATATGGTGATAACGTCTACTTACATGCAGATGCACATGTTCTTATTTCACTCGTTTTGTTTGTACAGATGCATCAATGCGGAATGCCCATTTGTACTTAAAGGAGGGACAAAATCGCATGCTTAACAAGAAGCCGTATCAGCTTTGTTACAAATCGTGCAACAGCAAGGGGAACAAGCAACACCTTCTACCTCACAAAAGGCGGAAGAGATGGTTTCTGCTCTGGCTAAGCCTCCAGTACTTATAAGATCCACTTTCCTCTTATGTATTTGCTACAGAACAACCACGAAAGCAAGCAAACCCAACTAAATCTTTCCCCACTAGAACGGCTAAAAATTGTAGAGGCTTCTTCAAATAAATAAGATACCTTAGCAGGCAATGCCTATACATTTCACACGCATTCCGAAATCGACTAGCTCTCTGAAGTCTGTACTACAACAGACATCCTGCATCGACTTGTCTTTGTCTCCAAAGCCAGCCTCAAATTACCACTACGATGCTAAACTTCCCAACGCCAAACCCACTTTTATTTGACACCTCATCAGAGCTAAGTCAGCAGCTGCTACAGCCAAAGGTGCAGCAACCGTTCCCACCGCCAAGCACGCGCCAACAACTTCCGGCAGACCTCTCCTCAATTATAACACTTTCGTTTCCAGCAACTTGCTGCTGCTGTATCTATGCCTGATTCAGCAAGCTTCTTTACACTGCCAACCGCAGAACAACTTCAGGTACGCCAGACAGTATCTGGGGCGCAAAGACAAGGCAAACGCATGGTTCTCTTTACTCCGTACCAAATTGGTGAGACGATGAAATACTTTAACAAGAAAAACTACATCAATACGCACGAACGCAAAGGTTCAGTGCGTCGCATCAACTCGATGGGGACTCAGGTTGGTCAAGCATTAAATTTTAAATGAACATGCTTAATAGACAGCTTTTAGTGTGTCGTGATCGCTCACCTACGATTGAATCGTCAAAAATGGTCATACTTTTGACTCTTCTGTTGGGTAAAGATGTGGTTCCAGAATCACCGCTACAAAACAAGGAGGGCCGGTGGGAAATTTCTAGCAATGAGACGCCTATAACACAGCCTCAGTGAAGGATTTGGAACTGCGATAGCTCTCAACCACAACAGGAGCCCCAATAAGCAGTTTCACTATTGAAGCAAACCCCTTCGGGAAAAGGTAGTGATACGTTGTCGGGCAAAGCAGCAATTTTGGGCGATGGCGAATTCGCCCGAAAATCAGCTTGGTGCTAAAACAGACCAAAAGCAAGATGATGAAGACGAGGATATCAAGAAACTAATAAAACTGGCAAAGCGAGTTACTGCTTTCTCTATAAAACGCCTGCTGACCGACCTTAACTGTCTTCATTTGGTGGCTGCAATGTTGGTGTTTTGCTGCCCCAACTGTTTTGTGGTTCTGTTAGCATGCCAAAATGGCAGCCATTTTGTGTATCTTAATTTTCTAATGCAAACAAATAAACTGATGTCCTTTAAAGATTTTCCCATGGGAGCTACGCGTGGAGTTGGAAGTCGCTAAAATGAAGTTTTTGGAAGTGGAAGCCCACACAGGTTGATGTATCACAAGCATAAGCGATGACGATGCTTAACCCTCAGAAGCGGTCGACATTTATGTACAGCAGAGTTAGCCCCATTTTCCATGCCACTTTCAAGATCCACAAATCAGTGCACTTCCCAAAATCCCCTTTTGCATGGACGAAATAGCTTGATCAGCACCTTGAATTCAACACCTTATCTCCTTAGCCTGGTTGCATTAGCATCCATCTGATCACCGATGGCTTGCAAATGGTTAAAATCTATCCATTTTAGTAATTATCCTCTAAATCAAGTCTTTGCTGAGACTCGTTCTTCTTCAAGGCCAGAGTATACTCACAGGCGTGCAAATGCATCGCTCTGATCTTCGCACAACCACGTCAACGATCCCACCCATTAATAGACGGCTACATGTAATAGTTATGGAACGGGTAGTCTGAAAGCATGCTTGACACAGTCGCGGCAAGCAAAGGATGAATGCCCTTAAGAGAGTCTCTTGCACGAGGTCGACCTCGGTGCTTATTTTATCTAGTTGTCCCTACTTAAGGGTACTGCGGGATTCAACTACACATGGTCTTCTTCTTGAGAAGGATGCTACACGTACTAGGGGTCAAATTGGGTACACTTTTGACAGACCACTTTACTTGCGCATTTCCTTGCACTCAAAAGAGCACCGCCTGAATACGCTGCATAGCAGCGATGAGGAAATTCATTGTGCAGCGTGGCGGCCAATACATCTTTTCTCTCACTAGGAACATCCGCTACTTATTTTACGCCAAGCGCTCCAAGATGACCTCACCAATTTATAAGGAAACAGAGCTACCTGCCCACCCTTTTTTCTGGTCCATACACGCAAGGTAATGTTGCGTTCTATAGCAATGGTTGCAGTGGTTAATCTTGACATGCTCGACAAACAGTATCGAGTCCTAGCCATAACAACTTGCCCTTGGGTCTAACTAACCTGCTTCGCAGTATCGACCGCAAACACATGGTGGCAAGGCTGTTAGTGAGAGCGTGGTTGTGCAGTCCACTTTTCCCTTCGCATCAGCAGTGTGCTTTTGCGGTCGCGTTGGGAGAGACGGAAATTGTATTCGCTACAACATCACAAAGGTAAATTCGTTTGTTCAAATCTTTACCCAATTTTTCCAATCATCACCAACTTCCAATAATTTTCTCCACTTTTACTTACACTTATTGTGAATGTCTTACTAGGTGAAGCGAATGGTTGCAACATGTGCGAAGGGAAATGAATTCTTGTCTGTCACTTGCATTGCCAACACAAGTTGGCGTCACAAAGCATTCCGTGGATAGTCACATGCGAAAAGTCTAGAGAAAGATGCTTGCCTTACAGTTGGTAGGGCTTGACATTTGTAAGTGAAGTGGAAAAATCCTGCTAGATAGACCTGCTGTCAACCAAATAGCTAGGACATGCCAAAGCAATCCGAGCATGCCAATGTTGGGCGCTGCAACATTGGCATCATAAGTGTCTGCAAACTATGCGTAAAATATTCCAATTAAACTAACTCAATGCAAACTCTTAGCTATTAATGCTTTGTATAGAGTAGAAACATCAGAACAAACTAACCGTCTTCACGATTATTGTTCTTGCATTTATTGAGAAAGGAAGCCTCAAACGCTGAAAACATTCGTGATCTCCGCGGCTGTTTCACCTCTGTGAATCAGCATTGTAAGTTGCAAGATATGCGACTTGACTTTTTTGATGTGGATGATGCCGCAGGGCCTAACAATAATGAATTAACATACGTGTGTTAACATTACAAATCGCACCAGCGTGTAACTACTAGAAGTCGCCCTCTACTCCTTTTCCTACTCCCACTCGGTTGCAGACTTAAGGTTCCCCTGAGCCCATAATCCCACAATGCATTATTCTCATTAATCAGTCTCATTCTATGAAGTCGTTAATATTGCATGATCGAATGGACCACCTGGACCAGGCTGCGTGAATTTACATCATGGTACAAAGAAGGTTGTTGAAGAATCTCCGTGTGCGTAGGTAGCATTCCTAATTGCCAAGCTCTCCTCCACGGTCATATCTCACATGGTGATGGTAGCATTACCTAAGGTGCAGAAATCTTGTATCTATTTCATTCATCTTCCCCACTGCACTTCTCCCAAGCAACATGCTGGAGGGCACATCGGTTAAATTTACTGGCCCATGATATAGGCACTCCGTCAGAATTGATATCTCCTTAAAAGTAACACTTGAGCACATAATGTTTTGCGAGACGAGATGGATGGGTACTGCCATATGCATGAGCTCTAACAACATCCTTCACATCGGATCTTTGACTCTGACCTCTGTGGCCAAAAGCACTTTCTGAACGTCAATGGCAATGCAAATGAATCAAGGTAAATCAACACACTTGCATGCTTCCTGCAAGGGCTGCCCAAAATCACTGTCCCGTTGACAGCACAAATGCCACTTTTAGCTGACATTGTAGTAGTTCTTATGTTACACTCTATAAAGACTTCCGTTATTTCTCTAGCTGAATCTGTTCCAACTCCACTTGCGATAGCCGTAGTACGAACCAGTAGGGCATTATGCACACACAGATGTGTGCATGTTTACCAAAAGACTCGCTACTACCACCGCCGATTTAGATGGTGAAAATCTAAGCCAGTGAACTTTAAATGTCAGCCAAAAATGTTTGGACACGGCTGCTACTGCTTCTGCTGCTCCTGGTTGAGGTGTGGGTAGTTGTCTGAGCTCAGACGAAAGATAATTACAACGCTAGAAGCGTTTTTGTCTGAGCCAATCGAACCAAAACGCACTTTCTATTGGCTCGTCGCATTTGAAACTCATCCACGACGTTGGGTCAGCATCGGAGGTACCATGAATAGTTATGAGCCGTTGACAGAGAATTCTCTCCAAGTCACGAGCATTTGGCTGTGTTACAAGCATTGCATTGCTAGAAAATTTCCCACCGACCCTCTTTGTTTCGTAGCGCTGATTCTGGAACTGCCCATTAACCTAACAGAAAAGTCAAAGCATGACGAGTTTCGACAACTCAACCGTGGACAATTAATCACTATACGCTAATAGCTGTCCAGCGAACAAGTTCATATAAGATCTTAAAACTTAACCAACTTGAGGTCCGGCCAAGTTGATGAGACGTGCCAGTTCTTCGTGTTCGCTCATATTGAGGTTGTATTTCTTGTTAAAGCATTTCATCGTTTCACCAATTCAGAATGGGGTAAAGAGAACCCTGTGTCTGTGTGAATAAACAGAAACAGAGAATCCCAGTACCTTGCAAAGAAATCCTCTCAAAACAGCACCCATAACAGGTAGAGGGAAAGGCGGATACAAGATGCTATTTGCGACGGCTGTCACACTTAGGTTCGCATCACCGCCCACGTACCACAGAAGAGGTGGCGCATCGCAAAAAAGCACTCGTGTGACTAACACAAAGCCAATTAACGTTACGACACTAAAGGTGCAAACCAGACCACACCGAGCCTTTGTCCGTGTCTGCGTTGGGCTTATCAGCTCAGCATCAAACGTTGTATTAAAAAAGGAATGCGACAAACGATTCATATCGTCATGTGCTTGGGTGAGAAGTTGGAGGCCCGCGTACACCAAACACTTGCCCCTATACCTTGGGCATGCCTATGCTAATGACACACCCCTCCTCATCCCACACCGTCTAGTGCGCACACAACTCCACTGAATCGGATAGGCGCATGACAGCACTCAGTCAACCAACATTATGTGCAACAGACGAGCCAATATGTGCGTGTGCTTCAAATGGTAGAACCACAAGTACCGTGCGTAATTAAGGCAGCTAGACATGGGTATACATCCCATTCCTTTCCACGATTACCAACTTCTACCTTAACCATTGCTGGCAGCCAAAATGTACTTAAAAATGAAGCAATGCTCCTCGAAACTTGTCACGAGGGTGTCAGGGGGTTACTTTATCGTCTCCGACAGTCAAATGTTCTAATGAAGATGAAGCGATTCTAACACGACCACTCACATCAGACAGGACTGCACAAACGTTCCAACGTCGCACTTCATGCTGCTGAGGTGAAGCTAATGAAGACAACTAGGCGGGCAGGTCCACAGACAGAGGAATAAACGGATATCCCTACCTTCGCCTGTCTACCCACCCACACATCAACCAGCCAAATAAGCCAATCAACAGGTGGGCAGAAAGACCGCAATTAAAGAAACAGATGAAGCTTAACGCTTGATAATGCACACTTGCCTGTCCCGGGAGGCGTCAGCCAATTAATGGCCATCAGGACTAATAACCTCGTTAACCCAAGGGAGACGCCAAACCCGCACTCTTTCCTGTCCTCACGACCCGTCAGCCGGCTATTTGCCGCTGGTAAAAACAACAAAGCCAAGACTAATTACTACTACGACTAAGTTGAAGGCGGCGAAGACCACACCGAAACTACTACATCGCTAGAGCAGGAGGAGCAAACATCTCAAGGCAATCAGTGGGTTGACTTCCAAGCCATCACCGTGACAATAGATTCCCAATAAACACTTCATTCACAAGAATTTCGGAGGCAGGCATTCCAGGATGCTTCTCTTGACAATAACAAACGTGCACAGTTCGGTAGTTTATACAAGGAACACTAAACAGTCAAAGCGGTGGCCTTCCTCACGCCTTTTTGTTCGTTTTCAAAATAGCATCAGTAGAAAGGAACCCAAAAAAGTGCTTGACATTTGGTAAAATTTGAGCGCGCGTAAAAACGGGCATTAAATTACGAGATGGTCCTCCTCAACTCCGCAAAACAATGCGAAGGGTGAAGCAGCAGCAAGCTTCTCAACCCAAAGCAGACAGTGATCACTACATCTTACAGCATAAATGCATCAACGAGCTTTCAGTTGAAAAAAGAACCTGTAGTCAACGACATTATATTCACCCACGTTCCTCCTTCATTCATTGCCGATAAATGAAGTTAAGGAAGAAGTTAGGAGCAGTGGCGTAGATGGTAGTAGACTTAAACACTGCTGTTGGCCCCATGCAAATGCAAGGACAGTCCATGATGTCAAGTTTACCTTAGCCTTTTGACTCGCCAGAAGAATGTCGTCCTACTCAAGTTCTGTGCCTCACAGTATACAATTATTAGCCCCATCAACACTTGTCACCGTGTGATACACACATGACGTACTCAGAGTCTGTGTGCTCCTACTCTTCTTTACCTCATTTGCAGTTTAGTCAACTCTTACGCCACAAAAGATCTGCTCAGCAAATGTGGTGGTTGAGATTTGAGTTCGTTCTTTTGCACCAAAATCGTTTAAATTGGTTTTCAAGAGGTAGAAGTTTCTCATCAAGCTTCCAGCATGGCAGTTAGATGAGAGTGAGGTGGTGAAGCAACTTTGAAAAGCAGCATTCTGATGATAGACACATTACTTATCAAAATGTATTTCTCTGTTCTTGGTGACATGAAAATTGGAGGTTGAAGTGCTAAGGACTCTCACCAACAAACACTTGTGATGGCGAAACAACTGGTAACATCTGCATCAACTTGGAGAATTTTAAATGGTAGCCAAATGAGTGTCACCTGCACAGGTTTGCTGAAGATTCGAGATGGAAAGCAGTTTAGCGTTGCAGTGTTTGGCGGTCAACCTAACTAATCATTCAGCCACTGCCTTAGAGGTGTTCACCTATATTTTTTTAATCGCAGACAAAGATGTTTCCTACAAATGTCTCCTGAAGACCAAACGGATGTTGGTGCAGTACATCTAGTCGATATTGTTTGAAAAAGGTGATAAAACTTAGTGGTAAGGCAACGCAAGGCCTCCTCCTGCCAAAAGACACCTTCTAGCAGCCTTTGCATTTGGATGAGATCTAGGTACTGTGTTTTTTTTTCACATCATTTCAAATGATGATTTTCATCACCTCATGTCGTTTGATGGTAGCTTGAGTTTAAGTAGCATAGAAAACTCAGAAATTTAAGTGAGATTTTGAGTTGCTTGCTTCCAGAGCACAAGCAGTGTAGCAGTGTTTTGCCTTCTTCAAGTGTGCTAGTAAATCTGTGATGGTCATGTTTGTAGACTGTGGAGAATCACCAAGAATGACACCATTCTAAGGTACTAATTTGGGCGTAGGGGTATGCAAACTGTTACCTACTGCGATTGAGGAACACGTAGCTTAACACTTTGGGCATTTTGACGTGACTATATCACGCGTTCTTGTAGATCACCCTTACCATCATTGCTAAATGTAGCCGCCTATTGATGGGTGGGATCGTTGACATGGTCGTGCAGTGACCGGTGGAATGCACTTGCATGCCTATGCGTTTAGCCCTGCCTTTTAGAAGAATTAGCCTTAGAATAGACGTGATTCAGAGAATAATTTATGAGATGGGAAAATTTTTGAACATTGGTAAGCCATTAGTGATTAGTAGGCTGCTGATGCATAAAGACCACGGTGATGACATTATCATCGATCAGTGCTATCGTCTATTTTAGAATAGCTTCATATTCCGATGCCTCTAAAAAGGTTGCAAAAAGTGAACCTTTGTCACAGACTTCTTATTAGTGTTTCAGCTGAATTCTGAACCAGCAATAGGCACATTGTTGGACTTGACTTCTAAGTGGACGATGCGCGTGGCGTGAAGGGACTCCAGACCACAAATGATTTCATAACTGTAAAATAGCACGTCAGTCTTACCAAGGTCGGAACAATTTGACACGAGATATCGCTGGCCCGATCCACTTCTTTTGCGCAGCACAAAGGCCGAAGCCCGATAAAATCGACAGCTTTCAATCAGAGTGGCTAAAAATGGTGACTGCTTCTCTGCACAGCGAATGGCAGAGCAGTTTTGCAAGTAGAACCGCTTCAATGCATAAGTCGTGTTTGTCGCGGTCTCGTCATATCCTCGTGTGTAGGCCACCTCAAAGACAAAGGTATAGGACCACTCGAAATAAATTTCAGCGCAGTAAACTTTCCAGCCTCCATACCTTTGGGATACTCAAAGCTGACTTGCGTGTCTATCGACTGACCTTAAAAGCTGGTACAGCTGCTAAAAGAATAGCTGATTTGAACATTCTTTTAAAATGGACACCAAATGGAGCCCAAAATTAATACTACAGGGCACAGATATGGCCATAGCTTTGAGAGCCCCAAAGCAACAGCTAGTCTGAGATAATAGTTGGTGCATCTGCCGTGCTGGCTCTATTTTTGGAGTCTTAATTATTACCTCAGCAGTCGGCTTGATTTTGTCCTTATCTAGCGCTTCCTTTAGGAGAGGAAGAATTAGAATTTCCATGATTTGCCTCAGGTGTAGATGTAGCATCTTCTTACTTAGTCGCATTTACCCCATTTGTGTGAACTATCAACTCATCAGCACGTGCCAAAGGTGTAACCATTCCCTGGCCTTTAGCATTTCCCGTGTAAGATACAGTGTGTTCAGTGTCGTAGGTACAAATTACAGAGGATATGCATCGCTTACTTCGGCCACTGGTCGCTTCACTTGATATTTACCACTATACCATTAGAGTGAAAAAAGGTAAAAAGATCGGGGGTATGTGAATGACAAATGCATAGGTCGTGCCTTGTGCACCGCATCGAGTGAGTTATCCGCAGAGCACGTGATTCGTAGTGGTCAGCATGGGCTGCATCAAGTATGTCCTTAAATTTGGAGACGAGAAGCAATCAAATTGTCCATGTCAAAACCCTCATCGAAGTTGTTGTCTAGATGTCATAAAAATATAGGTATGGTTTGTGGGACGTGCTCATTTGCTTAAGTTCCGCTGACTATCTGTGCAACTCGTTATTGAACGTGGCATGGCACATATCGGGTAAAACCTGATAGCGCTGCATTGGTGGTAGGCGGTAAAGGCTAGGCCTCAATCAGGACCCAGCCAACGCTAGCAGTCAATTAATTTTTAGAAATTGCTTTAAGACCCGGTGTTCTGTTTGCCCCTAAAGTGGTTGAATCAGAGCCTAATTTGAGACAGATCAACTGGTAAGAGGAGAATGGGAATGAGGATCAAGTTCAAGCTTAACTGGGTCGTAATGAATCTGTTCGAAGGCCAAAATACTTTGCATCTTCTTACTTTTAAGCACAAATATTCTTAAAGCGGTCGACATGCTTCCAGATACCTAAACTCAGCTCTGATTACACCCGCAAAATGGCAATGATTTTGGAGTGGACAAGTGCATTACTAACAATTCACAATTCAACAACTATGCGTATTCTACGCAGTACAACATTAAGATAACAAAAGCGAAGGTGTGAAGAGGAGCACTACTTGTGAACGAAGGAAGAGGCAAATCCATATGGTTAAGGTGAGCCGAAGATTCTCAGACAGTGGAGGAGATTGAGCTAGTTCCCTTGCTTGTTGCTCCCTTAAAATCCCTCCGCGATCCCAAAATTCGACAGCAGTTCCGTAATCTCTTGGCGTCTAGTACTTCGTCTGTTATAGCGTATGTCCAATAAAAGTTGGGCAAAGTAGCAGTAAAAATCTCTTTTGATTTGAAAGGTGCTGGAAGAAAATTCGCATGAAACTTCCTTCCGCTGGCAGATCTAATCTTCACCACCACTCTATTTAAATAATAATTACAGTGGCAAGAATTTTAAGTTCGCTACTTGGGAAGAAAAGATTTTTAACAACGGGCGTGGGACCAAGAAGTAGGTACCCAACGGCGCAAATTAACATGGACGAGCAACGACTCACTGTGCCACTTTGTTACTTTATGGATTGACTCAGCATCTGATGCACTGAGATCGCACAGACTCTGTCCAGAAATGATCACCATAAACGAAGGAACAAAAGCAATTCAACAGACGAAAGTATATTACATCCGGACGAAACACATCTCTAGGGATGCAGCAGGAAGAAATCACAGGTCAGGCTAGTAGTGACCCTAAAATAAATAAAATGATGTTTCATGAGTTGAACTCAGGCAGTTCTCGCTGGTTACAAAATGTTATAAGCCGAATTAAGCCTCTGTAAACCATTATTGTAAAAATTTGTGCTAAATACTTTTCATTTGAAGACTTTATCCCTGTTCAAAACGGCTTTTAGAAATCCAAAACTAATTTAAAGTAATCCAAAACTTATTTTGTCTGAATCGTAATAAAATTTTGAAATGAGAATACCACATGCTGAACAGTCTGTCAAGTTGCACGAAATCCTGTGAATTCCAAAATTAGTTCCACCACACTTACATGGCCTATAATTTGCGCCAAAGCTTGCTAATGAAGCCACTGCGAATATTCGCTGTCGTTTGATAGAATAAAGTGATTTCGTAGTCCTGTTGTTGAGGAAACCAATTTGCAACTTCCTATGCTAGCAGTCTTCTTCTGCCATGTAAGCGATTATAAACAATCCCATTTGGCTTGCGTCATTCAAAATGCACTTAAAATGGCTTAATAATGCGTTTCAGCAAAACACCGAGACACCGCCCTTGTTAAATTCTCAAGGTCGTGCAAGATTTAATAAACCATACGGCGGTTTGGCGTGATGGTAGGCTTCCGCGCAGTTTTTTATGCCATAGAATTTAACCATAAATATGATGCATTTTATTTACTCCCCGCACAATAAGCATGCTCCCAACTTTTCTGCGTATTTTAATAGACTTCGAACGACGCCAAATTCTACACATTCAAGGCGCTGGACATCGATGGGAACAATGTTTCCATGGAGAAATACAAGCAAGCTCGCCACACCCACCTATTTTACAGCCACTCTTCTTTTTTTCTAGAGGCAACGTTGTTATTGTTGTCAACGTAGCCACCTTGTGAGGCTTAACGAAGACAAACTATGCTCAGCTGCAAGACCTGTATACCCAATACAGCAGCCAGGGCCTCAGTATTCTCGCCTTTCCCTGCAACCAATTCAGTAATCAGGTATGCTATACTTTGAGATTTATGAATTTGGTCGAGCCGTTATTTACAACCAAATTTTTCTTCGAGGAACCGGGAAGTAATGCCGAAATCAAGGAAGCAGCGCGAAACAAATTTGGACTTACGTTTGACTTCTTCAGTAAGGTTGATGTCAACGGTCCCGATGCCTTGCCCTTATTTATTTACCTCCAAAATGCACTTCCGGATACTCCCAACAAGTAAGCTTGCATCCTTACTTCTTACATTCGGTGCCAGGGTTGCGTAGCTTCGGTGTAACATGTGCAAAAATATCCATTGCGTGTCTAACGAACTCATGCCAAAAACTACGTCAGGTCTTGTAATGTTAAGATAATGTTTGCTATAAGCGGTGATGGTCAGAATTAGGATGATAGGTTCTGCATTTAGACAGGACATCTGGCACTTAAGCTTGCCCATTGCGTCCGCCCCTATTGCTAATTGATGCAGTTAGGACTCTCACCTTCGGAGTTATTCGGTTCCACCCGATCCGGTTAGATGTAGCTGCGGTAGTCTTTTTCTCTAGCGAAAGTGATTTGCATAACTTCACTCTTGTAGCAGTATCAAATGGAACTTCACTAAGTTTCTCATCGGCAGAAACGGCATTCCCTACAAGCGCTACCCCCCGACTACTGACCCTAAGGTACTTGATCTGCGTCCTTTTTGCATTCTAACCTGCCTATATGTCTTGTAATAATTTAAATCGCTGCCCCTGCGGCTAACATTTTATTTATTCATTTACTCGGCACTTTCATTTTACAAATTTTGCAACACTTAGTCATCTATATTTCTTTTTGTTTGTCAAACAATTTTATGAAAACCTTTGCTTTCGTCAGTTAAACATGTCAGCGGCATGACCACCAAGACACTGACTCGCATTAAGCCATTAGCCTGTTATGACGAGGAAATAGTACAGCACATCCCATTCTTACAATTCTACTATTGTTCAGTCAAATCTTCCTGCTATGCAGTGATTACCGACTATTGTTTGTTGTATTGCTAGATAAGTTCTTTTGGAGCACTCACGGTGATCGCTTTAGACACACTCGCAAGATCAAGCCCTCACAGATCGTTCTATTGGTGCTTCGAGTCTTATCAAGTTTCTCCACCGGGTAGTTGCCCACAATAACCAAAAGTGTTGGGGTTCCTCTGAGTCGGAAACCAGTCGACCGGAAGATATAAATTTGTGCTTAATATCTGAAAGAGCAACCAATCGCGAGGCACATAGTTTCCTGTTTCGGCATGACTCAAATCGTTCTTTATACATGGCCAATTTTAATTGGTCGTAGTACAAAAAAATGTTGGTATTTTATATCCATTTTCCTAATTTAACATATCGAGCCTGGTAGAAACAGTTCCTAATGTTTTCTAGCAATGCTGCATTAATTCTTTGAATTGGGTGGTTTGGTCGTCAGCATGTGTAAACTCTAAATTACTTTACATTTTAATCTTTTTTAAAGGACATGAAGGAAGAGATTGAAGAATTGTTGTTCGCCTCCTAGTCAGCCCCCACCGACCTCACCATCCCCCAAGCAAATGACCCGTGTGCATGCGTCTCCTATGACGAAGTCGATGCAAAGCCTAATGGTCGCATCTACTTTCGATGTTCTTCGCAAATTGGTATACTTTGCGGAGATGACGCAGCCCACGCATCCTCTTGTCCCATTCTTCACCTCTCTTTGCCGAGAAGTTGACGTCTTCCTTATGCATCAGCCAACCTAATACTTCCATCGTTTATTATCATAGTGCCCACTAGTAAACGAATAAAATTTTTACAGTTAAGTGTACAACTGTTAAAAATAATGTCACTTAATTACCAAAATGTTGGTAGACTGATTAACGGATTCGTTGGGATTATTAATGCAGACAGGCTAGGGGAACAATTCTTACCTAGCACTAAGTGGGTTTGGTCATTTCAATCATTTTGCAAAAATTTAACAGTGTTAAAGTAAATTTTCTTGTCTGTCAATAATCGACTACTAAAACATTCCTGTGTTTTTGTTATATTGTGTCCACTGATAACTTCTGAGGTGTGCATTTGTCAGTAAAATGGACTGTATTTCATACCGAGCGTGTTTGTAAGACCTGATTGATTTAAAATAAAAATTTATCAAATTAAATGGACAATGTAATTCAGGTTCTTTGATTCCAGCCTTAATTGTGTTTCTCATCACAAAGGTAATCTCTTCTCTACATTATACGGACATCTTTTCGAATTTACTCAGTGTTAGGAGCCGCATGGTCATAGGAGTCACCACAATACACATCCGACTTTAATGAGTGATTCTGACTAATCTGATTAGGTCCTATCTTTGCATAAGTCTTTGACATAATAGTTAGAACCTAGGTGGATGCTGGCAGGTTGTAGTATTTGCTCACCTCCACATGTACAGCATTGTTGCCAGTGGGACACTGGCAAAGTCTTAAGTGAGACTCAATAAAGGGTTTCATACTTGTGCAAGAAGGCTACCGGGTTCATTTTGCTTCGAAACCAATTAGCATGGCCATTGTTATGTTGTCAGCTTACGGCGAACCTCAGCTAAATTCAAACATAAGCTTCCAGTAGATCGCAATGTATTCATTCAAATTATTTGGCATTATTCATCATTGTGTTCTTACAGCAGAATAATTGTGCAGCATGCGAATCAAGGATGTCATGTGAAAAGGCATCGGATGAACCTTTTGCAAGATGCTGCTTGCCTCGTGCTTCAGTGGAGTCTATTAAGTTAAAGGACTTTGTCCTCAATCGAACCAGCTGTTTACTATGCAGTCTTCTTAGTGGTTTAGTCTGCAATTTTATATCGTATGCAAGCTAGAGAACCAGTGCGGCCTCCTTCAAAGTTGATGGCGGGAAATTACCGGCATTGCTACTTTCGCCATACCTTCCTTTTCTTCAAATACCAAGCACATTATGGCGGTATATGGGTATGGCCTAACGCTTTGTTTAAAAGACTGCAACTTCCTTGGTCCTATTTTTTCTGCTAATACCTAATATCTGTTAAAGCTAAATGGTCTGTCGTTTTAAGTTAAGTACTTTTAAAATATTGAGCTTGAAATTTAAGCTCAAGGGAAATGAGTGGAAGCTGTGGAAGCATTTTTACTTGATTGCGCACATTTTGCACAGTTAAAACTTAAGCCACAGGCATTCTCGGTAGCGAAGGCTCTCAATCAAATCATGAGATGAACTTCAGTTGCCTTTTTACTTTTCCATTCGCAAGTTATCCATCATTGATGGCCCACGGCTCTAACCTTTGTTTTCCATTGCTTAACTTGAAATCAAGGCCTGGTTTGCGTTTGCGACTACCGTGTAAGGTTATTCAATTTCAGTGTAATAAAGGTAGCGCGAGGTGATTGATTTAAGTTATTTAATAGTGCCTGAAATTTTGAGCGAAGTACTTTTGAAGGTTGGTGTTACCATCAGGTGGTTAAACGCTTGAACAATGTGGTAGTAAGTGCTTCTTAAGCGTGATCTATCGCTTACCGCCTAGGTGTTGCTTTGAATTGAAGTTTATAAATGTCACAAACGCGTTTGTGACAGAATTTGTGTTCTGTTTAGTCGGTATAGTGAATCAAGTCTACGAAGTAGAACTGCCCATCATGCGTGGGATTGACAGACGCCGCAATTAGGTGAACATTAATTAGTCTGATTCGAAAAATTCCAAATATTTACTGATGAATATATCGCCTTTATCTTAGAGAGTCGGTGAAGCAATGACGCTCATGTGGTTGCCGCTTTATAGTCGCCAAAGCAAATTCTTAGTTTTGTCTGGAATGTTAATACTTTTTTCGTTTCCCGCCAAATTTTAATTGTCTTAACCATCGCTAAAAATCTAGTGCATGACAATAAGCTTTTGATCCAAATTAATCTAAATTGATTTTCTGTGGCACTGCTTGACAACAAACCAAAAAATTTCATCATCTCTTATTAAACACCCGGTGGATTTGTAACGGGTCAGCAAAAGTAGAGCGTAAGTGCCAACTGATTTCCAAAGTTTAAAGTAGCATTAGCGCCTAAATTGATGGCCATTGCCAGTATGCAGTGTTTATTTTAATCAAGATATTAGTATCGTGATTGATAATGACGAGACTGGTGTAGTGAATTCAACACCTGGCTAACGTAACTACTACAGTAAATGCGCGTTATTATGCTTTTAAACTTTCCTTAAGTGTATTTTTGCTATTCGACTTAATAGTTGCTCCTGAAGATCCGAGGGATATAAAATCTCATAAAGTTGGTAATGGCAAGATTGACAGATCTGAACAACACCAAGGCAGCCAAAATGCTCAAAACGGCAAGATAGCGTACTAAATTTGTTATTATAACATTGTTAATTAAAGTGCACATTGTGATAATAGCAGTACAAGACGTTGATACTGGTACCTCTACCTTTTTTGCTCCAAGAAACTGCCTGATTGGTAATGTTGATGCGGTCAATATTTGTCCAGATTTGTATTAGTTTGGTCTAACAAACTCCAAATCATGCCGCTCTTCTTGATTACTCGCTTGTGTCGTCGCGTGGCATCCTTGTAAAGCTGCAATTGAGCTCGACTATTGCATAAGTCACTGAAATATGCGTGCAACAATTCATAATTTTAACTAACCACAAGCACACTTTTGCATATCATGGAATTTTTGCGCTAGATGACCACCACTGAATTGGTCGGAAGTAACAACTTTAGTTTGCGCATTTAATAGGATGTTCAATTTAAGGAGTGTCTTTATGTCTTAAATAGAAATATCTTACGCTGTTGAATGTGCTGTACTGTAAATTAGCGATCCGAAATCAGTAGGGATCGCTTAAACGGCTAACGCATGCACACTACGGGTTCCTTTTGAAAAAGTGCAATTTTAGGATTTACTGTGTCTCTCTCCCACAGTTTGTACTCTCAACGGTCGTCGAAGCTCTAGATTCTTATTTATTATCATTCTTGTATGTTTTGAGTTCATTTACCCGAAACGCCAACTATAGTGCTTCTAAAAGCTTTCTGAGATAAATACATGTAGGCCTGCAAACGCTGTGATGTCCCTAGTCACGAACGAATTTGGTCGGCAAGTTTTTCAAGTAACCATGCTTATGAAAGCATGAAAATTTTGAAAATTTTATTTTCAAACAATAATTTAGGCACCCAGCTTTCATATTTATGCCGTCCCAAAATCTTTACGTCATGCATATGCATATCGCGTCAAATCAGCTTTGTACTCATTAAAACTGCAAAATTAATAAAACTTATAACAAATTGATCTTAAAAGGTCTATAGGAACGTGCAAACGCGGAATTAAAAGAAGCAGATTGACCTAAAAATAGACCACCGGGCTTGCATACTCACCAGTTTAGACCACTCATCACCTCCAATCATGCTATAACTCCACGTAGATGGCTATAACACAAAGAGGAAGCAAGCCGCAAATCGACAAATCAAAATTATTTGACACCTGCTCCCCTGCCACTGCCACTTAATCCTTCGGTGTGTTTGAGACTTTTATTTAGTGATTGAACTCTAGCAATCTAGTGAGTCCGGCTCTTGCTTACTTATCTTGCCCAACTCACCACGCGTGGATGAAGTTTAGGAGCACTGATGTTCATCCTAAGACCAAGGTTAGGTAGTTACTGTTATCGCACCCACAAGTAATCAACAAATGACATCCTGACAGTCTTTGTCATTAAGTCGTCAGACGAATCACTACTCACCATGGTTCCTTTTATACTCACCCACTCCAGCCAAAGTATAACTCTGTTTTTTTTAAGTCTTTATCCTTTGATTATTTTATGAAAGCTGCATAGGATTGGGGTCACGCACACATAAAACCAGGTTGTGCCTAAATCCCTCCATCCCAAGTGTTAAGATGGATACACGAGGCATGGATGTGGACAAAAATGACTGACGCTTGTGCCACACATAACAGTGATTGCAAGATCGCTGACTTACTTTTTTAAGTAAAACCGCTAAGCTGAGGGGTGACGTGTATTATATGGCGTCAAGCCATAACTGATAAGTCAGAATTACAGAGGTGCACACTTTTGTTCATGTATTATGTGTTAAGCTTAAGCGTGCTCTTTTAACCTAGAAATTGTGATTGGCAAAAGATTCTAGGAAACATGCGATGCCTTATAGGGCCAGATTTTCAAAAATAGTGTTCACAACCTAAGAGGAGAATGTTGAATGCTAAATGACCAAGCCTACTCTCACGTTTGCTTACGCTATACCTTTGCAGTTGGGCAAGGTGTTGTGGACCAAGATGTATCGCCAATAAGTCGCTACTTTTTTCAAACCCAAGATTAGTTGCAGTCTTACCATGCGTTGATTAAAACTTCTTCTAATGTGCAGAAAAGTGAAAATTGGATTTTATTGGTCATTACAGGCTTACACAAATGCATAATCGCTTTTGAAATTGAGGAAAAAGGGTTTACCCATTTTAAGGCATTTTTCAATTGTACCTGCTGCAAGGGGTGAGCTAGTTAAATCTACCCGAAATTGGATGTATTTTTGGAGGATTCCAATTATTATTGGTGTAAACGAAAGAGCTTCAGTGAGCCGATAGCAAAGGCAGAACTTATGAATAAATCGGGAACAAGTCCTAGGCGATAGTTCCATGCATACCTATGAGGCAAATGCACTTTTCGCTAAAAGCTATAGTCTGCAAACCTATTGGGTGACTGTCTAGGCGAGTTGAACCATGCTAGGGTGAGATTAGCATGGGAAATAAATCCGCTTGTGCATGACTGGAACCAAAACAGGTAGCCACCTATCCTAAGACCTGTCGCAAATCATTTTTTACAGTTTCATACCAGTGAAAGTGCAGACCTTAAGCTTTAAACTGATTTTCAAACATTTTGGCCACTTGCACAAGCTATACACTTGCGAAAAATCCCTTTGAATTATGCGAAATTTTCTAAAATTAGCCTAGTAACTTGTGAAAAGCATTAATTAAATGCAAATGCTGACTCCGTCCTACTCGGCTTTGAATGGAGGTTGACCCGTCGCCAATAAAATGTGTTTGATAATAATGTGAATCACCTATAGCTATGATTTAGATAATAGCTTGTAAAACACGTAGAAGAAAAGTTGGTTGTCAATGAGAGACGTTTGATTAAATTCTTTGCACTGTTTTTGGGCAATCGGTGGCTCCAAATAAGATCTGTTCCTATTGTGGAGAGGGACTTGTTACCACACTTACAGTGAATGACGCGCTTTGTCTAAAAGTACAGTCTCTTTTTCTTTGTCCAACTTGGAATGCTTTGGTGTGCAAGACAGTTTTGAACCTGCCACTGTTGCAATGTATCAGCATTTTGAACATTACAATAATTTTTGAATCCCTCATTCGGCAAATGTGATGCATTGGTTATTTAGTTTCAACGTTTCACGTGCTGATTGGGGCTGTCCAAAGATCAATGCACCCATTTCATCACTGATGACGGTCTTTGAAGCATTCTACAGCTGTTACTATTTCGTCTCCTTAGACAAACAACAATGGCTCTTTAACTAAACCATTATGTCGAACCTGCGTGGGAGTTATACTATATATAATAACCCGTCTAAGTGCATGTGTTTTGGGTTTTCGCTTTCAAACTGAAGGGGTTATTGGCTTCCTTTTAGCCATTTATAAAAGCAAGTCACAAAACCTATATCTTTGTCACGAATCACTATTCCCCCTGTGAGAAAGCAGGCTTAAGTGTTAACGGTGCAATGCAGTGCTTCCGAATGGTAGTCAGTTAATCTGAAACGATTGGGCCGTCCATTCGAGTGGGTCGGCGAAGCGCCAATAACGTTGCCAGTTCCTCATGCATTCTCATTAGGCCAAATTCAAATTTTGATGTTTCTAAACAATAGCAACCCTTTAAAAGCAATTCATGAACACCATTTTTATGGAGTTTTAATGGAATAGAAATGATTCGCTGACATTACGACAACTTTTCCACGCATCAAGGCGACTTGAGCTGCTATTGCTGTGTGAATCATGAAATCTACTCATTTGCTTATGAGTTCAGACAGTTTTTAAAAATCGTGCTGTTTGGTTTCATAAAAGTGCACTTTTGCTTCATTTAAATAGCCAGAAGCGTTTGTTTTTAGCATCGCAAGTAAATTTCGCGAAACGCAGCATCGCAAACGAACACACCTTGTCGGTGCATGGGATCGAGTTAAGCGGTTCTCAAATTTTATTTTTTTTTTAACTATCAGGATATTTACCTGACAGCACTGCAGCAAATCACGCGTGTAATACAAGCTAAAGCCCCACAATTCAGATCCTTATTGAAGTAAGTTGAACAATACTTTGATAACACTCCTAGTCTATTTTTAGCATTGTGCTCTCTTGATATAAGTAGCGGGGAATGCTTTTTGATTTTTCTTAACTTTTTTCTGCAGTGTCAACACTTCTTTAACATCGTCGCCACTAATACTTGTAGAATGTGAATGACTTAGGCAAACACACGAATGAGTTACATACAGGTGAGTTGTTCCAATTCTTTACAAATTCAAAAACAGACGCTTAAAAATTAACGGTATATATCCATCTTTACTTCTCGCCTTTTAGCGAAATAAGGATACAACAGTCAGATCCCGGTCAATCCCTTCCTACCATTGCGTTTAAAACTGTCACTGCTAAGGTTCAACGGGACCAGATAAATAATTCCTTATCGTGCGCTTAGATGACTTAGGCTACTAGGTTTAGCATTATCTTAATTGTGCTAGTCATGCCCTTAGTTCTCTGAATTCGATTTGACCTAACCGCTTAGCAAATTTTTCCGATACAGGTATTGAGAATGGTCGCCCTCACGCAGTGGCTATTTCCAAAGCCATGCGACGATCGTCGATGCATCCAAACCGCAACTGCATCCTCGTTTTGTTGTGCCTGCCTCATCAGCACGTCTCATTGACAAGCGGAATAGGTTTTGCTAAAATTGTTCTATACCTTTATCAAAATGAAGCGAGACGAATCGCGATTCAAAGCTAGCGAACACACATTCTGACAATTATATACTGCATTTCCTGCTCCACGATGCACTTTATCACCTTAAAGCACTTTGCAATTTTATATTTTCTTTGCCATTTAACTTTTCCTTAGTCCCATAACACCGCTCTAGACATCTAAAGGGCCTTATGTGCAAGTGATTTTAGCTTTTTTACTCCACTCTACATTCCTAAGTCAGCTAAGAGATTTCAACTTAACACTGTGCAAGTAATTATAATTCTAGCAATGTAAGTTGTGCAAACATGAATATCGTGAGTTGGCACCTGCTTAATGCTTGCAAACATCATAGGTTATTGCAGCGAAACGGCATTTCACCTGGTGCTCAATCTTTCTACACAAGGTGGAGAAGTAAATCAGCGCCCACTAGATAGTTTGTTAATGATAAAATTAATAAACGAGCTTAAAATAGCTAAAAAATAATTCTGAGGTCCTTTTTACGTGTAGCAGCCTTAAAAGCCCCTTGACTAATCAAATTTCTGTCATACCTAAAAATATGCAAGAAAAATTAATAATTGGCTCAGTCTTTTGTATTGATGATTACGTATTATCATTATTTGGACTCGTTAGCAACATGTTTTATTATTTAAGGCAATTTGATCTTAGAAATCGCAAGTTTACACTAAAAACAAAGCATTGTTTTAAACTGTTGCAGCTAGAGACCTACATGCATATATTGCAGTTTCAACTGATGCATGAAATTAATCTTCTTACGAATGCGTATAAATTTGACTGCTGACTAATTTTGTTAAGCTCGCGGAACAAATCAGGACGTTATAAGCAACTGCGTAACAAAAAATTTATGTAAGCAGTGCACTAAAGTGGTTTGTATTTATGTTGGTGCCTTTGACGGCTTGCATACTGCTGGAGCCATCCTATGTTTTGAAATGCCTTAGCCGATGTCACTTTGGTGGAATCATAGTTGGCACCTTTTCTAAACAAATCAAACACACAAAGGGATATTTTAATTATGAGGACGTACAAATATGGGGGTGACAGGCCAACTCGACCTCCTTCCGCGCCAAGTAGTCTATAATGGAAATTTCAGTCAACTACCTTGGTGCTAAGAGTGATGCGCTTCTCAAAAGCAAGTATTTATTCAGCAGGTATTAAGTCGGCCCGACTTACCTCTTGGTAAAACGGGATGTTAACCATTTTCTTCAAGACTTTTCATGTCTATTCCTTATAAAACTATTTTTCAGATGTCAAGTTCTTGTTCTTCAAGATGCAAAAGATGGGAGAAGGAGGAGATTTGTTGTTTTATTATTATGCAGGCCCAATGATTGTGGAAAGATTGTTTGATACATAAACGTAGAGTTAAATGGGGATTTTACTTTCAGAGCAGATTTTGCAAGCCAAAATTTCCATTGCAATTCTGATTTAGACGTTTTCTTTCGTTTGGTCACTCTCCAATCACAGAGCAAGTTTTATCATTTCACTGCTCCCATTTAATAAAAAGAGTTATTTGCATACAGTCGGAGGACATACCAATCCCTTTGACAGCATTGCAATCACCATTCGACTGCCTCACTTCTACTACAATGTTTTGAGGCACTTGCTGTTGAGGAGGTAAGAACGCTATTACGATCTACTCGCATAAAATTCTTTGGAATGCCCGGAAACTGGAATCATCGCTTCTTGATCCAATTTTGTGGACACTTGGTTGTACAGCTACTCAAAACTTTAGTAAAGAGGTGAAAACAAAGAAATCACTAACGTGCATTGAAGAAGGCGGTCGATCTAACATCCCCTGGCCTTCCTTCCCTCCAGTGTTCCTCACTCTTCTCTTGTTGCCTATTCCAATGGTTGTAGTATGTAGGTATGGTGCAAAAGAGGAAGAATTGAATGAGATCAAATTATCTATGGTACATGTTCCATTAGCATAAATGTGCTTTCCTCCCTCCCGGTCTAAAGATTTTATGCAACCATCACCCTAATCCAGACGACTTGAAATGAAGCTGGATTTCTTAGCCTTGTCGCTTATTTTTCACTGATAACAGTGACGTGCTTGTAGATGTTGTGACTTTGACAATATCACAGGCAACTGCATATATTTAAAGTCCATTCTCATCTTTTTCATCCAACCTCTTTGCTTTACCTGTAGACTGTCAATTTAGTCCTTGAATTGCTACCTTTAATCTTGGTACAATTCGGTCACAAAACCATAAACACACACTCAGATTTGAAAAAAATTGTTTGCCATTGTTTGTCGCCTTCTAGACAGCAAAAGAGAAACCCTTACGAGCTGTGAATATCGTCGCTCGTCTGCAACCCAAGTGGTAAATATGGCAGTAGCATTTGTGGTACATAAACGACGACAAGTTGTGATATCCTTACCAGCGGGCTTAAATTGAAGTCTACTCTTTACAATGTGACAGCCTATTTGTAACGCGCCCGCGCTTTGTACAACGTGTGTGTGCGGGTGTGGCAAGCAGAAATTCAAAAGAGGTGTGTGCATGTGTGCGATTGACGATGGTTCCATTGTTTCTCTTGACCACTGAGATTTCGGCTACCCTGATCACCACCTAGACGAATCGAAGGTTGGTCGTGGTCAAAGGCATTTTCTCATGCCTTTTTCTAGTCTGTGAGCATCTGTCCAAACAGTAATTGTAGCAGCTAAATTTGAAGCAATGTTTCGCATGTATCTTTTGCCAACAGCATACTCCTCCATTTCAATCTTCCTACAGGATCTCCGCTTCTATATTAACCGCACGTTGCAAGCAACGACGATTGCCTGTTTTGCGCTCTATTTTCTCGCCACTTTTTTATTAATACTGAAGTCCTGTTAGCACGGTTGCGTAAACTGACACTGAAATAGAATTCGCATGCTGCTTCAGAGATTATTAACATTTAGTAGCGTCAATGTCTTTGTGTCGGGTTTGTTTATAACTTCCCATTCATTCGTATTTAAGCGTACTATCGCTGTTTGTATCTACCTTCCAATATCCTTTGACTTTACAACTCATTATGGTCTTTTGCATGCGCAGCGATGATTTTGCATGTTTTACTTGCAGTTCTTGCCTAAATTTCTGCTTTACTGCATTGTGTGACGTTTGAAGCCTCGCCTTTCAATCTTATTCAAAAAACAAACAAATAAAAAGAAGAATTACTAAGACAGAAATATACAGCATTTCAAGAATCACCCTTGCAAGTGATATTTGTTTCCCCTTTCTCGAGTAAACTTAAGGAAACAGGAAATCTCATTAAAGCAAGGATCCAGATGAGTCGCACTTAAATCAACTGCTAGTGGAGCTGTCGTCGTTTTATTCACCTGCTAGAAATCGTATCTGCAGCAATAAAATAGCTAGCTAATTTATCAATCAATGAGTTATTTACGCGAAATATTAACATCGTTTTGAGATTTTATTTTGCCATAACGCTACTAACAAACTTGAGTAGAATTAGCACTTTGAGATGATCGAAATTTAGTGTCTTTACCTGTAACTGATTCCCACTTCATTGCTTTATGGATGAATTCTTACTTTCAACTTAGCCCTAGGGATGTAAGGCTACATCGAGCATGTACCGACACCCGATCACTGTGTGAGGCATTCAGGTTAGGCCTCATTTAGGCAATTGAAAGATTTCATCGAAATTAAAGAGGAGGACCGTACACGTGAGATTTAGATTCCATGGCATTTAAGAACGTCTAACTTGGCGTTTCCTTTTTATAGCTTGTTTAGATCGTCTTAGACACACCCTGATTCTATGACTAATCCAACATCTGTGCATGTCTGGTCTGTTGAGTTTCTTTTCCGACAATTTCACTGTTTTTTTTAGCAGCGGGAGATTTGTCTTGATTCCGACTTGCTTTACAATGAACCTCTCACAAAACTAGATTCTGCTTGTAAGCCTGTTCGCCGCGATTTGATTGCGCTCCTTAAGAACAGTGATTGCGTACGCGTTTTTTGTGTTGTGCTCTTTCACGTATATCTTTCGCTCTCTCCGTTCTTCGTTGCAGTGAGAGCGCAGGAAGGCACTCGACCGCTAGGCAGAGAAATGAAAGCGTACGCATGAATTTTATAAGATTTTGGTGGCTCTGCAGATGGTGGTGAGGCTTCAAAAAACAGTTAATGCCAAAGTGAAATCCACCTCCCGCATCGCTTACTTATGTCCGAGTAAGATCAAACTAACTACAGTGCATCTCACATTGACATGATTGTTCTCCCCTATCTCCTAGGTGTAGAGATTTTATGCGATTAGCTCTTCAGTCCAGACGACTTGAGATTAAGCTTGATTTCGTAAAGCCTCATTACTTATTGTATGCTGATGGCGGTGACGTGATTGTGAGTGTTGTGACTTCGATAAGCGCACATATTTGAGGTCTATTGCCATCTTCGCCATCCAACATTCCTTCGCTTTTCTGCTAAATGGTCATTTTTACACTTAAATTAATACCTTTATTCATGGTACGACCATCCAGTCACCCATCATCAGCAGACGCATCAATTTATCTGTTCTATTAAAAGAGGTCATAATTGCGCCCACTATTGCTCATGCTATGTTATTCTACCCAGAAAACTTCTAGCACTCCCTCATCCTCTTGCCTTTTGGCCATCGCACATCTGTCCAATACACATTCAACCCTACGTCCATTCCTTGTTATGCAATTAGCCTTCATCTCATAATTTGCAGTGACCATACAAAAAGGCCACTTAATGGGGAGGAGGTGGTAGCGAAATGCATTAAAGTTACATTAATGCTGATAAATTCACACTTTTGAACGTCATTCGCTGAGATGGAGTTTGTGTTAGCTTTATTGCCCGGATTCCAGAGAGTGAAAGGGCCTACAGCATCGCCCACAGTGATTGCCCAATCACCAGTCGGTGCGGATCCAATTGCAACTCTGATGAACTCTGCTGACATTCAATCAAGTGCTAATCTTCTCAGAGTATATAACCGCCCTATTTTCGGTTGCTTAACTGGTACCACCCCTTCGTTCACGACCACTACTCCTACATATGATTTTCGTCGCCTAAGTGAAATGAAGTTTGCGAAGCAGTCTCTCCGTGTACACCAATGTCTGCTGAAATTTGTGAGCAAATGTCACCTTATGTGTATATGGACTAGATTTTGATGGCTTTGACGTATTTATGGGCATCATCTCATCGCCTTCTCACGGCTGTCATTCAGGGCGAGGTTTGCGATGTGCAGATTTATTGATCTAACTTGTCAAAGTGCGCATTTCATCGTGCCTTTTAGTAAGCATAGCACTACATTTTTAAGAGTAGTTTAAAGGCAAAATCAAAGGAAGGAAGGACTAAGAGTGTCGCAGGATTAATTTCTCACTTCACTCTCCTTTAGGTTCCCATTTGAAGTATCGTCAATCATGTAGGCCAATCTGTGGACAAAAGGACCAGGCACTGTGATTGCTACTCACCACTGGGCAAACTTCATCGCCGACAGCATCGATCATGGCTGACTTCATGCAACTTATCCTTAATCTGAGGTGTCAAGAAGATGGGTGTCCCAGTAAAGTCTGTCTTCGTAGGAAGCCTTGCCTCTGGAGGCGCTTTTGACAGAGGGCCCGTTGTTGAGACATAACGGAATGCGATGATGGGTTAAAAAATTCTGCTTCCTATTCACCCCATGAGTGTGGGTTATCAACTGGTCGACATGTGCCAAATGTTTTACCATTCCGTTAGGTCCAAACAACGGGATGTCCGCCAAACCTGTCTCGGGAGGTGGGGCCTCCCAAACAGGCAGACTTCACTGAAGCACCTCTCTTCATAACACCTGAGATAAAGTATAAGCTAGCGATCACGACGGAGGCGAATTCCTAGAGCCTAAGCATTTTCGTGGTCTGCGTCATGTATGGTCACGTCGTATCGCGCGATTGGCTGCACAAACGTCGGTTTACACCTCCACACAAATTCTTCAGAGTCTGTCTTACGCACAGTCACAAGGAGCGCTTAAACATTGATGGCGTGAGGTGCCTTGATTTCTTCAAAGACGTCAACTGGAAGGAAGTGTTGGCTTGCAAGTTGAAACCACCTAACCATCTCTTTGATTTGAAGGTCTTCACAGCTAGGAAAAGGTGCGATTTCGACTCTTTCGATCTTCTGCTGGTCTCTGCTGCTTACAATTTGCACATTCGTGACAGATACTTACTTGTAATTTGTGATCCAAGTGGTGCTTACTGTCATTTTTTTCTTGAATATACGTGTGGGTTTTTCATCTGGTCGAAGTACACGCCTTCCTTTGATTAAGCTTTTCCACTCCTAAATGCACAGGGACTGTTTGGAAGAAGAATTTTTGGTGCTCCTAGTTCAGAATGCGAGATTTTTCAGGACTAAGTTGTGGCATTTCTTGCGCTGACAGCGACGTCATTGATGCCCAGCAGTCCATTGCATGATGTGAAAAATCGAGACTTTGCTTTAAGAATGGGCTCACAAAATGCTGTGTGGCATTGACTTCCGTAGCACCTATACATTGCTGCGTTTGTCATCCCTTGTCTGAGGACATAAATGATCATTTAACTAAATATTTAGTAGAGAGGATTTTTTACATCGTAAGGAAGCACCAGAGGTTGAATTTGAATTTGTCTCTTAATTAAGGCCTCACTTTAATTGTCTGTATGCGGAATCGAATCAAGTGAACAGTTCCTAAAGTAATGCAGAGGAAAACGTGCTAGTGCCTTGATAGAAAAATTGAAGGAGATGAGGCGTGTTTAAGGAACGTGGTTCCAATTAGGTTGACCAGTTTTGATCTTTTACTCATTCCCACCTGTCAGCTTTGTTGAAAATAATTTTTGCATGGCATTCGCAGCTGCATTTACGCCTCTATTTAGTCAATGTAGCCATTCTACTGCATATGCTGATGGGGGAAGCCAGAAGGTGCCGTCACACTTACGGACACGAGAGCTGCTTGTTCGCCCTTGAAGGACAGCAATGGCAAAAATTGCTTCCTGGTCTCCACAATGGCCCATGTCATCGTGCAGCTGCTGTACACTTCTCATCACGATCTCGAGTGGTGCTTGTAGCATGTTCAAGCTTCACAGAAATTTCTCTCTGACTTGGTTCGATGTGAATGACCTTCTAGTAGGGATTTTAATAGCCGATCTTCCAAATGAAGTTCCATGACATGCATCGTACGCAAGCTCAAAGCATGGATAATAAAACTGCCATTGACGACACGTTAGGACTCTCGATTTTTTTGAGGCTACGAATCGTTTTACTGTGCAGAACTTTTGATTCGCTTGCATAGAAACAGAGGCGTAGCGTTGATGAACCAAAAAGAAGAATCAGGCTTACCCTTTACGGTAGACAAAATTCAGGGTACACTGCCATGAAATCTTACGACGGTGTGGTTGAATTCATATGCCATTGGAATGGTATTTATGCATATCCTCATCTTACTCGAGATCCAAACAAATAGAAATTAAAATGATTAAAGCAGAAATGCATATTAATTTAGGATTTACTCAGGTGGTTAATGTTTTATTTCTCTTTCTCGAAATAACTTGAAAAATAGGAAATCTCTCTAAAGCACGAATCCAGGTGGGTTGCAATTGGATCAACTGCTAGTTGATCCGTTAAGACTTTACACGCCTGCTGACGAATCGGATCTGCAAAAAAATTGCCAGTTAGCTGATCCAGTGATGGGTGATCCAGAGAAAGGGTCAAAATCGCCTTGCAATTTCATTTTATCAAGTTTAAAATAACAAAATTAAGTAGTTCTGGTATTCTCAAAAAAACTGTTAGGTAGCCCTACGGAGCCTTCACTACAACAGACATCCTGCACTAAACTGTCTTTACCGCCAAAGCAAGGTGGAAGCTCAGGCCAACCTCAGTCTGCCACTGCGTTGCCGACGTGCCCAACGTCGAACCCACTCCTATTTGACACGCCGTCAAAGTTACGTCAAGAGCTACCACAACCACAGGTGCAACAACCGTTTCTAAAGCCAAGCGAATATCAGCAACTTGCAGCAAGCATGTTCTCAATTCCAAATTACCTTCTTCTTAAGCAGTTTGCTGCCAGCATGTCAATGCCTTATTCGAATTTCTTTACATTGCCAGCCGCAGACCATCCTCAGGTACTCCGGACATTATCGGAGGCATAAAGACAACGTAGACGCAGGGTTTTCTTCGTCCCGTGTTAATCTGATGGTTTAATGTTGTTGAGGCAAATGCAGCGATTTCGGGCGCTGCTAGAGGTGACGCTCAAAAATCAGCTTAGTTCTGAAACAAATTAAAAGCAAGATGATGAAGGTAATAATAACAAAAAATTAATGAAACTGACAAAGCGCGTTATTGGCTTCCTTTATGAAGCGCCGGTAGACTGAACTTGGATGTCTTTTATTTAGTGGCTGTGATTTGGTGTTTTGTTGTTCTAACTGTTTTACGGTTCTCATAGCATGTTTTGATGGTAGGTCATAAGTGCTACCACTTATGAGCATTTAGGGTGCACGAGGAGAGATGCTTTATTGACGTATTGTATGAAGACAGCCCTTGGTGCATTGTTTGATTGACTAGTGGAAGCGGTCACACTGCTTATGATGTTCGGAATGGGGGGGGGGGGGGGGGGGGGGGAATGGATCAGTGCGCAGCGCCTTCATCGTCTGACAGGTGGATCTTCTTCTTTACCACCGTTTTTCCCTGCATCGCTTGCGACTACTTGTTAAAAGATAAGCAAGTTAGTTTGGAAATGGTAAGGAGAGGGGTTGTTTGCCTCCCTTCTCCCGAAACATTTCAGCAACCACTTAAGACTCATCAATGATCGCGTTTTTTTATAACGTTTTCTTATGAAATAACACTGTCATCTTGCTGATAATGTGGCACAGTGCATTTATTAACAAAATGAATGCAGATGGTTTCCATTTTACCCCTCTTCCTCCTCCTTGATCTCTTTTTGCGGTCTTGGTCTGTCTGCAACTTCCCCCACTACCCTAACCAATGTACGATCAAATAACCACCTCAACGTTAAACTCCTACTGAGCGCAGATTCAGTAGCAATAACATTCAGCCTTCAAAACATTCCAGCCAGAGAAACTGTTAGTGCGCTGGCATCGCATAAGATAGGAGAGTTGCAACAGTAATCGTCCTCCTTCTCCTCATCCTGAACCCTTTTTTGGCACACTAACGACGCATGCACACTACTAGTTACCACTGCAAGGACTTTGTTGTTTGCAATACACACTGTTCGTAAATTAAATCTTTACATTATTGTAGTGGGAATTGTGCTGATGGTACTTTGAGCTGACGTGCAGGCGTGTTTACATTTTAATGGCAATCACCTTAAAAGTAAGGGAGAACGAAATAGCTCACAGCAGGAAGCAGAGCTTCTTCAACTTTTTAAGCTTCACCACACAAGCAGCGACTTTGCGATGACATCAGCACTCAAAAACCAGCCAAATTACTTGTTAAGATACCTAGCTAAAGTAGGTTACGAGACTGAACTAAATATTGCATGGCCAATACGCACGATATTTAACGTATCAAGGCAGAATATTGTTCAGACCTTATGTTCATTTCATATATCTATTGTCCGTTAAATATTGTCTAAAGATTTGAGGAGGAGGACTAAAATGTTGTCTAACAGGGACCCATTATGACGTTGTTTGCCTTCTGCAAGATTTTAGTGCCCTGCTTTAGTGCCTACCAATGCGTTACCTGGCCTTTCGATTGATACCCAACCCAGACTGAGGGCTTTATTATTGCGTCATTATATGAGGTAGATGCTCTTTTTGTCTTGACCACTGGTTTTGGTTTTGATCACATAGAGGCTGACATTCCGGCCATGTCTGGCAGCCCCATTCCTCTTGTCTATGAAAAATATATGTATTCTGACTTGGTATTTTGCCTTCTTTTGCCCTCAAGAGAATCTCAGGATGCTATATATACACTTTCAATGCTTCTGCGCCTCTAAGCTTTTTTAAAATACTCCTCATGTAAGCTTAGTATTGCGCTTTGAATTGTATGTTTTCTTAACTTGCGTAAATCCTGCTGTTATGTGGCAGACTAACTCATTTTTAGCACGCTCGACACCGTTTTATAAATACTTCACGAGTGTGTCTTTGTTCGTCACATATTATATTCACAACTTTAATTTTGCCTTTTCTATTGTTCTTCTTGAAAGTCGTTGGTCGTCTGACGGCGTTACAGAGGCAGTGCCGGTCACTTGCTTGTGCACAAGGAAATGGGTCGGCAGGACAGTGTAAGTTCCTGCTAAAGAGTCATGCAAAAACATCGAGATAAAACAGAGCTGCACTAAATCACAAATAAATGTACGTTGTAATGGGCTTGAAAAATCAAACTGGTTACAAGCACCAAACCTGAGCATAATAAATTTTACAAACGAAAATGTCATAACAAACGCTTAATTGCTATTCGAATTGCAACTAAATGAGTTTGAGACTCTCTTAATGTTATCTTAATGGGTTTTTAAATCTAGGATTTGTTGATATTTTCTTACGCTGGCCAAATAACTCAGTTTGTTTGCATTTTTGCCTTACGATTCAAATCTAACAACAAAAAAGTAGGCAATTATAATGTTCCTTGACTTGCTGCAAATGAACACAATTAGAAGTTTATGTCTTTTATCGGACAGCGGTGAAGTGATTAGGTTGATTTGCGCGCGAAGCACGTAAGTGGTGTTCGATTTGGTGGCCGTTGTTTTCGGGCAATGGAGCTGAATTTGCTAGAACGGGTTGAAGAGCTGGTAATTATTTGATGCTTTTTTGTTAGCCTTAGTTTATTATGTGTATTTAGGTTTTTTCATATTGATTGGCCTCTTTCATGCGCCTACTTCCTAGAGTAAACGCGAAGGCTTCACAATGTGAATGCCAAGACGTTTTGTTTTCCATTTACAAGGCCTAATCACGTTCATTATTGATGTGTGATACTTTAGATAATAAGTCAGAATCGTTTTGGCATTTTGCGAATCAGTTCGTTTTTTAATGACTGTGGACTTCAATTAAGGGGTTGTAAATTCGTTGAAATGGGTTTTAACCTTACCAAGTGCTTGGCACCTACTCATTATTTTTGCTAATAAGCGTTTGTTACATGTCTTATTGTCAATTTGCTGAGGTGTTTTCTCCTAGCATTAGTTATGTTCGGAGACGTCAGCTTTGCAGTGCATTAGACATTTACGCATCGGCTCTTCCATTGTTTGCTTTTTTCCTTTTCGGATGCTGCAAGATTACTGTGGTGAGGTAACATTTGATGGGTCTGTGGAATGGTAGGCAGTACGAGCTTGTGAAGTTATTGTCGGAGGCGTCCTCGCCTCTGTTGTGCGATGTGGATGTCGGGATGGACGATAGCGGTGTGTATTGGATGGCATAGCGGTAGGTGTGAGAAGGGTGAGAAGGGCGTGGGCGCATGCTCAATAGACTAACTGGGGTGTAACACTGATGGGCTGGGTGCGGAGGGGCGGGTTTATTTTTCACGTCGATGAGTTGCTCTGGTGATTGTGTTAACACCGAAAAGATAGGGAGGACGAGAAGGAGAGGTTTTCCAGGGCTTTTTTTCAAACGTACTGTAGGTGCCCTTCTTTTCGTGAATTTGGGTGTGTGTGTGTGTGTGTGTGTGTGTGCATTTCTTACTGTCTACCATTTGTTTTGTCGCAAGTAAATCTACGCGTATTGATATTGTCGAGATCGTCTAGGGCTCGTTTTTAGTTCCGTAAGCGTGTTTTGGTTGGTTGTTGGACGGCAGCGCTTTTTCGCGTTCGTTTCCTGTGCTGAACAGTGGAGTAGAGGAGATTGATTGAAGTAGGTAGGTAGGTGGGATGTTACTTGAATAAGGAGGGAATGATGTTCTGGTCGTGAATGAGGCTCCACTTGGTGGGAGGGAAGGCGAGGAGGAGAACTTACCAAGCACTTGGTTTTACATGGTGCTAAAGTGGTCGACGAAAGGGAATCTTCACTTCATCTGGAGAATTATTATGTGGTAGGCATGGAGGTGTTGAGTGAGCAGCACAGGATATCAATTTTGTACGCAAAACTTGTAAGTGCAGTATTTATGTGTTGTAATAGTCGGCCTCTGACCAACACTAGCTGCATCGCCGCCGCCTTCGTCGCCATTGTTTGCAACGCTGACTACTTGACGTTTCTCAACGTTGTCGTCGTCGTCGTCAATTACGGACTCAACGGGCTGCCTACCAACAATAACACGCATCATAGTTGTCGACGGTGGCAACGATGGCATGGGGGAATGTGGGCGTAGAAGCCGATCCATGGGAAGCCACTGAAACTACACAATGGGCCTTTGAACTCGTCGATGTCGACAGCGACAGCTGAGGTGTCGAAGCAAATATTAGGGGTGTGATGAATGCGACTGAGAGCTCCCTTGCCCCTCCCCTAGTGTGGACTGCTTCTTCACACAGGACATAAGCAGGCCGGCAGCGCGGCACTGTGCTTGGAGGAGGACCTCAACATCATGGGGGAATGGGTGCGGCGTGTGTGGCTGCGTGAACGCCAGGCAGGCGCGCTAGCGGGTGAGAGCGAAGGGAGAGGAGAACGGTATCTTGGTAAGTAGTCCCCATGGGAAAGTGTATGTTGTACAAGTTGAGTGAGATCCTATCATAGGCTTAAAATCACACCACTTTTGCTTGTTCTGCTTGTTTTTTTTTTCCAATCCAAGGCAGAAGTAAGATTTTGAGGCCTTTAGCAGTAACAACGACAACGGTATGGGGTGAGGCGAAGCTGATTTGAGGCTATATTACAAAGAGCCTTCATACGATGCATTGGTCTTTCACGACGTCCATGTATGTGAGTGTTGACTAGGGTGCCCTATTGGTGGGGTGTGGTTGTTAATTTTCAGGGGATGGAGGAGGAGGAAGCAGAAGCGAGAATGCCCCACGATTTAATGCCGTACTTGCTTCCGCCCATTGTAGCACTCATAGTTCACGCCATATGGAAACGTTTTAACACCTACCAATTGTTTTGTCCATATCGCACTGCTAGGTTTATAGCCATCAATCGCTTAATATTGCATCTGTGACTCTGCAAAGGTGGTGCACCACTGATCAGATGCGAAAATGAATTTTAAACTTTAATGAATGGAAGAAAGACATTCGATAAGGACAGTACCAAAGACGGGCCGGTAAAACGAAGGATTTGTGCAATGCTTTATTGTTGAAATGGGACAATCGCACACCTAGTGATGCAAGTTTTGTCGAAATTCCCCAGAGGAAAAAGGGGAGATAGTGACCCGAGCAACCCAAGTTCGCAATGAAGTCCGTTAGCTGTGAGCCATCTGTCCAAAGGATTTTGAGGCAGAAGACAAGGAGGCAAACGGGAAGCGCGCTACATCTCTATTTATTGTGTAATGATTATATCGACAGAGGTCACCGTTTCACTACTCACAAGTACTGTATCGATGCTCTATCATCCAAGTTAATGAGTTTGTAACAAAATAACCAGTCTGCTTGAGAATAGCGATTCAATTCTCACATGTGGTGCATAATGTTCTGATATCCTTTTCTAGAATAAATGCAGCTTTCTATAATAGGATGCAATTTTTGTAGCTGTACATCAATTGTCAACTAATCAATTTTCGAATATGAACTGCATTTTGTTTGCATACACTCGCAAAGATAAATTTTAGCAGTTGTTCTAAGGCCAAGCTTGATGGTGTGTTTTGTGTATTTACAAAAATTCTTGAGACTGGAAGATATTTGCTCGACAGCGGTCCTTCAAGTTTGGCAGTTTTAATGTCATCGGTCGTGTTTGGTATGTTGTCTTACGATGTGGTGGGCACGTTGCGTGTTTTAATTGCGGCATTACTTTGGCAGGATAAGCTTTATTAGTTCAAGAAGGGAAGAAACTGTTTCATTTTAGGCTTCACGTGAGGTCAATGATGGTCCGAGCCTTAAGGGTGGCAAGAATGTACTTGTCTGTGGTGACGCATCAAAATGCCCTAAGGAGTTGCTGAAAAATGCCGAATTTGAAGTTGGAGTTCTCCGTTGCTCTCTATTCCTGTCTAGAAGTTGGTGTGATCTGTGCTGCATCTCAATGGATTCGTCGTCTATCCTTTTCCGAGGTCGATTCACAAATGCAATGTGACGGCTACATTTTCCAAATTGATGCGATAACCGTAGCGGTCGAATAATTTGTCGCGTTAATTGGACGCAGATATGGCTGTAGTGCCCTAAGAAAGGGTAGCTGAATATCTCCTTCTCCACTATAACTTCAGTAGACGCGATCTGAACAAGCCTGGGCCAAAGTCGTAAAGATTCTGCTGCGACCGCGGCGTCGGCGTGCGGCTCACTCTATCGTCGCCCAGCGTATCAATCCGCCGCCTTGATTGGCATTGTTTCTTCAAGTCTCAGTCTGTTCCTGCAGACTCAAGTATGTTCCTCGAATGGAGTATTTGGTGACGCAGGTGATAGGTGGATGCAAACATCGAATTTTACTGTGCAGAATGGGGAAGACTGAACAAAAGTAGCAGCACATTAGCCATGTTTCCTTCAAGTCTGCAAAGAAAAGATATTTCTTTGAGACTGTGTCACCGTCGAAAGGCGTTTTTACAACCAGCGTTCGCTGATGGAATTTTATTAAAACTGTTGGACTGCGAAGTAGGGTGCAAGTGGTGACGCGTCGTGACTCCTGCGCTGTGGAGTGGTAGGCGGAAGGGCCATGTAAACGAGTGTGATGGCTATGAATGCATGGAGGAAGTGACTCGCCGGCTGATAGGTACGTATAAATGCACGTTTATTTATATTTGTAACGTCTCTGTTTATGCACGCTATTTACTTTTTATGCACTTTGATGAGGTGTGACGCCTTAGTGCGAGGTGTAATCCTTTACATCGGCCACAGTCACTGTGTGTTCTACGGGATTCCAACACTGCTTTAGGAGTAACTGTGTCTCTTCTTTCCCATTTTCTACTTGTTCCACTTGTTTGTTGTCATCATTTGTTTGGGTGCCTTAACCCGGCAGTGGTATGCTTTGATTGTTGACAGTTCTAACTTTTGTGCTCATTGACATCTGGTCATGCCGTTAGCTGCATTTATCCATTTCGCGCATCTTGTTATCGCTTTTCGCTTAGAATAGTGGATGGCGTACGTTCGCCCATTGATCTTATTTTATTCCAACCTAACCGTGAAAGGTCGCGCGTTTAGCGGGTTTGAATAAATATGCGTGTACTTTTTGATAATTTTGATTGTAATAAGCTGTTAGTGTTCATTACAAAGCATGTTAAATTCGTGGTTACCATTATTGGGTGAACAGGATGCTGGTAGGTAGAATACGGCAATTTGCTTCATAGCAAATTAGTGTTTTCTGCCACAGTCGGAACAGTAAAATGGGCTGCTTTGCTTCTTCTCATTGTTTTGTGGAGTTGAGGAGGACCATCTCGTAACTTAATGCCCATTTTTACGCACGCTCAAATTTTACTGAATGTCAAGCAATTTCGTCGGTCCTTCTGCTCATGTTATTTGTAGATGAGAAGAAAGGCAGGAAATAGGACACGAGTCTGACTGTTTATTGTTCCTCGTGTAAACCACGGAACTGTGCACATTTGTTATTGTCAAAAGAAGCATCTTGAGATGCCTGCATCTGAAGTACTTATGGATGGAATGGTTATTAGAAGCGTATTGTCACGGTAATGACTTGGAAGGCAACCCACTGATTACCTCGGTTTGTTCACTTCTGCTGTAGCAGTGTACTATGTCCGGTGTGGTCTTCGCCACCCTTGTCTTAGTTGTGGTAGCAAGCAGCTTTGGCTTTAGCTGTTTTTCCCTTGAGGCTGATAGTTGGCTGACGGATCGCGGACACAGGCAAAATTGCAGGTTTGGCGTCTCCTTTATGTTAGTAAGATTGGTATTCTTTAACGGCCAATGGTTGGTGGGCGTCTCCCCAAGACACAGGCAAGCATGGATTGGCAAGCTTTAGGCTTCGTCTTTTTGGTTACTCATGCTCTTTTCAATTATCTGTTAATAGGATTATTTGGTTGGTAGAGGTTTTTTCAATTATCTGTTAATAGGATTATTTGGTTGGTAGAGGTTTGGGTAGATGGACAGGGGAAGGTGAGGCGATCTACTTAATTCGTTGTCTATGGGCATATCCGCGAAGTTATCTTCACCAGCTTTACTTCAAGGGTCTGAGGTGTGGCGTTGGAACGTTTATACAGTCCTGCCTGATGTGAGTGGTCGTGCCGCCTCATGTGCATTAGAACATTTGACTGTCGGAGCTGCTAAAATTAACACCTCTCTGACGCCCTCACGACGCATTTTTTCCGGGTTCATTGCTTCATCGTGATTGCATTATTGCTGCTAAGAGTGCTTAGGATGGAGGTTGCTCACAGTGGAAAGGAATAGGTTGCTTCGCCGCGTTAGCTGTCTTGTTTACGTTCAATACTTTTCCCATCATTTTAAGCACACGCGCACACATGGCAGGTCTATTGTGCATACTGTTGATCGACTGAGTGTTCTCATGCGCGTGTCCGATGCAGTGGAGCTGTAGGTGCGCTGGGTAGTTTGGGCTGATGGGGGAAGGGGGTGTCACCGGCATTGACGTGCCCAAGGCATAGGGGCACGTGGTGCACACGGGCCTCGAACCCTTTAATGCGACGCAGACATGGGCAAGGGCCTGGTGTGGTCCAGTTTGCACCCTAGTTCTGCGTCATTATTTGGCTTTGTGTCTGTCGCACGAGTGCTTTTTTTGCGGTGCGCCGCCTTTCCTGTGGTATATGTATAGCAGTGATGAGAACCTGGATGGGACAGTCGTTGCAAGTAGCGTCTTGTCCCCGCCTTCCCTTCTGATCATGGTATCCTTTTCTTCCATCACACCTATCATGAGTGTTGTTTCGAGACGATTACTTTGCGAATTATTTTATTATTTATTTGCGTCGCTGTTCCTTTTTGTTCACTTGTTTGGTCATTTAGTAGAGATGTAGAGGTAGAGTATAGGTGAGGTGGTAAAGCTAGTGTCGGCTGTACAATGACTTTTAACGCCATTTCGTTTATCTCAATCTCTTCATCTGCCGATCCACCTATATAGCCGCCTATCTGTTGATTTTTCAACTATCCATCTGTTTGCTCGGCCCTTTCTCGGTCTGCGAAACGTGTGGCGGTCAATTTGGGCTGCATGCGGCAGGCATATGAGACTGACGGAGACGGACCTGTCCATAGTGTTCATGCAAAGGATTATAATAGTGGAAATGAAAAGCTAAGATGTTAGAATGCACCTTAGTCAAGCGAAGGCAAAGCTACTGGGGGAGGTGAAAACACCAATTTTACGCTGGTAGATTACTCAATTCGCCGATTAAAAGTGAGGGAGGTGAGCAGGTGTCAAGTACTGTGGCTGCATGAATGTAGGTGCTGCCGAAAATGAAATGCCTTAATGCTGAAAGGTTGGCTAGGCCGCACTAGGCACCCATGGACGTCGAAGTGAAGTGGGCCATGTCAGTGCAGAGCTGTGCCGATAGATTTTTGTGTGCCCCTGAATCCATTTTCTTGCAAAGCGCGGGGAATGGCTACTCTAGCGAGTAAGCGTATTATCTGCTGCACAAGACTTGGTCTTCAAGTAGGGGATTGCGCAAGACGGTGTTGGCTGGTTGGGTGTTCAAAATAATCAAACGCATGCAATGGAGTTGGGTGCCTCAACGCCGATGCAGACTAATCCACATGGACACGGGATCCATAACCAGGT
The DNA here is from genome assembly GCA_036345935.2 of Taenia hydatigena. Lineage (NCBI taxonomy): Eukaryota > Metazoa > Platyhelminthes > Cestoda > Cyclophyllidea > Taeniidae > Taenia > Taenia hydatigena. Next base: position 485,810 of record JADWOT020001916.1, on the reverse strand, counting down.
ATCAATATTGTCAATCTGCATCTCTCTTGGGAGTCGCATTATTATTAACCGGTCAGTGTCTATCCACAGGGTTTCAGAACTCATTCAGGGATCATTGCGTCGAACTGTGTCTATCACAATAGGCTTGAGACACATCATCGAGTGCTTGACGCGTAGTGTTTTTACAATTGACCTCTGCGTCATTGCTTCCTTCCCACTGTGCCATCGTTCTTAGTTTTTGTTGGTAGGCATGAAGTTACCTCTTTTTTTAGCATGAGAAGCTCTCTTGTTGTCTTTAGAATGATTGACGATTCATTTGTGCTGTTTTCTGTATTTCTCATAGATTTTCTATTTGCCCATGCTTAGCACTTTGCGAGGTTTTGGTTAAGTAGTCTTTTTTAGGCAATTTTGAGGATGGCGATTGAAAGGCAACACTTCGTTATTCCCGTTATCCGGATGGTACTGCCTTTTCGCTAATTCTCTCCATTTTCGCAATTTCCTCGCAAAGGCTAATGCTTTTGAAAAGTAGTTAAAAGGCGATTGTTTAGCAAGGTGAAGACTCTTTTGCCTTTTGTTCGCTTGCGAAGAGTAGACAACAATCCATTCACAGACCCTTGGTAGAACACTAGGGTTTTTGTGTCTCAAATTCAACTATCGTGTGTAAAGTTAAGGAGGCTGACTTCATTCATGCAATTGTAAGTTTTGCTATGATTCTGCCAGACCGCCTTCTTGCGTTGTTTCATATAATTACTGCGAATTTTTTTGTCGTTCGTCTGAAATTTCACCTTTCTGATAATATACAGGAAAAACCAGGCATTTAATTTCTGTCATTTGTTTCGGCAAGCACCTTTAGCGTAGCTTCCCTTTTTCCCGTCTCCAAGCTTTTAATTAACTCACCAGGAGGTTCGAATTTTCTTTTTCATCTCTTTTTCGCTTTTAACCTCTGAAATTAAGTATTTTTTGACGATTTAGACTTACGTCCTGTTGTGAATTCGTTTTTTCTGTGCTGTCTTTGCTTTGTGCTTCTAATTGTTTGCCATTCTTAAAGGGAGGGATTTTTTCGAGTAGATCTTATGCGTTTTATTTGTAATAGTTGTTCCTTGTCCTATTCCCTGGGCGAATCTTCGATGTGTACTGTTTTTTTTTCTCATAGTGATCCCTGCGATTTTCACTACCATTTTTAACTTCGTCCTAGGTCATGGGACAGATTTAGCGTGTGTAGTATTTTTTACAACCTATGAATCCAGCGTTTGTCTTCGTGTGGTAAAATGAGTACTTGTGATCTACATTTCATCGGCGCAAATCATTTGGAATGTTTGATCCTAATTGCAATCCAGCTGCCGATGACGACGACGACCAAGTCGCAGCACGTGTGTAGCGTGGTTTACAGAAAGGACAGTTTCATGGCTATCGTATCACTTCTGCTTTTTACACATTCCAATTGTGATGTCCTCTTGGGTAGATACAAGATAGGGGAGGGTGCTTTAATGGGAGGCGCACCTGAAGGCATTGAGTAGTTGTGTTAGGCAGACACTGGGAATTGTGAAGTTTACTTAACAACACTGTGTGAGTGAGCTGAAAATCAACAATTTCGGGATATCCACTGGCTGATAGACGTCTACACCTTTCAAGTGTCAAATTGCTGACTAGGTTGACGCCTCCTGCTAGTACGGGTATCCAAGATTGTAGATACCTCTTTTCACAAGAAACTTTGCTTATCACTGTACTTCGTTGTACACAAGCACTGGCACTGATCTGTGCCATTCATGATAAATGATGTCGATTCCTTGTGCAGCGTGACCTATCTCTTCCTGCTTCGCGTGACACCTCTGCATTATGAATGCTCATTGGGACATAAAACCAGCACCTCTGTTTAGACCCTATTTCCTTCTTATTTATCAAGGCCTCCCCAAATCCATGCTTGCTGTTTCCGTTTCGCAGGTTCAAATGTCGATGGTGTGTGGATTGAATGCTGACGAGAGATCCGCTGCCCAAAGCGGATTATGATTGTAATTTGTCGGTGTGGAAACACCGCTACCATCGTGAAGTCCATGAGAATCACGTGTCAAGAGAGAAATGGGACACTGGAACGTCCACCTCTGTCTTCTGGCAGCACTTGGATGTTGATCAGCACAAGCTCTCTAGATCCTGGATCGTCACTGCTCCTGATACTTACATCTCCCTACACAAGCTGTGATGATATCTCTACAGTGTTGTGTGTTCCTGTTCATTTTTATCACTAGCAAATTTAAAAATGTTGCTCATTTGCATATGTTTTTTTGCAAACAAAGGAACATGGATGTCGAGTGATTTTGCGCAGGTGATGATAAATTTGCTCTTTGATCGACGTGGTCGAGGTGTGTGAGGTGAGGCGGTCCACTGCGATATGCCACAAGAGTCTCCAGATTGTGGTGGGATTGCAGTAGTCACATTTTGCTACGACCGAATTATTAAATAAAAATGACTGTCTAGCGCACCACTTTTGTGTTGATTGACGAGTGGGTGCATAAACTATGCGTAATGGTTTAGGCTAGGTTTGACAAGTCTAAGTTGGTTTGAATAATAAATTGTAATTACTAGGACGGCTAACACGATGACGTCAATTAGAACTGTTTTTATATAATTACGGATATTTTGGGCCGACGGGCTGCCCTAAACTTCGCTTGTGTCCACTTCCGCGTTCCAAAGCGATTCAACGTAATAGATTGCCACATTTTCATTGATGCTGCAAGTTTGATGAATAAATTTTATTGGATTCATTATAGTAATGTCTACGGAACTTTGTCATTTGGTCCTGCATATCAAATGTAATATACCATGTATCTCTTAAGGTCAAAAATAAATGCGCTTGAGGTTTATAATTTCAAGACATATTTTAACTGCAGATTGCATATTTTGTCAAGAAATACAATTTTTTAAGCTAATCGAATCGCTTATCATTTTGAGGTCATCAGCGGTAACTGTAGCGTCCCGGGGCTCCCTCGAAAGCAAAAGAAGGCAGAATGCTAGGGTAGAATATATATGTGTTCATCGGACAGAGGGAAGTAGGCTTCTGGCATGGCCCGGAGGCCAGCTTACGCAGCTAGGGCAATACGACCACCCCTGTGACCTTGACCGAAACCGGTAGTTCCAACAAACGAAGTACTGCAGTAACTGCTTTCCATCTCGTTGGTAAATTGGGTCCTTTGGTGCGCTAAAACGTCATGATTTTGGCAGGAGAGTGCCGTATATTTTCAAAGACTTATCCTACTTTCTGGGGATAGCTTTGTAAAAATGAGCTTGCGAGGCATGAATTTCACTGGAACGTGTCGCTTCAGACTGGATCATAATTTGCTAATCATGAGTCCTCTACGTAGCGAATCAGGGTTAGAATTCTGCCTTTGTCGTCACTTCACATGTAACTCAGTTAAAAATAAATTCCATTTTATGATTCCTTACCATGCTTTGCTTTTTATTTCCAAGACATTAGTTGTTAATGCGCAGTGAAATCGCTTCATGCAAATTCCGATGGCACGCATATCTGTGAACTACGTCAAAATCTTAGCCAATTTAAGTTACTCAATAGCCTTAGGGTTGTAGCCAGAAGCCTTCAAAGCAAGGCGAGTAAAGGATTTATTTACGAAAGAGCTGCTCACCGCGTTCCACCGCCATCGGAGAGGTTAGAACGGTACTAGATTTGGACCGGTGGCCTTGATCAATGTAAGCATAAGGCATAATATGGGCGGAAAAGTGCCGAATTAGCCCAAGCGCTCTGTGCTCTAAGTGTTCCTCACTTTGGTCTTGAAGTGATTCCAATAAGACCCCGGCCATTATCTTATCATGGTGCCAAATACGTAGGTCTCCTCTGAAACTATAACATTTGGTGCCATGCGGCTCTACCAAGGGTGTGCATTAACAAACAGCCAGGGTGATTGGATACTACACTTCTGCATAATTGGTTCATCCCAATCTAAAACTAATTAGGATTAGGCCTCAAATGTTAGGTTACTTGCGTTTCAGCGAAGCACAGTTTGGTTGTAAGACATTTGATGCTTAGGAACAAACACAATTTAATGCGAATGATTTTAACACAAAAACTAGGATGTCTTAAGTACATAGCTGAGGTCCATTTTCTTGGTTTTTCACCTACAGTTATTCGATCTTGTACTCAGCTGTTTCTTTCGTCGCTGGTAGCTGCGATGTTCCTCGAGTTATGCAGCAAAAATTTAGACCTGGCCGACAGTTAAGCAGACTATTTTGGCTAAGAAAGCCAAACCAACGCAAGTATATATAGCTGCTTTATTTTCCGCTTACTTAGATCCATAATCGTTCAGAATTATAATTTAGCATCTTAAACCGTTTAGTAATTACGTGCGGCAGTTCTCCCATCAAATTGTATAAAGTAAGGTTTGGCCGATGGTAAGAGCGCCTAGGTTGACACAGATAATCGGTAACGTACACTCAGACAGTCGGGTATCCCTGCTACCAAAAATGCTTCAAATTGATAGTCATATGCCCATTTTATTCTGTATTTGCTTTCAACAAATGCATAGAACAAAACCATTCTCTCCCTTTTAATCCAGAACCAGCCAGAAATGAAACTCAGCATTCTGCTCTCTTCTGCAATTTCTTGTGAAAGTTCTTGTTTACAAATCAGTTAATTTTGGTGCGTCAATTATACTGGGATCCCGTTTTGCCAAAGAAAGTTACAGCAGTTCTAGTTTTAAGCTTGGACAACGCAGGTGTGACTGATGTGTAGGGTGTCGACTATGGCAAGGAAAGCTGGGGCACTACGGCACCAGAGATGCGTTGGCAATGTAGGCGTAACCAAAATGTAAATTGTCTACTTTGGCAAAGAGAGTTGAGAGAATGCGGTAACAAAGAGAAATGTGAAAATAGAGATTTGTACACTCAAGGCAAAGATAAAATGGTTTAGATCTGAGCAGCGATGATGCGGATGTGTGGGAATATGAAACAAAGAAAGTAAAGTAAACCGGGCAGTGCGGTTTTAAGAATACATTGTTTGAGAGAGTAGGAAGACATTTCATGCTTCTCAAATGCTTGTCCTTCCTTCTTATCAATGGCATTATGCAGATAATTAGCTCTTTCCACACCTGCTTTTGCTTTCTCTACCTTCTTAGCCAAGATTTATTCGTGTGCTACTCTCATTCCTCACTTCATTTGCGTGCGTCGTTTCAATATTATCACATCTGGTATCGAGTGTAAATCACATAAAAACGAAAACTATGATTAGCCTCTTCTGGTGTGCCATTCGAATAAAACGAATTATTTTCGATAAGTTTTTTGTATTTTACTCACTCACATAGCTAGATGAGTGGGGAATTGAATCGGTATAAAGAAAGGATAGGAAAAAGTAGAGAAGAAATGGGGAACACTTCACCGCAGTTGCATACTCACGGACTCTCTCAATCTTTCCTTTGTCTCTTTTAGCTTAATATTCTTTGCAGGTTCCCTTTCATCTCTCGACTAGTCTCAATCTCAATTGCGATATGAGTAGATAATGCACAGATTTATCGCCTGGATCAGACTAGCACGGATTAGCCTGGGCCTGGATCAATCATGCTCTGTCCGAGACCAAATCCTGTTTCAATAAATTTTAGCTATTATTAATTCTTTCTGTCGCTTTAGTTTGCACCACACTACTTCGCATCACTTCCATCTCCTACTTCTACTCCTCCTTCACCTAGCCTTTTGGGAGCGAGGGTGGGCGTGTTGCTCCTACTTCTTGCTTCGTAGTTTGTTAGCTGGTCAAAATTCCTACCTGCCCATCCCGCTGCTCACTTCCTTTATTCTTTATGTAAAGAATTCCTTTGTCTGGCTTCCCATTTTAGACCGTCCGCTCCATTTTCACCATGTATTTACGCCTCACTGTCTGCTTTCCTAAGTTTGTGTATGTGGCATTGTTTATCTTTTTTTCCGTCATTTGGGTAGTCGCCTTAATTTCTTCTGTGCATGCAATTCAAGGGCTCATTCATCTTACCCTCGACTTCTAACTTGTTTTTCTACCTGATCAAATCGACATTTTCGTCCTGGGTGCAATAAAATCTCCTTTGATCGTCCGTTAGATGGCTAGTTCTTTGGCCATTCTACCTCAACTCCACACTTTGCTAACATTCTATCAGCCATCCATCAATTGGCTTTAATTCATTTAATTGCTTTTTCTTTCCTGTAGCTCTGAATCCTCTGGAACATGAATATTGGAAAATTTGTTGCACACCAGTAGGTCTTCTGATACTGCTGCTTATTTGGGAAGCTGAGATATGAATAGCAAGTGCAGAACAGCAAGTGTAGTGTAGGGTTGAAGTTTGATTGAAGAAATCGACGACTCACCCCTAAAGGTCTCCAGTGAGTGAATGAAGAGGCTTTTCTGGTGAGAACGGCAATGGAGGTCCATTTACCATCGATTGGAGCGAAGTAAAAAGAATTTTAAGCTAGAAGAGACAAAGGAATGGTTGAGATTGGGCAAAGAGGTGAGAAGTCGTGCGTATGGAGCTGCGGTGCAGCGTCCTTAGTTTCTTATCTACTTCCTCCCATCCTTTTCCACACTGATTCTTTTTCACACTCATCTAGCTATGTAAGTGAATAAAAGATAAAGGAACTGGCTTGATAAGAAATGCTTGATTTTTTTCGAGTGACACACTAGAAGGGGCCAATCATAATCCTTTTTTTCTATGTGATTCACACTGGGTACCAGATGTGATAATATTGAAACGACGCACGCAAATGAAGTGAGGAATGAGAGTAGCACACGGATGGATCTTGGATAAGAGGGAAGAGGAAGCAAGACCAGGTGTGGAAAGAGCAGATTACCTGCATAATGCTATTGATAAGAAAGAAAGACAAGTGTATAGGAAGCTTAAAATATCTTTCTACTCTCTCAAACAATTTAGTCTTAAAACCGCATTGCCTGCTTTAACCTAATCGACTTTACTTTCTTCGTCCCATATTCTCACACATCCGCATCGTCACTGCTCAAATCTAAACCATTTTTCTTTGCCCTGAGTGTACAAACCTCTCCTTATTTTCCCAGTTTCCCTTGTCATCGCATTCTCCCGGCTCTCTTTGCCAATATACACAATTTGCATTTTGGTTGCACCTACATTGGCAGATCTACAACGAAGAATGCTGCATGCTGAATCTCACTTCCAAAAGAAGTGAGCTGCTAAATCTCAATTCTGAGCTACTGCCAAATAAAACGGACAGAGCAGAGCGCATCTCTAGATCCGTAGTGTCCCAGCTTTCCTTGCCATAATAGACACCCTAAACATCGGCTACACCCACCTTGTCCGACTTTAAAACGAGAACCATTGAAGGACCTTACAGAAGGGAACGAGAAGCCGATTCCCAATTCTGAGCAACTTTGAATCAATGTGGATAAAAAATGGCTCTGCACTCTTGTTATTTCTAAATCCGTTGCCGAAATGCGATCATTACACTTCGACCATAGCTGTGTTGCGGGATTGTAAAATGATTACTAAGATAAGCAATTAGGGTAGGGAACCTACTACTAAGCCATAATGTTGACCAAATCTGGATTAAAATTGCATATATTTGCGCTACTGCAACCTTCTTTGCCGAAACGGCATCGTTACATTCCAAAAGCGAAGAAGTTGCCAGATTGTTGAGCATGAGCTGCCGCAAGCAATTAAAAAAGGGAGCAAAGCGCTTATTTTTATTTCTGGTCGATTTTAATTAAAAAGGAAGGAAAAGCTTTTCTATATACTCTCGCTGAAAGTATTTACAGAACAAATTGTGCATTTGGCTCTCAATTCGGATAAATTCTGATCACAGAAATACCCGATCGTTTGAGGGTGCGCGTCCGTACATTATCTCTCCTCTACGTGAACCTAGGCGCTCATATCGTGGACCAAATCTTACTTTTACAATTTGGTAGAAGATCTGTAGCAAGTAACTACTAAATGTTTTAAGCTGCTGGATAATGATTCTGATAAATTCTAGATTATGACGCAGCTCTATATGCTTGCATTATTTTGGTTTTCTTGCCAAAATAGGCCACTTAACTTATCGGTCAGGTCTAAATTTTTATTGCATAACTTGAGAAATATCGCAACTGCCAACAATGAAAGAAACAGCTGAATGCAAAATCGAATAATTGTAGGTGAAATACCAAGAAAGTGGATCGAAGCTATGTCCTTAAGCTGTCCCACTTTTGGTTTAAAATCATTAGCATTACATTGAGCTCATTCCTAAGCATTAAATGTCATACAATTGAACTGCACTTCGCCGAGACGCAAGCAACCTAACATTTGATACCCAACACAAATTAATTTTAGATTAAAAAGAACCGAATGTGCGACATTGTAATTTCTACCCTCCCCGGCTGTTTGTTAATGTATACTTCTAGCACAGCCGCATGGCACCAAATGTTATAGCATCAGAGGAGACCTACGCTTTGGCACCACATAAGATAACGGCCGGGGCCTTATTGGAATCACTTTAAGACCAATGCCAGGAACACTTAGAGCGCAGAGCGATTGGACTAACTTGGCATTTTTTCACCCATGTTATGCCTTGTGCAAACATTTACCTAGGCTACCACATTTGTAAGTAAGTCCTTTTCTCGCCTTGCTTTGAAAGCTTCCAGCTACAAATCATATACCTGCCAAATAACTTAAATTGACTAAAATTTATACATGATTTACATATGTAAGTATGATATCTAATCGTACTAAGCAATTTTACTGCGCATTAATGATTAAAACTTGGGAATAATCAGTAAAGTTGAATTGTCTAGTAAATGGGTGTTGCTATTTATGCATGACAAGCATGGTAAGGAATCATATAATACAACTAATTCCTACCTAAGTTATGTGCAAAGTAGCGTCAAAGGTGAGAATCTGATGTTGAATCGCTAGGTAAAGAACTCATGATTGGCAAATTATGCTCCCGTCAGACGTGACACGTTCCACAAGCTCATTTTTACCAAGCAACTCCTAGTAAGTGGGGTAAGTCTTGGAAAAAAATACGACCCTCTTCTGCCAAAATTATGACACTCTAGTGTAGCAAAGGATCCAATTTACCAACGAGATGGCATGCGGTTACCGCTGACGACCTCCAAAATGATGAGCGATTTAATTGACTTAAAGACTTGTTTTACTTAACACAATATGCAATCCGCAGTTGAAATGTGCCTTAGAAATTATAAACCTCACGTGCATTTATTTTTGGTTTTAAACGATACTTGATGTAGTGCATTTAATATGCAGGACCAAATGATTAAGTTTCATACACATTATTGGAATAAAATCCATCACCAATCATGCGTGTCTGTCTAAATCCAGTAAAATTTACTCATTGCACTTGCAGCATCAGCAAAAAATATTGTAATCCCTCGCTTTGAAACCCTTTGGCATACGGAAGTGGGCGCAGGTTAAGTTTTGGGCTATCCATTGGCTCAAAATACCCGTGATTGTGTAAAAAACAGTTCTAGCTGACGTCACCACGTCCGCCCTTTGATAACGTGCCATCTCAGTCCATCCTAGTAACTACAATTCATTAGTCAAATCAACCTTGACTTACCAGAACCCAGCTTTGAGCCATTATGTATTGTATATTCACTCCCTCACCTCTCAACGCAAAGTCGTACGCTAAACAGTGATTTTTATTTAATAATTCGGTCGTAGCAAAATGTGACTGCTGCACCCCTACCACAATCTGGAGCCTCTTCTGGCGTATTACAGCGGACCATCTCACCTCACACACCTCGGCCAAGTCGATCAAAAAGCAAACTTATCATCACCCGCGCAAAATCACGCAACACCCACGTTCCCTTGTTTGCGAAGAAACGCATACAAATGAGTAACATTTTTAAAATTGCTAACGATGGGAAATGGACAGATACACACAACACAGTGGAGACACCATCAAAGCTTGAATGGGGAGATGTAGGCATCAGGAACAGTGGGGATTCAGGATCTAGAGAGCTTGTGCTGTTCAACATCAAAATGCTGCCAGGAGACAGAGGTGATCATTCCAGTGTCCCATTTCCCTCTTGACACGTGATTCTCATGGACTTCACGATGGTAGCGGTGTTTCCGCACCAACAAATTGCACTTATAATCCGCTTTGGGCAGCGGACCTCTCGTCAGCATTCAATCCACACATCATCGACATTTGAACCTGCAAACCGGAAACAGCAAGCATAGAATGGGGAAAGCCTCGATAAATAAGAATGAAATAAGGTCTAAATAGAGGTGCTGGCTTTATGTCTCCATGAGCATTCATAATGTAGCGATATCGCGCGAAGTAGTAAGAGATAGGTCACGCTATACCAGGAATGGACATCATTTATCAAGAATGGCACAGACCAGCGCCAGGGCTTGGAAGCACCAAAGTGCAGTGATAGACGGTTTCTTGTGAAAGGAGGCGTCTGCAATCGTAGATACCCTATTAGCAGGAGGCGTCAACCTAGTCAGCAATTAGACACTTGAATGGTGTTTAGCCAAGATCAAATGTTGACCACAACCTCACTTCTTACTGCTCTATATGAAGACAAACGGTGACGACCGTGGGACAGATGCATAGGCCGTGAAAAATACTACACATGCTAAATCTGTCTACGGCCTAGGAGGTTATTCTCCCTTAAAAAGAAGTTGCGATTAGGAGTGAAAATCACGAGATTATGGGAAAAAATAGTACACGTCAAGAACTCGCCGAGGGAACGGGACAGAGAACAACTGTTACAAATAAGGCGTGCAAGATCTACTCAAAGACTACCCCACTTTAAGAATGAGAAGCAATTATAGGCTCAAGACAAAGGCAGTACAATTAAAAAAATTCACAACAGAAAGCTGGATCGCCAAAAACTACTTAATTTCGGAGGTTGGAAGAAAAAAAGGAGGCAAAAAAGAAAATTTGAATCTACCAATAAGTTAATTGCAAGCTTGGAGATGGGATAAAGGAAACTACGCTAAAAGTGCTTGCCGAACCGAATGGCAGAAATAAAATGCTTGGCTTTTCCTGTATATTATCAGAAAGGTAAAATTTCACACAAACGAGAAAAATCCGCAGAAATCAAATGAAACAGCAAAAGAAGGCGGTCCAGCGAAATCATCGCAAAACTTACAATTTCGTAAATGAAGTCAATCTGCTTAACCTTACATAAAATAGTTGAAGTTGAGACACAAAAATCCCAACGTTCTACCACGAGTCTGTAAATGGATTGATGTCTACTCTGCAAGCTAACAAAAGGCAAAAGAGGCTTCACCTCGCCAATAAATTACCTTCAAACTCCTTTTCAAAAACAATAGGTTTTACGAGAAAACTGCGAAAATGAAGAGAATTGGCAAAAAGATAGTGCTAACCTGCTAACGAGAATAACGAATTGTTGGCTTTCAATCAGCACCCTCAAAACTACCTAAAAAGACACTGCTTAATCAAAACCTCGCAAAGCGCTAAGCATGGGCAAATAGAAACCGTATAAAAAGTGCAGAAAACAGCACAATTGAATCATTAATCATTCTAACTATAATGAGAGAGCTTCCCATGCTAAAAGAAGGGAGTAACTTTATGTCCACTTACAAAAAAGAGACGACGACAGAGTGGAAAGAAGCAATAACGCAAAGGTCAATTGTATAAGCACTACGCGCCAACACTCGATGATGTGTCTCATGCCTATTGTGATGAATGAGTTCTCCAACCCTGTGGATAGACACTGACCGCTTAATAATGCGACCCCGAAAAAAAGATGCAAATTGACAATAATGATACCCGGTTATGGATCCTGTGGCCATGTGGATGAGTCTAGATCGATGGATACAACCATGACGTTGAGGCACGCAGCTCTTTTGCTTGCGCTTGATGATTTTGAACAGCCAACCAGCCAATACTGCCCTGCGCGTTTCCCTATTTGAAGACCAAGTCTTGTGCAACAGATGCTATACTTACTCGTTAGAGCATCCATTCCCCGCGCTTTGTAGGATAACGGATGTAGGGGCACACGAGAGGCCATCGGCATAATTCTGCACTGACGTGACCCACTTCACGTCGAGATTCATGGGTGCCTAGTGTGGCCTAGCTAACCTTTCAGCATTGCTGCATCTCATCTTCGGCGGCACCTGCATTCTTACAGCCACAGTGCTTGACGCCTGCCCACCTCTCTTACACCTTCAATTGGCAAATTGAGTAATCTACCAATGTAAAATTGATGTTTTCACCTCTCACCAGTAGCTTTGCATTCGCCTGACTAAAGTGCGTCCCAACATCCTAGCCATTCAAGATTACTCATTGTCCACTATTTGAATCCCTCCTGTGAACACTGTGGACAGGTCCGTCTCGGTCAGTCTCAGGCCTATTGCATGCAGCCAAAATTGACCCCCACACGTTTTGCAGGTCGAGAAAGGGGCAAGCAAGCAGATCGATAGTCGAGAAAATCAACAGGTGGGCAAGCGCGTAGGTGGATCGGCAGATGAAGGGATTGAAATATACGGAATGACGCAAAAGGTCATTAGACAGCCAACACTAGCTTTACCGCCTCACCTGCCCTCTACCTCTGCGTCTCTAACAATTGACCAAGCAACTGAATAAAAAGGAACAGGGGCGCAAATAAATAAGAAAATGATTCCAGCAATTCGCAAAGTAATCGTCTCAAAACAACACCCATAATAAGCATGATGGTGGAAAGGGATACCATGAGTAGAGGGAAAGGCGGGGGCAAGACGCCACTTGCCACGACTGCCGTATCCAGGTTTCCAACACTGCCATACACACACCACGGAAAAGGCGGCGCACCACAAAAAAAGCACTCATGAGACAGACGCAAAGCCAACTAATGTCGCAGAAGCCACACCCGGCTTCTGCCCATGTCTGCGTAGGATTTGTCAGCTCAACATCAGACGTCGCCTTAAAAAAGGAACACAACAAACGCCCCATATCGTCAAGTGCTGGAGTACAGGGTTGGAGGCCCGCGTGCACCAAACACTTGCCCCACACCTTGGACATGCCAATGCCAGTGACATTCCCATCCCCCTCTCACGTTACCTACTGCACTTATAGCTCAACTGCATCAAACAAGCATGACAGCACTCAAAGTCAATCAATGCTATGGGCAATGGACCAGCCATTGTGTGCATGCGTGCTTGAAACGGTAGAACAAATGCCGTGCGTGAATAAGCCAACTGAACATGGCGAGGCATTCCACTCCTTCCCACTATGAGCAAATTCCACCTTAATCATTGGTAGCAGCAATAATGCAATCATGATGAAGCAATGTTTCGTAAAAATACTCAGCATTAGGACATCACGAAAGCATTAATTTTAGCATCTCCGACAGTCAGATGCTCTGACGAAGATGAAGCGATTCCAACACGACCGATCACACCAGGCAGAACTGTACAAAAGTTCCAATGCCACATCCTACACCCCTGAAGCGAGGCTGATGAAGGATAACTAAGAGGGAAGGTCCACGGACGGGGAAAAGAACAGATCTCCTCACCTTCCCCTGTCTATTTACCCAAACCTCTACCAGCCAATTAACCCAATCAACAGATAAGCAGAACGATTGCAAATAAAGAAACAGACGAAGCTTAACGCTTGCCAGTGCACATTCGCCTGTCTTGGAGGACGCCCACTGACTATTTGCTGTCAAGAATATTAAACTGACTGACCTATGGGAAACGCCAAACCTCCACGTTTGCCTGTCTCTGTGGCCCTTTAGCCAACTATTGGCTCCAAGGCAAAACAGCTAAAGCCAAGGCCAATTACTACTGACTAAGGGGAGGGGGAAAATTACACCGAAACTACTACACTGCTACAGCAGGAGGAGTGAACAAACCGAGGCAATCGTGGGTTGCCTTTCGAGTCACCTCCGTGACAATACTTTTCCAATGCACACTTCATTCATGAGCATTTCGAAAGCAGGCATCCCAGAAGGCTTCCTTGGACAATAATAAACATGCACAGTCCAGTGGTTTGCACTAGGAACAATAATCGGGCCGATTCAAATAACATCAGCAGGAGGAACCACCGAAATCGCTTGATATTCAGCAAGATCTGAGTTCGCCTAAAACGGGCATTAAATTGCGAGATGGTCCATCTCAAACCCGCAAGGCAATGAGAAGAGGTAAAGCAGCAGCAAGCTTTTGAACTACGAGTGGATTAGAATCTACTCACCTGATACAACTGCGCGTAGTGCCCTCTTTACGGTCGCAACTTGGGCAGAAAAACTTATTTGGCCTGACGCAAATTGCCGTATTCTACCTATCAGCATCCAGTGCACTCAATCCCGTAACTACGAATTTAACATGCTTTGTAATAAATATAAACAACTTGCTCCAATAATTTTTTCAGAAAGGAGACGCATATTTATTGAAACCCACTAAGCGCAACATTTCTCGGTTAGATTAGAATGGAAATACGATTAATGGACGGACATACGCTATCCACCATCCTAAACGTAAAGCGATAACAAGATAAGCAAAATGGACAAACTCAACCAATGGCGTGACCAAATGTCAACAAGCACAAAAGTTAGAACTGCCAACAATTCAAGTACACCAATGCTGGATTAAAGCACTCAAACAACTAGTGACAGCAAACATGTAAAGCAAGTAGGAAATGGAAAAGAATAGACACATTTACTCCTAAACCAACGTTTGATTCCCATAGAACACAGTGACTGTGGCCGATGTAAAAGGCTACACCTCACACTAAGGCGTCACTCCTCATCCAAGTGCACAAACAGTGAACAACATGCACAGAGACTTTACGAAGATAAATAAATGCACATTTATACGCACCCACTAATCGGCGAGTCCCTTCCTCCATGCATCCACGACCATCACATTCATTGACGCGGCTCTTTTCGCCTACCACTCCATAGCACAGGGTTCACGACACGGCAGCACTCGCATCCTACTTCGCAGCAGACTTCCAACAGTTTCGGTGAAAATTAATCAGCAATTGCTGATCGCCAAAACGCTTTTCAGCGGCAGCACAGCCTCAACGAAATACCCGTCTTTTGAAGACTCGGAAGAAACATAGCTGATGTGCTGCTCCATTTGTTCAGTCATCCCCATTTTGCGTGGTAAAATTCAATGTTTGCATCCCCTCGTCACCTGAGTCTTTACAACCTTGGCTTAGGCCTGTTCCCATCGTGTCTACTGCAGTTACAGAAGACGGCACTCAGTTCGCCAATAAGAAAATGTTCAAGTAGCCTTTTAAGGGAACTGTGGCTACATCAGCGTCCAATGAACACAATAGCCTCGACCAATATGGTCATTATAGCAATTTGGAAAATGCAGCTCCCACATTGCATTTGTGAATAGACTTCCGGAAAAGGATACAAGAGGCTGAAGTAGAGAGCAATGGAGAACTCAAACTTCAAATTCGGTATTTTCAGCAATCCCTTAAAGCATATAAGATGCACCACCACAGACAGATTCATTCTTGCCATCCTTAAGGTTCGGACCATCATTGACTTCACGCGAAGCCTAAAATGGAACAGTTTCTTGCCTTCTTGAACCAACAGAGCTTATCCAACCAAAAAACGTCTCAATTAAAACACACGCGCCCACCATATCAGAAGACAATGCACTAAACACGAGCGATGATCATAATTATTACACGATGGATAGCGATGTAGCGCGTTTCCAGTTTATCTCCTTGCCCTTTGCCTCAAAAGCCTTTGAACAGAAAGTTCAAAGCTAACAGACTTTATCGCAAAACCTCCATCACTAGGTGTGCGATGGCTGCCTTTTTGTCTCTCAAGGCCCCATTTCAACAAAAAAAGTATTGCACAAATCCCTCGTCTTACTAGCCCCGTCTTTAATGCTGTCTTGATGAATGCCTTTCTCCCAGTCATTAAAGTTAAAACTTCAGTTTCGCATCTGATCAGTAGTGCACCTTTGCAGAGTCACAGAGGCAATATTAGGCGGTTGATGGCTATAAATCTGGCAATGCAATGTGGACAAAACAATTGGTAGGTGTTAAAACGTTTCCATATGGCATTAACTGTAAGTGTTACAAATAGACAGAAGCATGTGCGACATTAAATCATTAAGAATCTTCGCCTCCGCCCTCTCCTTCTTCCCCTACAAATTAACAACCACATTCCAGCAATAAGTCATCCCACTCGACGCTCACACATGTAGAGGTAGTGAAAAATCAATGCATGGTATGAGGGCCCTTAAATAATATAACCTCAAATCGGCTTCACCTCGCACCATACCGTTGTTGTTGTTGTTGTTACAGCCAAAGGCCTCAAAATCTGACTACTATCTTATGTTGGATAAAAAATGAAAATAAGAAGCAAGAGTGGTGCAATTGTAAGCCTACGATAAGATCTCACTAAACTTGTAAAATACTGTCTCACAGGGGAGTATTTACCAAGGTACCGCCCTCCTCTCCCTTCCCTCTCGCCTGCCTACCCGGCACCCACACACGCCGCACCCAGCCTCCCTTGATGTTGAGACCCTCCTCCAAGCACGCAGCCGCGCCACTGCCTGTCTGCTTATGCCCTGCGTGAAGGAATAGTCCGCACTAAGGAGGAGGAGGAGTAAGAGACCTCTCAGTTGCATTCATTGCTCCTCTAATAATTGCTTTGACACCACAGCTGTCGCCGTCGACAACGACAAGTCCGAAGGCCCTCGGTGTGGTCTCAGTGGCTTCCCATAGATCGGCTTCTGCGTCCACATTCCCTCTTGCCATTATTGCCACCGTCGACAACAACGGTGCGTGTTATTGTTGGCAAGCAGCCTTATGAGTCCGTAATTGACTGCGAAGGCGACGACGTTAGGAAGCGTTACGTAACCAGCGTTGAGAACAATGGTGGCGGTGACGGCGAGGCAGCCAGTGTTGGTCAGAGGCCGACTATTACAACACAGAAGCACTGTGCTTACAAGTTTTGCATGCAAGCTTGACACCTAGTGCTACTCACTCACTTCTCCATGTCTATCACATAACAATGCTCCAGAGGAAGTAAAAATTCCCTTTCGCCGTACTTTAGATCCGCAACCACTTTGGCACCACGTAAAGGCAAGTGCTTGGTAAGTTCCCCTCCTCACCTAACCTTCCAGCAAATGAGGCCCAACCACCACAACATCACTCCCTTCCTATTTAACAAATCCCCAACTACCTACCTACGTCAATTAATCCCCTGCACCCCATTGTTCAGCAAAGCGAACAAACGCGTAAAAGCGACCAGCCAAAACTCGTCCAATTTCCCCTCGCGAGCCTCATTAACAAAAAAGTGGGTTCCCTACACACACACACATACGTTTACGTAACAAAAGCGAGCTCTAGACGATTCTGAAAACATCAGTGTGCATAGATTTACGTGCAACGAAAAAATTAGTAGACGGCAAGACAAGAAATACACACTTCGAAGTGTAAACTTAGAAACACACACCCGCGCCTGAATTCACGAAAAGAAGGACCACCTGGAGTAGGTCTGAAATAAAACCTCTGGAACACTTCTCCTTCTCCCTATCCTTTCGGTGCTGACACAATCACCAGCGCAACTCCTCAACGTGACAACAAACCCCCAATACCAAACCAATCGGCGCTACACTCCATTTAGTCTGCTGAGCTTGCGGCCATGCCATTCTAACCCAACGCTTGTGCCCAACACCATAAAAGGTCACACCTCCCACTATGCTATCCAACACACACTATCCTCCATCCCGACACCCACATCGCACAACCGAGACGGAGTCGCTTCCGCCAATGACTCCACAAGCTCGCACTGCCTATCATTCCACAGACTCACCAAATGTTACCTCACCACCACAAGCACCACAGTAGCTTTGTGGTATCCGAAAAGGAAAAAAGGCAAACAATGGAAGAGTCGGTGTGTGAATGTCCAATGCGCCGCAAAGCTAACACCTCCAAACATTACTACTGATGGGAGGAGAAAACACCTTAGCAAGCAAGCGTTTGAGTGCCACAAAGTACAGCTTGCGTAGTGATGAGAAAGCTTCCCACTAGTCACTCCTTCCACCTCTCCTGCTGCGTCCACCTCGCCCAGACACCAACTCATTTCGTCGAAGGTGAACCTACCATTAAGCCATCACCGAGGCCTTCCACACAACACGTTTCGCAAAGATCATATCAGCACAAAAATAACCCTGGTCTCCAAGTCAATGAGTAGTGAAGTCACCAAGTGTCCCACGCTCTCCACATGCATGTATCTGTGCTCCACTAACACGGATATCATAGTAAAGAAAACGACGCACTTTTTACCATACATAAAGTGCGAAGGGACCTACGGATAACTTATAAAAGCATGCTTCCACCCAAAATGAGAAAGCGCATCGATCTTATAGCTACCCAAAACGGCAGCAAAACATTCACTTACAGCAGTCCAGTCTTACCTGAGGAACGTGTAAAGCAATAGCGAAGGCGAGAGTCGCACTCATTGTCGACAGATAATGTCTCCATTCTTGGCAAAAGAAGCCTTGACAGGATCTGCAAGTACCTCTCGAACGTCTAATCTAGTACGGAAACGGATAGAGAATGGATTGGAAGGCATACAGCTATAATGAATGCCTATTAGCAGGAAACTAATGAATGGGCACCAAGTACCTAGTGAAGCTGAAACACTTCTTAACAAAATTGTCTCACTAATCCAAATCCACCGTCACTAAAGAAAAAAACCGATTTCAAACTGCCCTAACAATCTCCAATTCTCGCTTAAAACATTGCAAAGAAAAAAAGGGGACTTGAGTAGGCACTGCAGCTGGAAAAAAAACGTCCCAACAGTCACATTACGTGACCCTTGCCTTTATACCAGCACGTAGGCATATGAAGGAAGCCAGTCAACATTTAGAGGATCTAACAACAACCAGTGAATGAAAACTAACGCACCTTTTACCGCAAATAAAATGTGAAAGGACCTACGAATAGATTACGCAAGTATGTTTCCAAACAAAACAACAACGCGCATCGAATTCTTCGCTGCACAGAGAAGTCAACAACAACTCAGTAACTGCAATCCAATCATACCTGAGGAATGGGTAAAGCGCCTCATTATGCCTCCATTTTCCGCAGAGCAGCAAATTTTGATGGCAAAGTCAATATTTAACCTAACAAATACACAGGTGAAGATAATGGACAATAAGGCACACAATGAATACTTTTAGCAAAAATAATGAGTATGTGCCAAGCACTTGGCAAAGTTAAAATTCTTCGCAACAAAATTACGACCCATTAAGCAAAGTCCGCAGTCGTTAAAAAAATTGATTGAAAAATCGCCAAGTCAACCTTACGAATAACCTAAAGTATTGCATAGGAAAAAACGAACGTAATTAGACCTCGCAGCTGGAAAATAAAACGTCTTAGCATCCACATTTATGACGCCTTCGCGTTCGCTCTAGAATGTAGACGTACGAAGGAAGCCAATCGACATGAAAGGGACCTAGTAACACACAACAAGCCAAAGCTAGTAAAAATGCACCAAATACTAGCTTCCACACTTGTTCGAGCGAATTAAGCCCCATTAACCAAAAACAACGGTCAACAAAACGAGCACCACTTACGCACATCGCGCACAAACCTGGCTAAGCGGTTTAGTGCTGTCTGATAAAACAAATAAGCTCTTAATTTTTGTGCATTTGCAGCGCGTTAAGAATAGTCATAGACACATAGTTTTTTGTTGTGATCGTAAATTTATGAAATAAAAATGCGAACAAAAAAATATTTGGCAAGTGTAAGTAAAAAATTAGCAATGAATCCTAGTTGTAAAGATGGGTTAAAATAATAATACAAGAATCCTAAGCCCATATCGTCGCAATTTAAATAGCAATTTCAGCGTTTCTTTGACATTCCTGTTAATAAATTTTTACTATTATCAGGTGTAATTTTGGTAACCAAGTTGATTTATAAGGCTTATTACAACGTACTTTTGTTCGTGATTTCTTATAGCCCTAATTCTCTTTGTAGTACTTTGTTTGTTGGAACTACCGGTTTTGGTGAAGGTCACAGAGGCGGCCGTACTGCCCTAGCTGCGTGGGCTGGCCTCCGGGCCATGCCAACGGCCTATTTCCCTGTGTCCGGTGATTATATATATTCTACCCTGGCATTCTGCCTTCTTTTGCCTTCGAGAGAGCTTTGGGACGCTACACTGTTGATGACATCTACATGCCTTTTCAACATGAACTTAAATTGTCCTGCCAATGCGATTCCTGGTACACAGGCAAGCGACCTGCATAGTCTCCTTAACGCCGCCAGATGGCCAACAACCCTAAGGAAGGAAATTAGATTAGAAAAATTAAAGTTGTGAATGTAACCCGTGACAAATAGGGATGCACTAGTAAAGTATTATAGCACTTCGTCAGCACGTAAGCCCTCACTCACACCTCGTTGAAGAAGCACTGCTTCCTGCTGGGAGTTATTTCGTCCACCCTACTTTTAAGATGAATGGGATGAGAATGTATGCACGCAAGCATGCCTACTCAAACTACCATCAGCACAGTCTCCACTACATGAAGGTAAGGCTTCTCCTTACGAGTAGCGTGTGTTACAACTAGCGACACCAGTAGTGTACAGGCTTTATTAGTGTGTTGCCAAAAGGGTTCAGGAGGAGAAGAATGAGGACGATTTTTGTCGCAACTCCATTATCCCATCATTCAATGTCCACCTGCTGACAGTTGCTTCTGGTGAAATGTTTTTTAAGCGGGACGTTATTGCTACTAAATTGGTGCTCAGTAGGAGTTTCACATGGAGGTGGATATTTGATCGGACATTGGTTAGGGTAAGAGGTTGCACGCAGACGGGGGAGATGTCGAATAGAGAAAAGAGGCATCTATTTACATTCATTTTGTTAATGAAGGCATCCCTGCACAAAATCAATAAGATAATGGTGTTGTTTCATAAGAAGACCTTACGAAAACGCGGTGATTGAAGATTGAAGAGAAGTAACTCGGAGGGAAGGAGAACACCCTTCTCCTTACCATTGTCGAACCAACTTTCGCTTCTTTTAACACCTAGTTGTGAATGATGTAGGGAAGGAAGGTGGTAAAGGCAAAGAATCCACCTGTCAGACAATCACATTGCCGCATACCGACCCGCCCACCCACCTACGGAACTTTGCAAGCAGTGCGGCCATTCGCAATGGTCAGTCAAACTACACATCAGGACCCTCGTAGCTGATGGGCTGAATCTGACCCAATATAACAAATTGTGACATTGCCACCACGCACAAACCTGCTACACGCTTCTACGATATTCCCCTTAGAATAAATTTATTAACAGTAGCAACTGAAAGCCTTAGGAGGTAACGCAGGTTTGCTCAGAGTACGTGGCGAAGTCATGGATGGAGCCTAGCCATGAGTAATGAAATCAGTGCTCCTCATTCATTCAGTTTGTATGGATAGCAAACTGATTTGCAGCAACAGTTTATGAATAAATTGTCAACACGCATAGACCGTGTCATAATTGTATTGAGTAGCAGCATGCATTCAAAAAATAAGCACAGTCAAATATGAAATAAGAGCATCATGTATTCAAAGTACATGATTTGTTTATTTTAAGGAAAGAATTACCATACCAAAGGGAACGCTGTATGGTTTACTGTTTGGCACACTCATTATGTTCTACACGTTTGTTAAGCTGCTGTTTGTGAGAACGTCATGTTGCCTCCTCTTGTGTTTCGACCTGTTGCAAGTCTACACTTCAAATTGAAAGGCGACATGTAGCAAAGAGAGGTCTCCGGGGGTTCGACAGTGCTATATTGCGATTAACAACTTTGCTTGCGTTGATGGTAGAGAATGCGCAAGCCTAATCAATTCCTGATGACATATATCGCTTGCATCTGACTTGCCTCTGCTTTAAGTGAAAGGTGGTGGGGACTTGGTTGAATGTGTCGAGGGTTCTTGTCCTGACTGGTTGGCAGCCTTCGCTTCTTGAGCATGCTCGAGCATGAAATCAATTGGCTGACAAAGAACTTGTAAAAGTTGGAGAATCTGAAAAGTTTGCCAATAATGCGTAGTTGGTGCACTGCAGTGTTAATCAATAGCTGTGGGTAAATACGATGGCAAATGGTGGAAAATGCGTAAGTAGCTTCCTTCTTGGTGCATCTGGGCAGTCACCAGCGGCCAGTGTGCACAGCGCGACAAGCTTTAAATGCCTCGGAGTAAAGGCTAGTAGTGTGCGCTGCTTAAATTTGGAGGTATCTGTACTTGCCACAAAGTACCAGACTGGATTTCATGTCCATGGTAATTAGAAGGATCGCACCATGAGTCAATGAAGGGCAACATCTGAGAAAGAACTCGAAGGAAGACAATCTTGATCATGATACACATTTTAATCAAGAAAAATCTGTTTTAATAGACGCCTTCCTTCCCCTCGTTTCCCTAACATGCACTATAATGTACAAAGTTCAGCCAAAGTGAAGAACCACAAGGGCGAGTGATGACTGCTTCCACAAAACCATCGCGCGCCACGTGCCACCGATTCAGTGAGAAAAATCAATCACACAGCCAAACGCCGCATATACTCACGAACGCATTCCATTGCCTCCTGCCATTCATCATGCCTCGTCAGGTTATCGTCGTTTCCACCATCCGGTACCTTGTCAGTGCCTTAGTCCTGCTTCGTCATTTACTCATCTTAGGTCTACTATTCATCAGCCACCCCATTCGCCTCCTCATCAATCTCTCTGAAACCCTCTAGCCTCCCATTCCACCATTACAAATAAGGCAAAGGGCCAAAAAGAAAAAAGAGTAGAACACAAAAATAAGTTGCGCCACCTCCTTCCCTTTAATCCCTGCTCCCTCTTCTCCTCCTCCTCCTCCTCCCTTGCTTCATTTGTATGCGTAATTTCAAAGTCATTTTAACTGACAACTTGGTGTAATTTTTGTTGCGGCAAAATAATTGGACTAGCCAGCTTCCTTCGACAAAGTCGATTACCACAAGCTTCACTCAGATACATTGTCAGGTAAATGGGCAAATAGAAAAGACTCAGGAACACGTGGAAGCAAGAAAGAAGCGAATGAGAAACGCAGAGCCATGGAACCATGCAGAGACACTAAAAGATGGCCTTTTTCCATCCTTTTCTCTTTCCTCTACTTCTCTTCCTTATAAATTAATGGCAGGTTTTGACATTACTCACTTCTCTTCCCCTCTACCTATGGTGTCTCCTCCTCATTCTCTCTTACTTCGATTGCGTGCATCAATTCAGTGTTATCAAATCTGGTATTTGGTGCATATCACATGGAAGGGCAAAACTATGCTTGGCATATTTTAACATTCCACAGTGCTCTGATTGGCAACATGGTCATAAGAGCAGGCAAATTGATCAGTTCAGGAATATATAGGAAAAAGAAAGGAGGAAGAAAAGCATGCTGCACTGCAGCATTGTGCAGAGACATTCTACGGTGCCCATTTTTATTCTTCTTCTATTCTTATCCACGCTCTCTCCTTCCAATTCAACGGCTTTTCGTCCATTTGTCTCTATCTTGATAGTTATTTAGTCTCTTTCAGCTGAAAGTCCATGTTACTTTGCTTCCACTGAAGGAATTCCAGCGCCGTTATTGTCTTTGGTAATGCAAGGCAATGATTCGTTTAAGCATAGGATGCGCATCAGAAACGCCGCTTCCTTCTTTAGAGGTAAGTCATCGGTTCTCTTAATCAATTCCTGCCCAGAATTACACTTGCTGTGCTGCATTTAAAATAACTAAGTAAGCAGCACCACCAGGAGACCCACAGATGCACAACAACTTGCCCAACATTCACTTTCTACTTTAGAAGCACTGTAGCACAATTCGCATGACTAAGTTCTACTAGATCTGACTAGATTAAACTGGGTCAAAGCGGAAAAGATTATCTACTCAGCCTAGATCATGATAGGTGTGGATGAAATAGGAAAGAAGAGGGCAGACAGGGCCAACTGATCCATCGTGAATACCATGCCTTTTGAGGCGCCTTATGCGTTACCATTTAGGTCAATCCCAACAATATTTTGGCCTGCTCAATCGACTCGACACAACTCCATGTCAAGTGAAATGAGGGTCTGTCTTTCCTTCTCGCAGATATCAGGGAGCGAGGTACACATGTAAGAAGTAGGTCTGAAGAAGTCCTCGAAATGGCAGGAAAGAAGCTTTTTTGTCTACTCCTCAAATTCTCATGTCCCACTCCAACACATCTTTTGTGGGTGTCTCCTTCCTCTCCTACTACTCTCAATAAGTTCTCAAGCACTGTAAATTGCATTAAGTCCCACCGTTCGTGCTTTGTACATCCAACATACCCGAAGCCAAGAGTTCTTCCTACATCTTATTTCCTTACCCTCGTTTTTCACTTGAGTGACACTAAAAAGTCTCGCTTCTTTCATCTTCACCGTATCCGAACACAAAACCAAATTTCTCCTCTCTCCTTTGCTTCTTACCTCATCGCTCATCAGCGCCCTCTTAGTAAGTCCCCTTCATCTCCCAGGTTGGGGCTAGCACAAGCCAGAATAGATCCGACAACATTACAATGCGCATAGTCTATCTTGAAATGCCATAAAAATTATTTATTTTTGTGTTTCTTTTGTCTATTTCAGTTTATCTTGCACCAGGTCGCCTTAATTTCATCTCCTACACCTTCACCTTTTCCTCCTTACTTCCACTTGCCTCCCCTAAAGCGAATATCAATACGTTAACCCTACTTTATGATTTTCAAGCTGGTCCGATTCCTGCCTGCCCCTCTTCGTAGAGCGCCTCTCTACCTAGTGCTCTGCAATTTTTGGGCAAGAATGTTTACTTAATCCCTTACTTCATCTCTGCCTGTCTGCTTGTCTGTTCGAGTATGTATGTGTGGCTGCTCATGTTTGTTTTCGTCCTTTTGAAGAGTCGCATTAATCCGTGCCACAAGGAAACAGACAAGAACATTTGTGGGTACTTGAGTGTATAAGGGTGCGTAAGGCACATTAATCTCACTCTATCCTCCAAATTCGTTCTTCAGTGGGATCTCCTTTGGCCTTTCGTTGGATGGCCAATTGTTTGCCTAATTACTTTAATGCATACACCTCACCAACATTCCACCACCTACCCATCCTCCAACTTACTCTACCGCATTTAAGAAAATTTTTCTTCCTGCGGCTTCTCTACTTCCCTCCTTCCTTCAGATTGAAGTAAACATCTAGTGGTGGTAGGGGAGTAGTACTCAAACGGCTATAAGGCGCACCGCACAGTAGTCAACTCTGGGTCAGCAAACGCTGAAGACGGGCAAGTTAAGCAATGAATCGTGTAAAACTGGTGTAAGTTTTCATACCAGGTGGAGGCGGTATGTCTTCTTTGCCGTCAGAAACTTGTGTCGCCTGTGCAGGAGCGTAACAAAGAAGAATGGCAAATGATGAGATGCGGTGCAAACGGTAGCAAATAAGGATGGCGAACCTGCCGTTCGACGATTGTAAGAGCAGCAATTGGGGGGCTGCGCTGCTTCATCCTTGTGCCTAGATAAAAAGGGGACGCTAAAATATCGTCAATCTTAAAAAAAAATTAACCACACACTGGCTACTACGATGACAATGACTCACCTGGAAATGCGGAGGTGAACGGCCAAGTCAAGCAGATACTATAAGCCTCCAGGCACTCAGTCTTGTGTATCAACCATGAAACATCCCTCAACTCGCACGATTAGGCCAGCTATTTCCAGCGTGTATTCTCGAGATCCCAAATATTGTCAACTCTAAGATCCAGTTCTTACTGTCCCACATTTCACCCATACTCTAGCCGCCCAGCTCGACAACGGTGGTGGCAGAGAATTCCGTCCGTGACTAAACTGCTGTCAAACTGCATTGATCTCCTCACTAACACTATGATGAATACCGCACCATCTAGTAGAATTTGACGAACGCAAACCAACAGTAAGGTGAGGTGAATTCTAAACAAATGGAACTTAGTCATTCATCATGTCAAGCCAAGTCAGTGAGAAAACATCCAGATATTAAAGGAATATCATAATTACGCATTACAAAAGTAAGCGAGGTAAATGCAATGTGAAATTGCAAAGACAAGCGAGTGATACAGCACCATTCGTAAAAGGTTGCTACCTGAAGAACCATGTCCAAATAAATGCTCAATGCATTTCAACCAGATTCTATGTGTCACCGTTTCTCTCATGAATATGAGAAAATAATTACAGCCGACACCAAATTAGAGGGTTGCAATTAAGACAAAAAGTCAAACAAAACGCAGCGCTTAATCTTGCCTGCAAAAGAGGAAGAATTGAATGAGATCATCTAACTATGACACAAGCCTCATTAGCATAAATATATTTTCCTCCCTCCTGCGCCTCAAGATTTTATGCCACCATCACCCTAATTCAGACGATTTGAGATGAAGCCGGGATCCTTAGCTCCATTGCTTATTGCTTACTGATAGCAGTGACGTGCTTGTAGATGTTGTGACTTTGACAACATCACAGGCAACTGCATGCATTTAAAATCCATTCTCGCCTTCTTTATCCAACCCCTCCGCTTTACCTGCAGACTGCCAGTTTAACACTTGAATTACTACCTTTATTCATGGTACAACAATTCGGTCACGAAACCATAAACACACGCTTAGACTTAGGAACGATTGCTTGCTATTCTTTGTCGCCTTCTAGACAGCAATTACAAAGCCCTTACGAGGTGTGAATATCGTCGTTCGTCTGCGACCCTAGTGGTAAATATGTCAGTAGCTTTTGTAGTGCGTAGACGATGAATAGTTGTGATCTTCTTACCAGCGGGCTTGGATAGAAGTCTACTCTTTACAATGTGACAGCCTATCAACGCGCATGTGCTTTGTGTGACGACCGTTCCATTGTTACTCTTGACCACTGTGATTTCGGCTACCCTTGATTTCCATTTAGACGATTCACACGTTGCAAGCAATGACGGGTGTCCATTTTGTGCTCCATTTTCTCGTCGCTTTTCTAATTAATGCTAAAGTTTTGTTGGCATGGCTTCGTAAACTGACACTGAAATAGAATTTGCATGCTGCTACAGAGATTATTCACATTCAATAGCGTCGATGCATTTGTGTCAGGTTTGTTAATAACTTCCGATTCATTCGTATTTAAGTTTAATATCACTATCGTTTGCGTAGCGATGATTTTGTTTTATTTACAGTTCCTGACTAAAATTATGTTTTACTGCATTGTATGATAATTAAAACCTCGCCATTTAATCTCATTCTAAAAACAAACTAATAAGAAGGGAAATTAGTGAAGTGGAATCGCACATTATTTAAAGATTTGCTCTCTCACTGCAAGTAGTAATAAGTCTTTAAGGTGAGCTGCCACCCTTAATCGAAATGATAGTTGAGCATTTTCCTCCTCATAGAAATCAAAAAGAGGGCTGCATGTAAAGCACCCAGAGTTCATTGCATTGCATTTAAGAATGTCTAGCATAGCGTTTTCTTTTTACGGCCCTTCAAGACCGTCTCGAAAGGTAATCAAAAGATTTCATGATTCGGCGACCAAATCAACGTCTATGCATGTCTGGTCTGTTAAAGTTCGTTTCTAGCAATATACTGCCTTTTTCAACATTGGAAGAGTTGCTTTGAAATCGACTAGCTTAATAATGAACTTAACACAGAACTGGATTCTAATGGAAAGTCTGTTCGCCATAATTTGATTGCACTCCTTCAAGGAACTGTTTGTGTACGAGTTTATTGTGCTGTGCTCTTTCTGTTCTCCTTCGCAATGAGAGTGAAGGAAGTCACTCGACTGCTAACCAGAGAGATAAATGCTCACGCTTAAATTTCATCAGATATTGATGGCTCTGCAGATGGTGGTGAGGTCTCAAGGAAGAATTCATCTCCCACATGGCTTACTCATGCCTGCAAGGGAGGAAGAAATGAATAAGATCAAGCTAACTACAGCACAACTGCCATTGACACGATTGGACTCCCTATCTCCTGAGCCTAAAAATTTGATGTGATTAGTACCTTAGTCCAGATGACTTGAGATAAAACCTGATTTTGTAATGCCCTGTTACTTATTGTATGCTGATGGCAGTGACGTGCTTGTGGATGTTATGACTTCGATAACTGACCATATTTGAGATCTATTCTTATTTTTTTCATCCAGCATCCCTTCGCTTTACTGTTAAATGGTTACTGCTACACTTAAATTACTACCAATATTTATGGTACAACCATCAAGTCATTCATCATCAGCACACGCATCAATTTATCTACTCTATTGAAGTAAGTCGCTATCACGTCCATATTTACTTGTGCCATAGTAATCCATTTAAAAACTCTATCATTTCCTTATCTTCTTTTCTTCTAGCGATTTGGCATTCGTCTAATACACATTTAACCAAACGTCCATTCTTTTTGTACAGTTAACCTTCGCCGCATGATTTGCAGTGATGACGCAAGAAGGCTATTTGAAGGGAAGGAGGTGGTAGCGAAATACATCAAGGTTACACTAATGCTGATGTGTTCGCACTTTGAACATCATTTGCTATGATGGAGCTTGTGTTATCTGTGCTCGTCCTGAATTCTAGAGAGTGAAAAGGCCTACAGCATCGCCAACTATGATTGGGCAATCAGCCGCCAGTGTTGATCCGATTGCAACTCCAATGAACTCTCTTGACTTCTAATCAAACACTGATCTTGAGTCCTTCCAGAGTATTTAACCACTTTACGTTTATTCTCTTAGCAGTCTATACTTCCTCGTTCACGGCGATAATTTGAAGTTTGCAAAGTAGTCATTTCAAAAGCACCAACTTCTACTTACATGGGTGAGTAAAATGCGCCTTAATTTTATATGGAGCAGAATTCGATGGCCTCTCCAACGTATTCTTCATAGGCTCACACGGAGCACTGCTGATCCTTGCATTCGCAGAAATGCAATACCAGCTGTCCAATGGCAGCGCATTGTGGAGTTTCACAGTCCATTCCTGCTCCGCATTTCTCAGTGTGCCGATACACTTCGCGAATCGCGGAACGGTGTGGGTCGGTGCAGGGTGTCCACAATGAGTCACACCAATCAGCGTGTACTAGAAGCCGAAGCTGTTCTTGAAGTACTGGTGTCCGCGTGACGTCGTCGAGAGTATCGTTCATGCGACAAACCCATGTATGGAAAAGTTGAATGCCCTGAGACATTTTATTGTGTAAAATGGAAACAGTTGATAGGCAGCGCGTTAACAGGCGTTAGGAGGCAGCACCATCTACGTCAAAAGATTCGACCCACTCCTCCGAATCAAGGCTCAGATTGTCCTTCCGCAATCACCTACAAGGCGCATTCAATCAAAAGTGTGTACCACAGTAGTGATACAAGCAATTTTTGCTCTCCACTAATCATGCCTTAGACAGTGAGACACTGTGAAATAGCTTTTAGCATTCCCAAACATGAGTAATAACTCCTAAATTTACCCACAAATGCCACCTTGTCCGAAAATATGTAAGTGATAAGAAGAGGCTGTGCTTGTTTTAGTGTACTCTTACGGTGGCGCGCGTAAGGAACTCATTCATCTAATCAGTCAGGTGAGTACCGCTTCGTACAGGTGCAAGATTGTGTCTCACAGGCCACTTTGGTAAGCATTGTAACTCAAAATTACGTAGCCTAAAGCATTATAGATCCACAAGATTTACCGCCTTTTCATCGCTCTAATTGTTGCTTTGCCTTGCAATCCAAGCTACCTGTTCCTTTGAGTGTGATGGACAATCTCAAGTTTATTCCAGGTATTCGCGACGTCGCCTATACTCTCCATGACGTCAAACGGACATTAGTACTTTAAAAGCAACTTCGGCTTCTAGTATACGCTGACTGGTGTGGCTCATTACGGACACCATCCACAGCCTGCATTTCTGCGATTGTTAGGATCAACAGTGCCTCATGTGTGAGCCCATGAAGAATGCGCTGGAGAGGCAATTCCGCCTCGTTGAAAGGGAGGGTGAGGAGACGAATCGCAGATCCACTTTGACAAGGGAGGAGCATGGTGAAGTCATCTGCAGTATGTGAGCCAATGCAGCTTCGTCACCTGTCAGTGCTGGTGGATCGATGCAGACTGCTGGTTTTCCTGACCCGACTGACCTAGAGAATCCACAAACAGAGTATGCTATTCGGCATACGAAGTGCTTCGAACGCTACGCTTGTAACCAGGCGAGTGACGTGGATGAGTATGAAAACCACATCGAAAACTATGTACTTCGTCGAGGCACATGGCGGCGAGACATCTGTTCCTGTGAAGAAGTAAATGTGTTTGCTCTGCGAGAGTTGGTTCTTCGTTTGCATTCTTGTACATATGTACATACACGTGTGTATTTACCCGCAAATTTGTGTCATATGGAGATGGAGGAGTGGTGAGTGGACCAAAGCGCGATTGTCAGGAGGAGTCAAGTCTAGCTACTGCGTAATTAAAACGAGTTGCGATGCTGCAAGGAAGAGCACGACGTGTACGCACAGACCTGATGATCAAATAGCAAACGACTGAGTAGATGACGGAGACTGCTCTGGCGTAGGCTGCGTGGTGGTGTGCGCCGAAGCCATTTGATTGCAAGATCCTATTTTAGTGCTGCATGTCCCACTCTTACCCTTTGTTCATCTCCTTCTAAGTCTACAGTTCGGCCATCACAGAAGTATAACTCTCAAAACTTAGCATGAATGCGAATGCGCTATCGTGGTAAAAGAGTCCCATGGAAACCTATCCCACCTATGATTGGTGGATGGGTAGGAGAGGCTGCTCTAACTACGCAGTGTGAAATAAAATTTAGCACCGGAGCTGTACTTTTGTTTCACCGCCTGGGTAGGGGTTTCAGACCTGCCCTTCTGGCCTATTATATTCGGTAATCGTTTGACCTGCTACGCTGACTGACACAGACACGAGGTTTGCATTTAATTTGTTTGATTTATCTGTGCGACCATTAGCTGGTGCGTCCATTAGGATCA
This sequence comes from Taenia hydatigena, assembly GCA_036345935.2. Classification (NCBI taxonomy): domain Eukaryota; kingdom Metazoa; phylum Platyhelminthes; class Cestoda; order Cyclophyllidea; family Taeniidae; genus Taenia; species Taenia hydatigena. The sequence goes on along the minus strand of JADWOT020001916.1, from coordinate 455,012 downwards.
ACAACGCTTATGGAATAAGAATCGGGTGGAATTGTTAAGTTTAATATGCTATAGATTAGGCGAAAGGGAAAAAAACCAAATTCAGGGTGACTCTTGCCACCAGTCTTAACCATAAAGCCATTAGCTTAAATGAAATCACTCGATCTGGAAATCTATAGCCAAACAATGCTGGACCTTTGCTGTATCTGCCTTGTTGAAGAGTTCCAAGGCCTGACAACTGGACAGAGGACCAATACGCATTTGGTTACTGTGGTGGGAATTGTTGCTGTGAGTGCGGGACTCCATGAGGTACTGATCAGTCAAGGCAGCAGACAGATTAGTCGCCCTAGGATAGATGACTAAGAATGGTACGCAGAGTAGAAACCTCCCAAAGAGACCACTCTGATGCTATGTAACGATGTGAGTACACATAGGCTTGAGTATAAACCCGTTCTAAGTTAACGCAAAGGCTATTTCGGGCAATTTAGCCCTAGCTTTATCACATGGAATCGCTTTTTTATATCTTGGCTTGATGTCATTTAAATTCACCAGGAGGCGGAGAGCCCATCGAAAATGAAAAAAAGATTTGGTGGCACGGAATGAGCAGACGAGATTATGTATAACTTATGTGATCACGGCCCATAAGAAAGGTTTTAAGAGAACCTCAAGAATTTTGGCAGTCGAATGGTAATGAGGGAACTAGCATTGACAACGACCACCTCCGTAGTATTTGCTTCATTGTCGCTTCTACATTTGGTACCACAGGATTTGTATGATTGACGTAGATAATATGCGGCAAGTCATGCATCCTCAACCGATGTATACCTTTCTCACTTATTGCTAATTACAAGATTGCTCTCGCTTTCACTTGTGTTGGAAAATAGGTAAATAAAGAGGCATTTGGTTGGTAAATACGCATTGACAATTGACATCATTCAGCGCCCGTTTCGTCAAGGCAAAATTAACACATCTTTGCACCCCTGCCATTATATGTGGGAATGACACTGCGGTTTCTTCAAAGACTGTAAACAATGGGTCTCTAAGTGGTGGTTAATAAAACGGAAGTTTTTTAGGTTTTATAATGGTTGAGGCTGCGATGGCAATTGAGACTGTATCTATCCATACATATACTAATCACGAAGTGTTACTCTATAATGCGCTTATTATTTCAATTTTCACATTTATATCGCTCAATTCTATTCATTTGCAAATGTTTCGTAAAAAGAAATTAATGTGGCCGGAGGAAAGGTAAGCAACTTCACTGGCTGTCTTAATTTAGTCATTGGTGTTGACCACGTGGTTACTCGGCAAATCGCAATGGTCACAGCATGGCGTAAAGTATTGCTGCCCCATTACCACCAAAAAGGCAGAAAAAGTCCAGTAAAGTAAGCATATGAAAGACGGAATGATAAATTGCAAAAAAACCACCGAACCGAGCACATGCGCTAGCAGGCTAGATCTCGTATTCTCTTTTACATAAAACACCTAGTTGAGGCAATAGAACACGCGCACTCAAAAGCCATGGTTGAAAGGATGGATGAGCTCGATATGCTCCACCTCAGTTAGTCCTACCCACAAATTTGTGTCCACACAACGAACATGATAGTACCGATAAGGTATCTGCAGCTCTAACACCACATTCTTCAGAACGGCTAAATATTCAAAAATAATTGCGTAATCACGTTTTCTGCCCGGACAATCGACCACCGAAATCGCTACCTGTGAGAAGGCAATTAATGCACCTATTCGGCACCGTGTGCACATGACGACCCCAGCCACTTTCCACAACCCGACAATACGCTTATCACCATCACCCCGCGTGCATCTGAGAACAAATAGCTACCGAATCCCCTTTCAAGCAACTGCGTGGAGGCTTCACAACAATTTCACTATCTCAGAGTCCTTATAAAACAGAAAATTGCATTAAAATACAGCTATCACAAAATCCAAAATATGAAAATATCTTATTTCTCCGAAATAGATCGGCTTCAGCAATCGACAACCTCCTGCACAACATCAAGCTTACAAATTTTTTGGCCACAGAGCCAAATGCAAGACTCGAAAATGCACGCGAATCGACATCAGTGCCGTCTAACCTGATTTCAACGTAAGCGCTACCAGTCAATTTACAAAATAATACTTAAACAGCTCCATAAACAGTACTTGAAATGCTAATCTCTCCAAAAAATGTAGAACGAATAGCCGTGGACCATAACTTCTGGCATTTTACGAGGCTATTCAAAAGTGCTAACAGCTAGCAACACTTGCACCCTTGAATAGAGACCAACCTGGTGTCATCTATCCACCCACCTTGCTTCTGAGGACGAGTGATGTACCGCAACTACTACTATTGTGCTGTCCTTAGGTAGCATGCACCATTGGTGCAGGCTTGATTCCCTACTGACATTATCCGCATAGTCGGAGCAGGACACGGAGGTGAGGGCTCAGGTGGTTAAGAGGATGCTATAGACAACATGAAAGTGTTTGGATACCCAGGCAAGAAATCGTGGTGCCAAAGGTATTTGGTTGATTTTGTTAATCACAGGATCACTTATGACCATAAGATTATGCGATACAATGAGGCAGGTCAGTGCACGTATTGTTCTTCTCTAGTTGTAGGGATGTTTAAAATTATTATCGCTATTCACTGGATCGGTTTTCTCTACCCTTGGCACAAAGACGGGTTAGTTTTGTTTACAGCGATTGCGCGCAAGTTTTGGAAAAAGATTGGGGTAGGTGGTAATAATGCAATGAATAAAAAAAACGCAAGGTTTCTCTCTCTGCAAATTTTGGTTCAGTTCTGGGCAAAAGGGAATACCAAGCCCAATGTAACGACATAGCAAACAACCAATTAATTTAAAGCCAATGTTATCGCACCCCATTAAAAATAAGGGCAAAACAATTTACGAACGTTGTTTAATACTACAGATAAGAAGACGAACAATGAATGCAGAGAAGTACAAATCGCAAAGTAACACAAACAAACTTGGATTCAAACCCACTTCTGGTATGGGTAGACGCCGCTTGTTGGTACGCTGCAGCTGCCCTCGCAAGTCTACTGGCCTACCGACATCATGCGCGTGCGTAATTTCATTTTATGATGGGGATTTTTGGCTACCAGTTGCGGTGACGGCGAAGAAACACAGGTGAATCGGTAGGTGGGTAGCAACGAAAGGAGATGAACGTGTGGGTCGGCTAATAAATGAATCACTTGTCGAAAAATGGTGAGTGGATGGGTAGAGAAGATTGATGGTTGTGCAAACGCAGGCAAGCCAAAGTATTCGTTGGGGAAGAATGTGTGTTTGGTGTGAGAGGTGATGACGGCGGCGGAAAAAAGGGAGTGTGGAGGAGTGGCTCAGAGAGGGTAGAGATGGATAGCGAAGAGTGAATGGTTGGCAGTGGATTAAAAGGAAGGGAATGTGTTGCATTAAACGACATTGTGCTGTTCTGCGCTGCGAAGTGGTGGCTGGCTGATTGACTGAATGGTTGGGTAGGTGGGTGGAAGATTTAAGTAGGAAAAGTGAACGTGAGTTCGGCCTAGCAGTCTAGGAGTACGATACTCGCTTAGCCTGTAAGTGATCTCGGCCAGCCTTGCGTGTGCTTAACATATCTGGTGCTAGATGTCACTCTATAGCCGCTGGAGGGGCTAGTGATAATGAGGCATAGGTGAGTAATTGCATGTAAATGGCAATGCGTCTTGTCTTTCATCTCTTATATCTACCAATATTTGGGGGTGCGAGTGCCTGTAATATAATTGTGAGTGCTGGTGCGTAGCAGATAGGAGTGTCTAGGTGGATAAGGTGGGGTTGCAGCTGTAGCGGTAATGGCAGTGGTGGGGAAAGATGTGATTGACAGGGCTGCCGATGGAGCAGGTGTGAGAAGCAGTGTGCTGTGGTATGGATTGTTTTGAGTGGACAGGAAGAAGTTAGTGCTGAGAGTTCGGTTTGCTCAGTACTCTCGATCTTGGTAGTGTGGTTTCAAGCTCCACGTCGGCCGACGTGGAGTAGATTAAATGCTTTCATTGAAATGGTGTAGCTCCGATCGCGGTTGTTCTCACTGATCTACCTTGTCTCTGCCATTGGCACCTGATAGCGCATTCATCAGTGCTGCTGTTTATTGTTCCACCTTGCAATCATCGCCAAACAGGTGGGCGTAGCATGATAGCAGGTGCACAACACCGTCGGGTAGGGCTTCCAAGTAGCCGACATTTGACAACATTCATAATGGTTAGTGGCGAGGCAAGCTGGCAGCATTGACAACAGCATGATATGGCGTGCACGAAGTGTACGAGATCTGACCCGTTGGAACATTTCATATTTAGAAAATGCTTGTCGTTTGATGTGTTGCTCTATCTTTCATGTTTTGCAGTAGTTTCATTTTTGTATGCAGTGGTCGACTTTTAGCGCTCTCATTGTCTATTGTATTAAAGCGGTTCCTGAGGATATCATTGAGTTTTTTGAGTGATGGGCGAGCAAAGAGGTAGATGGCCTTAACAGTGAATTTTGCTTATCAGCATTGCGTGCGACCTTAGCTTGGATGCACGCGTGCTGCATTGTGTGGACCAGATGAGACAATTTTTCATCTCTCGCTGAACATTACTGGCAAATGTCTGGCTAAGCAGATGCATTGGCATGTTGCAACTTCATAGTCAGACAGGTGACTTGCTCAAATCTCTATTCTCATCGCTCACAATTTGCCAAAGTAGTCCAAGCTATCAGAGAAGTATAAGGTAATTTTGCAGGAGTGAGCAAATCCTTACGAATTGTAGAATACTTCTTCGCTTATGCGAAGCGATAATTCACGGTCCAAAATAAGTCGGTAAAATGGAACTGCATATAGCTCTATGCACTGGAAAGCAGCCCTCCCAACGATGGCCCGATTCCGCAGATTGTGGGAGCAAGCAGCGTCTAGGTGACTTTTGGTCTGTCACGTGGGAAAATCTATCAGCGTCCCACGGCCTTACAACAGGGGTTGGACGGTCTCCCTCCTGTCCGCATTGCAATTTAGCTTTTAGCAACTACGGTCAGCAGAACTTATTAATGTTGCACCCTGCGGACTCGAGACTATCTTTGGCATGGGTGTCTTTCCTCAGTGGTTTTCTACCGGCGTCAAATGGACCTCGCCTTCCTTATGTGGCATTTGCGTGCCAAAACCCTGACCTGGTGGATGTCAATTAAAATGCTAATCTCGCCATACAACTGCTACTGAGCACTGATTCAGTAGCAAGGGTGGTTTACTTCAGATTCCAGAATCAGGGCTGGCGACGGCACTGAGGTGATGCAGAAGGGAGCAGGCACCGCATGGAATAATAAAATTACGCCATTAACTGCCCATCTAACTTCAGTCCAAAAGAAGACCAAAGATAGCGTGCATCAAAGAACCACTGTAGGAGCTACGTTTGGAAATGCACACTGCTCATTATTTCATTATTTTATGGAAATAGTGAGTCAAATCATAAAGCTGATCATCTCTGACGATGGTGCTCGCGTACTAACACTGTAAGAGGAAATAACAATATTGCACTATCTTGATAGAGAGAGGGGCATCACAAACAATCTGTGCTGAATAATCAAACAGTAATCAGGGGTAATTTTACAAAATCCAAGATTAGCGAGTGCTGCGGAGTCAATGGGATCTAATGTTCCTTGGATTATTTGGCCCAGCATGTAAATGCAAGTTCCTAGCTGTAGTTGTAAGCTACCTCCGCTTTTAAAACCGCAGGCACTGTCGAGTGCATAGCTACCGGAAAAAAACGGCACGGACACGAATTATCGCTGAAGACTTCTTGGTTATGGAGTAGTACAAAGTCACCTGTGTGATTTGACAATTCCATAATGCTGCAAGTAGTTGTGCAGACAGTGCAAATCCAGAGTCTTAAATCGGTCTAATTTAGACCGCGAAAATGTGTAAAAACGCCAAATCACTCATAAAAAATTACACTCATTTATAATTTATAGTCGAAAACGATGCAATCCTAGCTCACCTTTGCATTTACATGCCTTACAAAGTTTGCCTTAATAGCATAGACTCCTCGATGACAGTAGCATGCATAATACAGCGAAATTATATTTTGTTAAATTTAACCTTCCTGATTTCGGATGCTGGACTGCATTTTACGCAACTAATATGCACAATGATTAGTCTATCATGCAGCATTGTCTGCATTTTATTGTAACCTACTTTTGTGTGCTTGCTTGTCGTTGTATTATTTGTGCTTTGACTTGCAGAGAAATACATTTACACATGCGTTCCCGTCTGTTATATTTGTAAGATCCCAATGCCTCATTTAGAGTGGGATTGTCGAAGACTGACGCGGGGTAGAAGGAGCTAAAAAAGCAAATTCGGCTTCGGTGGACATCAAAGCCACCAAAATTTAAGGCGGAAGAACGATTAGTTCTCGCCTTGATAACACTTAGGGTGGGTGGGTGTATGAGACTACATCTGCCAACACGTTTTTAACGATCTCTCATGTCTGTGAGAGCAAATAAAAAAGGCTAATCTGACCGCAACATCTTTTCGATTGCTAATGGGATGCAACTGTAGCATTATTTGAATGATGAAGCACGAGTGCAGCCAAAAGGTATAAAGCGGTTGACCATGTGGCCAAAACTAGTCTTTATCAGGCTAAATCTTCTTTGTCCACCCTAGTGCTTCAACATTTTGCAGGCGATGCTTTGCTTTGCCCAATACGCTTGCTGTTTGTTCCTTATTTGCAATAAGAAATGCAGTCTTAACCATCTCTACCCTAACATAGTTGCTCTTCATTCTAAAGTCCTACATCACTTAATGGCCGAGAACATTACCTCGCTAAGTTGATGAACCCGTTACAAGCAGCACATCGACGCCGTTCACGTCGACAAAAAGGGATCGAATGAGTGGCGGTGATTAAAATGTGGGAAGGCAGAGATGTTACGCTGATTCTTGAGTGTTGGGAATGAACTGCATATGCTCTCGTGCCTTAAATGTGATATAGGATTGCAGTTGTGGCTTGTGCTCCTCTAAGTGGATATCTTTGCAATGGAAATAGAGAAAGATCGAGAATATTCCTGAAACTTGACACTGGCATACAACTTTTTGGTGTGATTTGTTACAAACCTTTTGTATACAGGCGATACCCAAGACAAATAGGCAGCATAAACGAAAAGGAAGTGAACTGGGTGCATGGATGTGTGCGCGATAAATTAGAACAACGTAGATGTGACAGTAATAGATGGACAGATTTTGCATGGACAAACAAACTGTTTTAGGCGAATGGAAAGTGGAGAGCAAAAGTGGGTAAGCAAAAGAACAAATTATCAAAAACAAGAACTAATTGTGAGGTTTCTGAGTGGAATGGGCCAAGACAAAAGCTGACATTCCACCTACCAGTGGATCAATATTTATTTTGAAATCAGACAGCTGACGTCATTGGGAATAAGTTGATGAATTTAAAATTTCGGTCAGCGCACTGACATTCTAATTCATCACTCTGAGAGAAATGAGATTGTCTCAAAACTGGAAATTGGTTTTAATAATACTCACTGCCATCAGCTGCATCTACGTAGTCTTTTATGATGTCTTACCGCTTCGGAGAAGCTACGTAGGCCGCAGTGCGCATGCAGGTTAGTGGTCCGTTCTAATTGCAGCAGTGGCCTCTGGATGCATATTTACAGGCTGTTTTAACGATTTGCTTAGAGTTGATTGCCATGGATGGGTCACCACTGGTAAACTACATATGCCTCCAAGTACAGGCGTATCTGTCTGAACGGCTGCCCATTTTGCTGACCCCACCACGCCAGAACAGTCAATTCTGGTTACTCGGAGTGCAAAATGCTAGTTTAAGGTACAGTTGGGAGCATTGCGTTTCGCCTGATGGTGAGGATCAATCCTTGATGCACGTTTATGTGTGCATTGAAGATATCCAGCTAATCAGCCCAGTGAAAAGCCGCTTTTTGTCACCATTCTTAGTCAACATTTACCCAGCTTCCATTGAAGCGACCCTTCGATTCTTACTCCCATCACCATATCCTGCCGATGCATGTGTTAGGAGGCTGTTTGCGATGATAGAGCTGTGAATTTAAAGCTGGCATGGAATAAGTCTAAAACCGCTGGATGGACAAACTTGGGGCCTACTTCAGCGTGCTATTTTTAAGGTCATAGAGCTACTGTCCAGCAGCTTTCCACTGAAGTGGTGGCTCCAAAGAGCACTGATGTCTCGAATCGCAAAATTCCTGGAAGACCAAAACATTCATTGCTCTCGAACGCAGGTGATTTGTCCATCTGATTATAGGCACCCGTAATCATTATAAATGCTGCCAAAACATCCGCATTACAGCACTTGTCAATGCATTACTTGAAGGTACCCAGCCTTAATTTTGATTAAAGCTCAGCAAGCTTCATCTTTCAGTAACTCGTAATTGTTTGCATTATTTTAATGATACCCTATCAAATGCCGTTCAAAAGATTTCTACTACTCTATTATTTCCATTACGCTGCATCTCATATCTCCATTTACGGTCTGATGGGCTGACTTAACACGGGAACCTATAAAACTCAAGCAGGTCTCTTACCTATATTTGTGTATTTATTGGCAAATTTTGTTGTTGTTGTTCAATCACTAGAGTCTGGTACAGTTTGAGGTGCATGTAATTAAGCCTTCAATAAGGGGCTCATTAGTGCCGAAATTAACAATCTTGTCCCCATGGTGATCATCTAAGGTACTTAAGGCGACTTAGCACGCTTCATCGCAAAATAAGGAAAAATCGGATGGACGTGGGGCTTTAGCCAAGGAATAAGTACTTTCGGATACCGAACCCTCCTATGCTTACACATATGAATGTATGCATCCAAAAAGTGAAAAACGCCCTTTTAGATGAGGTTTATGTACATTTTCTGGTCCGATTTTCATGCAGGATCATTCACATGCTCGAAATAAGGTGAACAGCAGGACTGATGTCGAAATTAGCACTGCTTTGAGACAATACCAAGTCGATGCGTTAAATTTGGGGTGGATTCTAAGGCATGATCTTCCTTAACGTGTTTACAGTATCGCGAACCCGAATTCTATGGACACTGATGTTGACAAAGAGGTCAAACAATTGGTCAGATTGTGCATGTCTTTGATGGGAAGGCCTTTTGAGACCATGAAGAAAGTTTCGAAATGCAACGAAACTGGGAGGCGAGATGTAACCCTAGAGACTACAAGTGTTGACGGATGGTGGCATGTCTAGTTAATAATTCGAATAAATTTTTGGGCGGATCCCCGAAGGTTAGGTTTGTTATGGTATCAGAATTTAGCAACTTCGTATGGTAAACATGGCAAGTAAAGTTGTCTCGTTCCCCAGTTATATGATGAAAAATTAATCTCTTGTCAAAGTGGTATCGGCTATTGGTGTGATCGCCTTCCAATTCGGATGGTGTTGTTACTCAGGGACATTCGTCACAGTGCATTCTTAAACTACAATCGCAACTGCGAAATCATTGTAACGCCTGAAACCGAAGATATCTATGCAAGGATGTTTGCGAGAAGTATCCTGGAGCATAAAGTGCGTTTGTCGTAGAGAGCCGTTCTAACTGCAGCGTCATTTCCACAAATGACGAGGCTGCCAGAAGGTATCAATTTGGCTTTGACGAAACGGTTGCTAAAAGACGCCAACTGTCAATGGTATTTGCTAAACAAATGTCTTGTTATTTACCTGTTTTCCATCACAAGTGAAAGCGAAAACAGTCCCATTTTGGAATTCGTGAAGACAGTCATGTGAAGACGCAAAAAGGAAAAATTGATGGATGAAGTGTGTGACGCCAGTGGCTATGCCTGCTTAGGCTCTTGAGTACACTGGGTGCTACTCAAGGAAGTGCTTCAGCACGACGTCTGCAATTCCTGCTGCTTCTTGCCTAAAAAGAGTATTTGAACCAGCATGCACAACATTTAGTCCGTTGCTGTTTCAAAATGTGAATAAAACAGGTACGAAACTATCGGTCTGTGAGCATTTGCCAGTAAAGTTTATCCACCTCACGCCTCTCAAACCATCCCTAGGTGGTCCATTTTCACCGTTAGAGCTAATTTATTAATTTATTCAAAATAAAGCTAAGAGGCCACATTAAAAAAACATGAACTTGCAATTAGCAAAACAAATTTCTATCCCTGGTGCTGTTAGGTTTGCCATAAATATCTTTAATAAAATGTATTTGGCAACGTGTTAGAATTGCGCCTTTAACTATTCAAAACTTTAGTCATTTCTACAAAACCTTTAAGCCCATGAACCCAGGATGAAAGTCTTTACACGACCGTCTCTACAAGGCATTCAAACTTTTTAAGGCTGCAGAATGGAACTGGTCCGTTAGTGACATCGCACACAAGAACACTAATAAGTCAGCATCTCGACTACTATCAATACAGTAAAAATGGCTTTTGACAAAACTCAAAGTTTTCTGTTGGCAAAAGCCGGCATCTTTTTAATCAGACTGAAGGGTAAAACGAGTAACTGTCCGCATTAGCAGCCTTGGCAAAGCTATTCGCCTGCTAAACTATTTATATGGTCCAAATTTTCTTTTAATAATACTACCATGAAAACGGCGGCCTGTGAGTAAATCATGCAGATACCAAGATCAACAGATTATTTTAGCGTTCAGTTATCAGCAAAGATCAAACGACACTACCCAAAGTATCATACAGCAGACATCTATGCCACTGAAATCAAGGCAACCGAGCGGTAGTCAAATACACAAGTGATTAAGATTGTCACTGTTACAAAAATCCACGCAGTAAGGCGTAATACTATTATTTCCACAAGGCAAAGTCTACAATAAATGTTTCCTTTACAAAACTCTGTTATCAGCAGAAATCAAACGACAGTACCCAAAGCATCACACAGCAGACTAAGTTTTGTTGACAGGACTGCATGTAGAATTAAGTCACTGGAGAGCTTTCTAGGCAGACATCTATGCCAATAAAATCAAGGCAACCGAATAGTAGTCAAACATATGAGTGAATTAGGTTGTCACTGCTACAAAAATCTGCGCAGTAAGGCGTAAAAATATTAGTTCTGCAAGGCAAGGGCTACGTCAAATGTTTCCTTTACAAAACCCGTCATTATTTTGCATCAAAATAAGTATTCGCTTATTCCCTCAGAACAGGACACGCAGATAAAACGAACGCGCAAACTTCTGCGCATTCTACTACCTAGTATGCCCGACTGGCAAGTGTTTGGTCTAATCCCTTTCGTTTGCTTATTCACAATGGCGGAGTACAACGTCAACATAGTCTAGTACAGCAAAGGTTAGAGCAGCACAGAACACGATTTCTACCCCTTTTGTCGTAGAACAACCCAGCTACTCGCAGGGATATGCACGAGATCAAATCAAGCACCTCAAAAGCCATTCAACAGCAAGTCCCATAACCCGACCCGGATCCTTCTTCACGTCTTCTAGGCTCTTGCAGAGCCAGCCAAACGCTTTCAGCTCGTTAACTCAGCCCGAGCTGCATCAATGCTCACCATACAAGGCAAGAACCCAAGACGTTAACAAGCGCAGGTCCACCTTTAGAGTTGTTGGCCCTCAAAGCCTTGCCGTTGGCTCCTTTCTCACTTTATTTTGCCCTATGCGATAAACCTTGTCAAAATTATGTAACAGCTTATATATAGCACATTGCTTGCACAAAACCGCTTTCATTCGTTACACAACTACCACCAACCTCCTTCCTGCTTGCAGCAATTTATGTCATCGACAAACTATCCCATCAGTACTATTGTCATGCTAGTGAGAGCATGCCTCCATCCGCGTCACTTGACAGCGCATTATGCGCGCCCTTCTGCATGAACAATTAAATAGGCAACGATTCCTTTTTAAGGAACCTAAATTCGCAGCCTGTAAACACTTTTGATTGGATTTAGTTTGAGCTATCCAGGACTCTGTTTCACCGTTAAAGGCTGATGCAAGTTTGTGCTGCTTTAACAGATTATTTAGCTCCATCACGCTCCAGTGTTAGGACTAAGAGTGTCACTCTCCTTGACCTTACAGCAAAGTCCTTCTCTGGCTCCTGGGTGCTGGGTCCATGATCAATCTATTTAATAACATAAAAGGTGATTATAGAGCATTGACGAACCGAGAATGAGAATCCAACTTAGCGTGCAATCCGCTTCTGCTCAATCAACCAACATAGATGGGACTGTGAAACATGTAGAGATCCGATCACTGCTCTAATCTTCCATCACAAGCCCAAACCACATTGTTCATTCGTTTGTAAGTGATTGGCATCTTCGATACATGGCTGTCCAGTGATGGAGACCGCTTGACATCTAGCTTGCAGGCCGCTCAAATCAGTACTTGATCAAATGTTAGCAGATTTTGTCATTTATGCTGACTACTGACTGGGCTGTATTAAATCATGGTCAAGATCGTCATGGGCGAGTATCAACCATCATATTGAGACGATGCTCGAATGATGAAAGCAGAAGACCAATATATGATGGCAGTTGATTCCCACAAACAATAGCTGTACATTAAGGCACGAAAGGCTCCTAATCAACACAAAAACTAAAGTCGAAAACTGCTACATTGGTTAAAGATCGAATGTAGCTGACCGATTTCTTGAGCCTGAGTTAGTGGTTGATTGATAATGCAGTCGTTCCACCTTTTTAAAAGAGAGCCTCTTCCTGCACACCGACACAGCAAATGAAGACCCACTATAAGTCACTTGTTATGCTCTATTGTAAACAAGGTATCCTCCGCTTCATGCTGCTTCTGCTCGAAACACACCACTTTGTCAAAATCAACAGCCTGCCTCTCATTAGAGCTATGGGATGATTGGAGGAGGTGAGGATTGACGAAGCCGAAATCGGCAAACAGTTCGTTAATCCTCTTGGCCGTCAGCCCAACCCATGTCGGATCCTTGCGATTTGGTGAGACTGGTACAACACGACGCACACCATGCTTGTCATGAGTGTCTCGAGGACGTCTGCTGATCAGTGGCATGTTTCTATTGGATACAGCCGCCTGTAGCATGGGGTCATTGGAGTCGAGGCCATATTGCGCCTTAGCTGCCAAAGTTTTAAACTTGGAGGGTTGGCATTGTGGTTTCATTTTGCAAGTTACCACTTCCTTCCAGTTGACGGTTTTGAAGAACTCAAGACGCTTTACACCATCAATGTCTACACGCTTGTTGTGATTGTGTGTAAAGCAAGCCTAGAAGAATTTGCCTAGAGGTACGGACACGTTTGGCAAACGGTCAGTCATGAAACGGCACATGCGCAACCGGTCCTGAGCAGTGGCGTGACCGTACATGACACAGGCGGCAAAAATGCTCAGGCTCTAGACGTCCGCCCTCGTGGTGATTTCCACTCCTTTCTTCTTGGGACGTCCCACCCCTAGCATCATGTCGTATGAACGATCAAAGTCAGTAATGAAAATGTAACCCAATTCAGCAATAAGCACATTGGTGGGCTTAATGTCCAAGTGGACGATGGGCATGGCATGGAGATGCTTTAGACCACAGATAATCTCGCAGCTGTAAAATCTTGCGTGTTTTTCACTGAGGAGGCCAACAGTTGAGATGAGATCTCGCAGGTCGAAACCGCTTCCTTTGCGCAGCACAAAGGCTGGAGCCTCGTGAATTAGTAGGCTTTCAATCAGGCTAACTAAAAACGGTGACTGCTCCTCATCCCTAGCGAGTCGCACAAGAATTTGGTGTTCTCAAAGAGCGCACCGCACAGCGGATCTGTTTTGCAAGTAGAAGCGCTTTAATGCACAAGTCATAGCTCTCGTGGTCACGTCCCGTCTTTGAGTGCGGACTACCTCATAGACAAGGGAATAGGACCTGTGAGAAATAAACTTCACCACATCAAACTTACCAGTCTCCATGCCTTTTATCCACGCAACGCTGACTCGTCTGTTGATCGACTGACCTCAAAGGCTGCACAACTGCTAAATGTACATCTAGAGTAAGCCAATCTGATTTGACTGCGCTTTCTATTCGGTCGTCGCGTTTGATTTTCATCCCTGACGGTGCGCCAACAATGGTGGTACCGTAGGAATGGTAATAAGTTGTTCAGTACTACGCATGCCTTATTAGTCCAGCATTTTAAAATGAACAGTAAATAGACGTCAAGCCTAAATACTTTGCGACACTAACTTAGCCATAGCTTTAAGAGCTCTAAAGAGGTGTTTAAGCCAGGATCAACGATTGGTTCGTGTTATTGTGCTGGGGTTAGTTTGGAGTCCTGCTAACTGCATCAACAGGTATCCTGGCTGGAAAAGGGGATACCGTTATTCCCTTGATGCAACTCAGAGGCGGGTGATGACCCACCAGACAGCCCGCAATCACAGCCTGCTTGTGCATCTAGTACCCTTTGACGTCGTCGAATTTACTTCATTAGTTGGAATTTGCAACTTACCAAAATGTGTCAAATGTGCTACCATTTTCTCGTCTAAGCAGCAGTATGGATGGTGTGTCCTGACACATTTGGTGTTCCATACGTAAAAGGATGGGCAAATTGAGCGTCTGCCGACATTCTGCTCTTAAAGGAAAGAGCAGCGCTTATTGCAGATTACAAGAGAACGTATTGGTGGTGTCATTTGCACCACATCGGGCGAGCATTCGGCAAAGCACGTAACTTTCGGTGGAACTCATGCAGGACCAACCGACACATTCATTCAATTTATCTTCTTGCCGAATCAGTTACGCCCACCTCCTTCTCACTTATTAGACCAGCATAGGGTTACGTCATGTTTATTTTGAATTCCAAGTTGTGATTTCACGGTCTGGGTATTCTAATGCATCTATGTCAAAAGAGGTGGGTCAGCAGCGTCAGGCCACCACATTTGTTGAGCAGGAATGTCCAGATGTCACATGACCGAGTAGCTGTGACCATGTGAGGTGTGTTCATTTGTGGAAGAGACGAATGCATGGACATTTCATGTTTTGCTGGTTAAGACCTGTTACAATCCTGGAAAACCTAGATGTGTTACGCTAGTGGTAGGCGGTACATGCTGGGTTGTTAGAATGACCTGACAACGGCCAGCATATATTCTGATTCGCCAAATTTGCTTTTTAAACTTTGTGCTAAATAAGAGTATAATGTAAAACAGACCGGTAGCATTGCCGTCAGCACAATAGCACTAAATTATGCATAAAAGGGAAAGAAAAAGAGGCGTATCGACAAAATGAAAGAGTGGAACTTAAAATAATTTGTGCTTTTCAATAAATCTTGGCTAAGTGGAAAGTTTGGCAGTGATTTCCACGCTTGCTGCCCATCAGGAGCTCAGGCTTTCCCTAATGAGGTGCATAGAATCCTCGAGTGCATAAAGAGCACAAATATCACTAACAAATACCATTTAGTTCGTGCCCTGTGTCGATTCCCCTATGAGGTATCTTAATCTTCGCAGTTTAGTCTTGAGCATTGTTACACAAGCCTGCTGATAGCTTTTCTCGACGTCTTTATCTTACCTCTCCCTGCTTAGCTTAGCTCATTTCAGCGCACTTCGTCATGGCCGTTCATTTTTTGGAAGGATGTTCAATGTGTTCTTGTAACAACCCCTTCCGTGGAGTAATGTCACTGCGCAAAAGACATTGACTGAAGAGATTCGACTGCATGCAGTTATTGATTAAGAGCACTAGCCGATGAGTCTTCCGACTGGCCTCCATCTTAACAGACACTGGTTGATTGCGAACACAAGCTAAAATATAACAATTTTTAACGTAATTTTGAACCTGCGAAATGAGACTACCATCCTTTTAGTGCTTCTATCCTTTCCCTCTCCAGAAAAACTTTTTTTAATTACGGTTTCAAAAGTGTTCCACTGCCTATTTAAAAGCAGAATGTTTTTAAAACGAAAATGTCACCTAAGTGATGGATGATAGATCAACTACCGCCTATTCCTCCATGGCCCACTGCTTCATTTGTCCAACCAGCAAGGAAAGTGCAAACTTGATTTGCTCCAGGCAAGCTATTACCTTCGTATTCAAGATTTTTCATATTACTTATTACCAGTAGAATCTTCTTATGCCTTACTTGAAGCCTTTAATTCATGCACGTACTGAGGGGCACTCATTCGCTCAAAATCAACATCCACGCACGGCAGCTTCGATCCCCTTCATTTGTTGGGTTCCGCAATCCAAAAGCCAAATCTAGAATTCGGTAAAGCTTTCACAATCTGTATTTTGCGCATATCCTTCGTTGCCTAGAAACTCGTCACTGTGTATTATGCAAAATGTCGTTTACCTGCATTATCCAAATCTACAATAAGCACATTGCCGTGCTTAAAGTTTAAGTGAACTAAGCGCATAGCGCCGATGTCCTTCCCTTTCACCAGGTCAGCATAGGTTACAGCCAGAGCTATATTAGCAGCGTTAGCCCACCAGATCCGTCGAATATTATTGCTCAGATGATACATGACTGGGTAGCTGCGACCATGTGAGGAGTGTTGAAGAGACAAATGTCTGGGCAATCAATGTTTTACTGACTGTTATGCGTTATAAGCCCGGATACACTAAGAGCGTCTCAGTGGCGTGTGCAGTAAATGTCAGGTTGCTAAAGGGAGCTGACAACTCATTCAGATTTGACGAACTTGCCTAAAAAGATTGTGCTACAGAGAAGTTAAGCGAGCCTAATATGAAGCAGGCTGACAAGGTTCACGTGAAAACAATAGCTCTGATCTACACATAAAACGTGGTGGGGGGCGACGAGCAATGACAAACAGGAACGAATTGAAATGCATCTGATAGAAGGTTCAAATACTTAGTAAATCTTAGTAAGCCAAAGCATATGAACAGTTTAAAAGTGAACTACATGCTTTCAGTCTCTATGCTTATCTTCTTGAATGCTCAGGCTTACCTATTAAAATACGTAGAAGCCTCAAATGCACAGAGCTCACCAATAGATGTCATCTTTAATCTGATCCAAGACCAGTACTGTGCGGGAGCCTAAAATCAACTCTTTATGAGGCAAACATCTTCAACAGAACGTTGTGAGGCATTGCCGTAATTTGTGACCCCTGGCAATTCGATTTCGATGTTTTTTTATTTTCTGCAGCCTGTAGTTTGGTTGTGAAAATGTGACACACCAACCTGTCAATAGCCTCTCTCGACGTCTCTTTCCAACCTCTCACAGTCCAGCTTAGCTCATCATATTGCACCTCATCATGGCCGTTCATTCCTAGAGGGATACTTAGTGTGCACGCACAAAACCCCTTTAGAGGCGATATCCCTACTCAGAAGACATTAACTGCAGCAAATCGGCTGTGTGCCTTAACTGTGCTAAAACACTAGCCGGTGACCATTCTAAATGACCTTCACTTGACTTGACGCTGGTTAGTCACATGAAGGCGTCCAAAATGCACTAATTTCTGCTGCGAATTTTGAATGAGATAATAGGACTACCGTCCTATTCACGCGTCTCTCCTTTCTCTCTTACATTCTTCCCAAAGGAGCTCTCTTGCCTTAGTGCTCTAAAAGCGTTCTTTCACGCGTGTGACAGTAGACCATTGTCGTAACGTAAAGGCCCTCAAACAATGAATGATAGATCATCTGCGGCTTATCCCTTGACGATTCTCAGCTACATCCATCAAACAGGCGAGTATCCACTTGACCCGCACCAGATAAGTTTACACCTTCATTACGGAAACATTGATATCATCAGCTGCAACCCTACAGTGTGTGCGAAGAGCGGACATTGCAGCAGTAGGCACCGGTAAGTGTTATCACATCTAGGGATGCGAGATTTGAGGAAACGCATCCTGTCCCAGCTTTGATAAGTGTCGGTGTGCAATCTCTCCCACATTTATGCGTACCCTACCACCTGCCATTATAATTCGTTAAAAGGAACTCTGAAAAAAATTAAAAAAAGGCACAAAAAATATGCTAATTTATCGTTTTGTGCGGCGAACATGTGCTTCCACTTGAACTGCAGCACCCTATTTGACTTATCCGTTTGTTTTGTGTCCGCACAGGTAATATAAAATCCTTCCGACAATAAAACACAAATTGCCTCCAACTGCTGTGAGAGTTTTCGCCAGTTTGATGCGCCGCGTTGCCAAGTTCGTCCATCTTTGGCGTTTGCTGATCCACAGTCGCCCGCTGTGATGGATACCTTTCAGACTTTGTGGCTCTCCTCTCTTCCTACCACGGTGTATTCACTTTAATCTAAAAAAGAAAGGAAATAGAGAAGCCATGGAAGGAAGAAAGCGATTGACTACGGTGAAGTGAGTTGGTGGTGGGTAAGTGAGGCAATTCAAATAAAACATCAACCAGCCATCAAACGAGCAATCATAGGAGATCCCACTTAACCCAGGATGAAACTGTTGATTTGGTTGAAAAGAAGAACAATTTTGAAGCAGTAAATGGGATAAATGTGCCTTTGCACCCACATACCCTTAAGCACCCTTGCCATCGGTTGGTGTCTGAGATGCCCCACCGTCAGGTTGATGGTAAATATTTCCCATTGATTCGAGCGTTTATTTTCTTGTTCCTTTGTTCCTCTGCCTTTTGTGAAAGCAAGCAGCATGGTGGGGTCACTCGACCAAAAGAATAAAGACATTGGAGTGGGCTTGGAGTTTTCTACGTGATCCATTTCTTCAAGTGCATCATCTCGCCCATTCTCATTCTAAAAATAGCTCTCTCACTTCTCCAACAGTTTATGCATGGATAGTTGTGGGAACAAATTACATTCAGAAACCCTTCCAAATAGTCTACGCCTTCAAGTAATCATCAAGTCAGTTGCATATGTTCCCCAACGAGGACAAGACGCAGCTGTGGGGAAGTGTTTTGCTTTAGTTACCTCCGTTTTAACTTTTCACCTACTTCTCGTCCATCTTACGTGTCACCGTAGGATCGCCTACCTAGTGCTGATTCCTAATACTTAGGGCAACTGAGCCTTGGAGAAATGGAAGTAAATGGAAACCTTCACCGGACTGATTGATTAGTCGTGATCCAAATGTGGACGTGTGGCATAATGTCATGCAACGTGCACTCAGGACCCTTCTCTAAATACCTTTAAATTCTTCACTTCCTTTTTACAGCCTCATTCTGCAGGAGCACTGACGCATTAGTTGGTTTAAATGGCTCATTGTTGTGTAAACGAATCGGAGAGAAGTTTTGGGATGGGCCTGATGCACAAGACAATTCACTCAGGAAACCCATTTGGGGTGGATTAAAAAAGCTCGTGTTGATGATATTTAAATGCTGCTGCTGCAGTTCAACCATCGTGGTACTCGAATGCGGATCTGGTTATTGCTGCTGTTGTTGGAGCCCTACTTCACCAAGTGAGTGAATGTGTTTCCTTGCCATAGAAGGCGTGAACGCGAGATCACGTCAATCGGGAAATCAGACTGCTTTAAAAGTGTTTGTCCTGTGACGCATTTCTCTGTTTTGCATATGCTGCAATAGCTTCACCTCTTAAATGTACGCTAATCGACTTCTCCGGTGAGTGTGAGTGTGTGTTCATTGGGTTTTGCAAGGGTGTGAGCAGGCGGGTGGGTGGGGTGCTGTTGGTGCTTTTGGTGGTAGCGGTGATTGCGGTGATGGCCATCTGCGAGTATATAAAGCACACGAGAAGGGATGTTTTATTGTATTGTGTGACGGCAGTCCTTGGTGTGTAGTTCGATTGACTAGTGTGAGCGGTCACACTGCTTTTGAGGTCCTGTAAATACGGTATATCAGTACGCAGCACTCTCATCGTCTAGCAGGTGGATCTTCTTCTTTACCACCTTCTCTCCCAACATCGCTTACAACTCGTCAATGACCGCGTTTTTTTATAATATTTTCATATGGAAAAACACTGTCACCTTGTTGATTATGTGACAGGGTGATTTTGTCAACAACATGAATGCAGATGGATGCCTTTCTACCCCTCTTCCTCATCCTCGATCTCTTTTTGTGATCTCGGTCTGTCTGCAACCTCTGCTACCCTAGCCAATGTGCAATCAAATATTCACCCTGACGTCAACTCCTACTGAGCGTCGATTCAGTAGCAATGGCACTCCAGTCAAAGAAACTGTTAGCAGGCAGGCCTAGCATGGGATAAGGGAGTTGCAATAGCAACCGTCCTCCTTCTCCTCATCCTGAATCCTTTTTGTTGGCACACTAACGGAACATGCACACTACTAGTTACCACTGTAAGGACTGTGTTGTTTGGAACACACGCCGTTCGTAACTTAGATCTTTGCATTCCTGTAGTGGGGGTTGTGCTGATGGTAGTTTGAGTAGACATGCATACTTGCATACAGTTTCATGTCATTGGTCTTGAAAGTAGGGGAGCACATAATAGCTCACAGCAAGAAGCAGGGTTTCATCAACTTTTTAAGCTTCACTACACAAGTAACGACTTTGCGATGATATCAGCACTCAAAATCCATTCAAATTACGTGTTGAGATACGTAGCCAAATTAGTTTACGAATTTGAACTAAGTATTGCATAAATAATACGCACGATATTTAATTTACCAAGGCAAAGCATTCTTAAACCTTTTGTTTGTTTCATACATCCATCGCCAGGAACTCTGTCCAGCGGGGCTCCATCATAATGCCATTTACCCCTGCAATATATTTATCCTCTGCCCAGTGCTTAACATTGCGTTACTTGGCCTCTCGAATGACCACCAACACAATCCGAGGGTTCCATTGTTGCGTCGTAATGTGTGGCATTGTGGTGCTCTCTCTGACATGACCACCTGTTTTGGTTTCGGTCACACAGAGGCGGCCGTGCTGGGTCACAGGGGTGACCATCTCGCCTTAGTTGCGTAGGCTGACCGCTAGGCCATGCTAGTGACCGCTAGTTGAATATATATATATATTCCACCCTAGTATCCTGCCTTCTTTTGCCTTCGAGGAAGCCTCGGAACGCTACAGGCCGTATTGCCCTAGTTACTTGAACTGGCCTCCGGGCCATGCTGGCAGCTCCATTCTTCTGTCTATTGATTTCATATTCTGCCCCAATATTTTTTTTGCATTCTCGTCTTCAAAACGATGTCGGGACGCTCCATTTCGACTCCCGGTGTTTATCCGCTTTCAGGATCTCTTACGTTTCCCATGTAAGCTTAACTTTGCGCTTTGGATTGCATGTTTAATTACTTTGCCTAATTCTTGCTGTTGTGTGACAAACTTACTAATTTTTTGAACATTCAATTGCGCAAATTTTTTCAAATATTTTCTAGTGTCCCCCTATCCGATACAAATTACATTAACAACTTTACTCTTTCCTTTTTCATATTTCTTCTTGAAAATCGTTAATAGTGTGGCGGCTTCGCGGAGGGTGTGCAGGTCGCTTGCCTGCGTACTAGGATCTACTAAAATGTCATGTAAAAACTATCAAAATAAATTAGTGTTGCACTAAATCACAAACAAAGTATGTTGTAGGCAATTTACCTAAAAATCGTTGCAATTATGGTGTTCAGCAGGCAGGACACAATCACAGAAAGTACAAAATCATCATCGACCAAATTGAATTTAAGTTAATGAGTTGTCTGTAACTTTGTCTTTTCACTTCAAGCCAACAGAGACTCTTATTTTATTGCTGCAATTGTAACGTCTCGAGTCTCCCTTGAAGACCAAAGAAGGCAGAATTGTAGTATTTTGTTTGTTTGTGCTACCGGTTTTCGGTCAGGGTCAGAGGGGTGGCCACCTTGCCCTAGCTGCATAGGCTAGCCGCTGGCCCTCTGCCAGCGGCCTATAAGCCTCTGACCATTGAATGTATATATGTATTCTACTTTAGCATTCCGCCTTCTTTTGCCTTCGAGGGAGCCTCGAGACGCTACAGGAATACTGAGGTAAACATATATGCTCAAGAGGCAGAGGGAAATGAGCTGCTGGCATGGCATGGAGACCAGCCTACGCAGCTAGAACCACATGGCCACTTCCGTAACTCTGACCGAAAACGGCAGTCCAAACAAGCAATGTATTCCAGTAACTGCAAAAGGTTCTTCCTCTTCCCTTCCTCACCCTTACTATTAGAAGTCTTAGTATTCTTTGATATCTTTATTATAGGTCAGGGGGAAAGGTATAGAGCGATACTGTAGAAGAGTTTAAAACGAGGATGCGTCGGCCTCTGGAGAGCTACCACGATGTTTTACGATCAAGTTTGAGATGTTCTCCCGCCTCTGGCCTACAAAGCATATTTAAAGAACATAAGTATTGCACAGCACTTTCGCCTCTTGAGCACCGTCGCGGTGCTACTCTCGTTGACTCGCTTTAATTATGCTGCTAGATGGCTTTCTTTCTTTTACAACTACGTGGGTTTGATCCTCGTATCCGACTAAGGGGAAATTTGTAAGGTCGGACTCCATTGTGATGGATGGTTATTGGCTGGGTACGGAGTTGTGTATTCCGGACGAGGTAGTTCGTGGACGAGATAACTTTTACTACATGGACGGGGTTTTTTACTTTAAGGGTTGTGAAATTTCGCAATGCATTCCAGGCGCAGGAATCGGCTTATGTATTTGAACAAGATCCCTTCATGATAGATGCTGAGTCGACTGTGTTTGTCATAGTATTTCTTTTCTCTAGTAGGAGACATTTTAGGGTGTCGCCGTGCAAGATGAAACGCCTTTCTTATCCCTTCTTTTAGACGTAGTACGTAATCCGGGGCATTGCCGGTATCCGCTTCCTTACTCGGTGATCTGCGTTAACCGGGAACAAAGCCCATCTAAGATGTTAATGGGTTTGCCCACAGCCTCGAAAAAAGCACTAGGGATTCCGTGTGCCGGGTCGCAAAGGTGCCTTTAGCAGAACTCAAGACCGCTTTGGTGTTATGAAGGGAGTAAACGCCAAGTATTATACTTCACATCAATTTTGGACATACGACAAATTGCACCGTCAATTTTTCTTTCCCCATTAAGACTATTATCGACATCTCTCCTTTTTAATTCTTATTTCTTCCGCTGAGAGCAGTTTTGTAGAGAGAGGACTAGTGCAAAACTTGCTACGGAGATTCCGGAAAGTTTGGAGATTCACTAATAACTTAGCTGTACCTGAACCAAGGAGAAAACTGCAAGGACATCCTTCTAGCTTGCCACAGACTCGCATAAATGGGAGTGAACCATAGGGGGTAAGCAAGACATGAAAAGTACGGCTCACCTGCTCGTGGGGCACGGCGCGACAGAGTACAACGTGGACGTGTGAGGTTCGTCTGGCGGTTGGACGTCTGAGACGTCTGTGTCAGGAGGAGTTCTTGCCGGTTCCTAGTCGCTGCCTCCACCAACTGACTGAGATCGTTGGTCCTCATGGCGTAAAGCTTTGCCGCGATGGTTGGTGGTCGGACTCCGGCTCTGAATTGAACGGCCACCCAGTTATTCACCCTGTTTGGTGGGCAGCCTCTGAAGGCCCGTTTGGCTAGGAGTTGCAGAGCCTCAGCATAGTCCTTGTCATTTTCGCCTGGCTTTTGAGTGCGGCGAAAAAAATCTTTAGCCAGCGACTGCTCTCGCTGGTCAATGACAAGTTGATCCAGCGTCTTGCAGCAGTGGTCAATTTCGGAGTCAGATAAGACCCCTCCATCTATCGCCACACAAAAAAGCTCTTGCGGAACAGCACGGAAGATGAGCGGGATTCTCTGGATATTGGACCTCACGGTTTCCATCCAGTCTCTAAAGTTCATTCCTTCTTTAAAGTGAGAGAAGTCCTCCAACGCTTCCACCTGTGTAGAAACCTCTTCCCTTTTCTTCTCTTCCGTTCCTTCACTCTTACCATTTGAAGGCTGACAGCTTCTGGACATCTTTGTTATAGGCTGAAGGAAAATGTATGATAACTATGTCGGAAAGCCTAAGACGAGCGTGAGTCGACCTCTGGAGAACAGCCGCGGTGCTCCACGATCAGGCTAAAATTGTCCTCCCGCCTCTGGCCTAGAAAGCACACTTAAAGAACATGAGTATTACAGCTGGAAGTTATATAATATATATTATAATAATATAAGGTATAACCAGACGCAAAATAAATTAATAGAGTTTCTGTTCGAAAAATTAAAATAAACAATAATGTGGACCCTACTTTTGTCAAATCAGATGCAGCATGCATTGCCTGATTTCTTTGCTAAAACCTATAAAGGCGCGTTAAATACCTGGTGTCAACTTTCTTTTAGAAAGCCCTTGGACATATAATAAACGGTTTCCCCGACCCTGATTGGAATCACGCTTGATGTTACCTAGCGTTCTTGTGTGACGTGTGCTGTTTAGTACCGACCCAAGGCTAGCAAGATGGTTATTTACGGTGCAAACGAAATAGCTCATGAAGGCTAATTGCTTATTCTACTTTTGGAGCAGGAGTTGACCCGTTGGATCAACGAAACCAAAGATAACGCGATTATCTTGGCAACGCAGTTGTAGGCGCAGTGCTTCTGTGAGTGCTCTCCTAGGTGTTGCCATTGCTTTTCTTAGGTAAGGATTTACTAAAGCTTAGGTGCCATTTGCTAAATTTATTATGCATACCACCTCATTACCACGAGAAGCTTGTCTAGGATGCACAAACAAATGATATAAAATATTACAAGTGGAAGTATTAGATCCAGCTCTGAGATACGCGAGTTTCCGGCCACAAATTTTGTGACTGGACGCTACTTTGCTGGCCTGATTTAAGCATTTTGGTATTTTAGTGCTGTTGCTGTTAAGCGTTTTTATTTGCAAATGAAATGCAAGCTCAGGTTCTGGAGCGCATTCCAACGAGGCTGACAGAACCAGTGTCCAGTACTTTGTTTAAGGCATTTTCACATTGACTATACATTTCTTATTGAACACAATTTGTTACATTTGAAGGACTTTTGATTTCAATTTTGAAACATTGCCTCATTGGTACCGATGTCTTTGGTAATAATTTCATCTCTGTTGGAAAGTGTTGTGCTTGGTCGTTGGAAATTAAAAAGCTCCACGTTGGTAGTAGTAGTAGCGGTGCCACCACGTGAGTGCCTGCATCATCACCGCTCGGGTTCCCACCGCGAGTGATGCTATTCTCCCATGAGTAACGCAACTTTGGTAGTGGTGGTTAAATGGTCGTGAACCGTTACTAACTCTTATTATGCAGCTGCAACATTTTTTTGCAAAGAAGGACCCTATGGCTTGTAAGCCTCCTCCTACGCAGCAGTTCGGTGATCCTTTTTTCAAGAAGGCGTGCAATCCGTATGCGTCAGAAAGAGATGGTCAAAGCAGCGCCCTCACTGGGATCGGGTAGGCAAGTGGCTGGGTGGATTGCCTACATCCAGGTCGTCTGTGCTCTTCCCATCCAATGCCTCGTTGCTGATCAAAGGCATGAGTCTGTGCAGCTGACATTGGATCGATAATTCGATAAGACCACCTGCTGTGCAGCCAGTGCATTTCTCTTTTCACTTGGGTGGTCTATCGATCCATATATTGATCGATACGACCGTTAAGTTGAGCTGCGAAACCTTCACGGATAAGCGAGATTATAAAAAAGCTGAAGTTCATGCAAATATGTCTTTGTTTATGGCTATGATGCAATTAATTGTAAGATCCGAGGTAAATTCTTAAACTCTATTCTTCACCAGCTCCTCTTCTTTCTGGCATTCCTTACCCATTGTATCCCCTTTCCTTGATTTCCTCCTCAATCCTAATCTTTCAGGACAGCTACAGAGTTGGGAACGATGAGAACGCATCCTCAGTGCATTTGAAGCTCTGCTTCGAATTCCTAGTAGCTTGGCAACAATTCTCTAGCCAATTTTAGGGGCCAGAGTTTCCCTCTCATCTTTAATAATCCACGTCACTTCAGTCTCTTATTGGTGGTTAGTTGCACTTGCTACCACCGCATAAAGCAAAGCAGTTTTACTATGCTTATTAAAGACTAATTAAAATTTGGTTAAGCAGACTTTGATAAACAAGTAGTAGCTAGTGTGCTTATCTCACAGGGGTGCAATCATCCTGCTTGAAACTTGGCCTTGTTGGGGAGTAAGTTAGGCTTCTTTTGAAAGGTCAACTGCACGATTCTATATCCCCTACAATGGCCAACAATTTGAGTCTACATTACAGCTCTCATTGCATTTGTCACAGGGTATTTCATTTTCCTCACTTTGTTTGTGCTTACCCCCTTTAAGTTGTTAGTTCGAGGAGACCTTTAATGAAGCATCCAACGGAACCCTCGATCACTCGGATAAGATTCAGGTACGACGATGGACCTAACAGATTGTCGATCACTTATTTACTCCTAAGGTCTGCAACTTAATCAATTTATTGAAATAATTGTTCAACGGGTCTGCCGTTGCTATTCCAACTTATGCGACGTTAGTGGGACCAACCACTTAGTTGACTGCTCCGAGTCTTTCACTAAAATGCATCAAAGAAATGTTTCCTATGCCAGCCAGATTATGTTTTCCAAATCCGAACGC
Source organism: Taenia hydatigena (assembly GCA_036345935.2). NCBI lineage: Eukaryota > Metazoa > Platyhelminthes > Cestoda > Cyclophyllidea > Taeniidae > Taenia > Taenia hydatigena. The sequence continues at coordinate 428,745 of JADWOT020001916.1, read as the reverse complement.
TACAAGATTACTCGTCGACTAACGCAGTCACTGATGAGATGCTTTAGCGTTTTCTCCACGCTACATGAAGGCACACTAACAGGGAATGCGCATCTCCTACCAGCGTTGGCTGACGAACCCATACGGGTAACCACGGGCTCTAGGCATTATCATTGCGCCATGGTGCATAAGGTGCAAAAATTTTTTACTCTTACTCGAGAACAAAGGCTTTTCGAGAGGATTTTGCACACCAAAACCAGTAAGGAAAGCCAAAAAAGGCATTTGACCTTTAGCCAATATCAAACTTTTGTAACGCTTTCTAGCCTTCATTTCCGATTCGTTTGGATGGAGAACTTGATGATGTGACGATGGGCTGCGTGAGACTGTTCGCTAAGCTGAATGAAAGGAACGGATAGGCATGGGATGCTTGGTTGCTTGACTCTTGTGATTTTTACTTCGTTGGATGGGGATCATTAACATGTAGCAGATGCGAAAACTTTGTCAACGCTCGAAAGTAAGACAAGGTAAGTTATAATTTTAGGGCAGGGAGTGTAGTGCTAACGTACTGAGGAGGTGGTAACAGGGTCTGCTGATTTGCCTCAGGGACAAATCCTTTCAAGGGAGCCACAGAGTAGGAGTCTTAATACCTTAGAAAACTAAATAAAAGTGGTCACTTGTGAATTCGGCGGATATTTTGTCTCTGCTTGCAAAGCAACGACGTATGGTAGTTGGATTGCAAACCACTTTGCTAAGAGGCAGGCTAGTGGCAACTTAGCGTAAAGTTGAAGTAGCATTATTCGGCCAAATGGATCCACTGAATAGTAGAAGACCCCACAGACACACACGATTCGGTGTTTTAATACCTGTGTTACATAGGAGAGAATTCTTTATTCATATCAGTGATTTATCCCTTAGTCGAACCCAATCACATAAACTTAGTTTCATTATTTCACAGGCCACAATTTACGTCAGTCAGGAAATAATTGAGAATTCCATGTTTCCTCTGTTAAAAGCGTTGACGAAATCTTTAAGACGCAGTCAAAGTCAGTGACCTTATGAGCAGGTGGCCCATTCCTCTGTCAGAAGGTCTTCTGGCGAATTTTTCCTCTCTGTTTCCCCTCTCCAGCAGATGAGGTCACAATCTCACACTCCAAAATGCGTTTTAGTAACAGCGCATTTTGATGTTGCAAACTGCGCAGTCTCCTCTTGCTCATCCTGCAGTCATCACCAGTGTAGAGTAAGTTCAAATTGGTCCCACAAGCGGTTCTGCTTCTCATGAGCAGGTAGCGAGAGCTGGTAGTGAACCCAGTTTAATCGCTGAAACTTAGTCTATCTTGCATAATTTTGACTGGCGTTTCGCCTCTAGATTAAGCAGTAGACATATCAGTTGTTGTAGCACAAATTTATACTAGTTTATTCTCTTGTCCCAGCATTGCAATAATGCGTGGTCTGGATATTGTCGACATGGAGGAAATGGCGGATTGTGCAATTTCGCCTATTCAAACACTGGCCAGAACTTCATAATTAAGCATTTAACGAGTTGATGATGAGGATTTTGTTGGACGGGCGCACAGGCATTACCAACACGTGAAAATTAACTTTTTCTTGTGAGACATCGTCAGCATCTGAAGAGCCATCAACATCAGGCAAAATTCTTTCGCGCGACTTCGTATCTCTGCGTTGGCAGTCGAGTGACTTCCTGCGCTCTCATTACGAATGAGAATGGGAAGGGCAACGTATTCATATTCAGTCACTTCCTTAAGGGAGTGCAGTCAAATCGTTGTGAAGAGACTCAGAACGGACTTTCCGTCTGCGATTGCCTATGGCAGTTCTCGTGGTAAATATTTCCATTACAAGCCTATTTGAATCATAAAGAGCCTATAATGGCAACGGATAGTGAGGGACCACGGTTACATCATTGCGGTCTGCTTTGTCGCGTTTGGCCTCGTTCAAAATCTCTCTTCATGCTTTAGTCGCCAGTGGTACCTTGAATAGCCCGAATGCGTCGCTTTGCTCCTCTTTAACCTGCTTCATCCTTAATTGATCGCAATTGCTACTCTGCAATTTGTCATCTTGATTTTTCTCTTATTTTCCATGTAGTAGTAGTAAATTGTAGCAAATGTGGGCTGATTGACATGAAGGAGCCCATTCTAACAGCTAACATTTGATAACATCTAAACGTCACTGCGCGTTTCCTCCCTTTCTAGCTTCACCCTTAATTTTTTCCCTCCATTTTTCGTTCCTCGTAATTGTTTTCTCATGTTTTTGAGAAATAGTAGCAAATAGGATCTGGTTGACACATTTCACATTGCATTTTACCTCATTTCCTTTTGCGATGGTAAATACTAGAGTCCTTTATTTGTTAGACATTGATGCAATGCTCTGATTTACATGAGGGACGCCTAGATTTTATTTGTTTGGGGTTCGGCTCACCTTCGTGCTGGTTTGTGCTTGTCAAATTTAACTAGTTTGAGCAGCATTTATCAAAGTGCTTGTGTGATGATCATTGCGAGTTAATGGCAGTTTATTCGGAAGTGAAATTCTCTGCCACTGCCATTGTTGAGTCGGGTGAGTCAGATTACGATAGCTAGAGTATGGGTAAGGCACGAAACAGGAGGAGCCGGTGATCAGAGGTAAAAATATCAGGGATCTTGAGAAAACATGACAAAGGTAGTTATCCTTGTCGTAATTAAGAGTTGAGGGGTGTTTCGTGGTTGATGCACAAAATTGTATGTTTGGAGATTTACAATATCTGCTTATTTTGGTCGTCTACCTCTTCATTTCCAAGGTGTCGGCTAATCTTCACATTGATTCCTCTTCGGCATTGTCATCTAGCCCGAAGTGCCAAGGGGAAAGCAGGGACTTAGCCAGAGTGTGGCTGATCTTGTATGAGGTTGGCGCTCCTTCAGCGTCTTTTGTTTCATCTCGGCATAGATATGAGGCACTACAGCTCTCCTGTTGAGAGTCCAACAAACGTCGAACGACAGGTTTGCCATCTTTACTTACTACCGCATGCACTGCATCCCGTCATTTGCAGCTCTCACACAGGCAACATGGATTACTGGCGACAAAGAGAACGAATCACCTCCAATTGACATAAAAGTTTACACCAGTTTTGCATGCTACATTGCTTAACTTTCCTCCCTTTAGCATTTGCTGACTCAAAGTCGACCGCCATGTGAAGCGACTTATGGGGCTTCAATGCTACTCTCTTCCCACCATGAGATGTCCACTTCAATCTGAAGGAAGGAAAAAAGGAATTAAGAGAGCCGCAGGAAAAAAAAAGCAATTAAATGTTAGAAGTGAGTTGGTGGGTGGTAAAGTGTTTGCAATGTGAAGAGTTAAAAGTAATTAGGCAACCGACAGGTCATCCAACGAAAGACCAAAGAAACCATACTAGGCTCAGGATGGAACTGTCCTTGAATCCATGTATACTTAAGCTTACACACACACCTTCCTGCCTGTTTTTGCACAACATCAAATAAGGTGACCCTCCAAAAAGAGGGAAATTGAAATAGGCAATAACACACATGCAGACTCGGGTCGACAAATAGACAGACAGGCGTAGAATGTGGTTAAAAGGGGCACAGACGGACTAAGGAGGTAGAGGGACTCTCTTCAAGGTGAATGTAGGAAGTGGGCAATTGGAAAGGCAGACAGGAGTTCGGCCAGTCTATAGATTACGAAATAGTAGCAACTGTTCACCTACCCTCCAGGGGGAGTAAGTTGAGAAGAGGAAAAGGATTAGATAGAATTAAGGCGAAATGTTGAAGTGCAAGCTAAAGTAACCAAAAGAAACACAAAAATGGAGGGTTTTTGGCAATCCAAGCTAAGCTATGCGAAACAAGGTTTGATTATAAGTACAGTGTAGTTTGGAGAGATCTAGTCTAGCTTGTGCTAATCTAATCTGGTCATGTTCCTTTGCTTGATTTAGTAATGTCATAGTAAAGAGGACGCCAGCGGCCAGGGAGGTAGGAGAAGGGAAAGGAGAAAGGGGAGAATTTATGTTGGGTGGCTAGAGAAGCGCGAGAAGGACAGAGGAGCAACACGTCCTCGTGTCACTAAAGTGGAGAACAAAGGTAAGGAATGACAATGCAGTTGCAGATGCATTATAGAGTTGGATGCATGGAGTACACGCAGTGGGTCACAAATCTAGATGCAACACCTTAAAGCATATTGAGCGCAGCAGGAGACGAAGGAGACACTTAAAAATAATGTGCTGGAGATTGGCATCAGAAAGGAGGAGTAGACAAGAGGCCTCCTCTTCACCCACTTCAAAGACTTCATCAAACCAAGTTCTTAAGTGTGCACCTTGATCCGTAATATCTACGAGAGGGAATGAGAAGGCCTTGTTTCACATGTCATGGAATTGTGTCGTGCCAAATGATCAGACCAAATTTGTTGTGGGGTTGACCTGAATGGTAACATATAAGGCTCCTCTGAGGATGAGACATACACCATAGATCAGATAGCTCTGTCTACTTCCCTCTTATTTTATTTACGTCCATCGTAAACTAGCCCAGGCATCCGATCGTGTCTGTTGTGGATACAGTCCAATCTAGTCAGATCGGGCTAAGCTCAGTTATGCTTGCTCTGCTACAGTGCTTCTGTAGATGAGCCTGAACATTGAGCAAGTTGCTGTTCATCGGTTGGTCCTCTGGTGCTGTTTCTTACTCGGTGAATGCAAAAGAATGAAAAAGACAAAAAGCAAGCGCAGCGCAGTAAGCGTTGTAGAAGTTGAGGTGACTAAGGGAATAAATGACTTACCCCTTAGAAAGGAAGGAGCATTTCTGGTGCTCATCTCTGAGACTGTCCTTTGACGAATCGGTGCTTTGCATTGCTCAAGACAACAACGTTGCGCAAAGTTCTTCGAAAAGTAAAGAGATGCATTTGCTGCTAAAAGAGGCAAAGGAATGACTGAGATAGAGGCAAAGGGATAGAAAGCTGTGGAAATGGAATATAGAAGGATGAGAAAGGAGAATAGAGGATTGGAAATGGGCATCGTAGGATGCCTCTGCGCAGTGCTGTAGTGCAGCGCGCCTTATTTTTTACCATTTTCTCTTGCCTATTCCCGAAGTGACTAACGTACCCACTCAAATAGCCATGTGACCAGGTATGATATGAAGAATTTGACTTAGTAAAAGGCATTTAACTTTTTTGTTCAATGGCACACTCGAAGAGGCCGACCATAGTTTTCTTTTTCTATGTGATATTCAGTGGATACCAGATGTGTAAACAGTGGAATGACGCGTGCGAAAGAAGTAATGGAGAGAAAGGAGAAAATAAAACAGGTAGAGTAGAGGCGGAGGATTGCGGTTGGTGGCATAACTTTCCCTTAACTTCTACCGTATTTATCTTTTTTGGCACCTTGATGGCTCTGATGAGGCAGGGTGGGACGTCGGGAGTAACGAAAAGATGGAGAGGAAGGCAACGGAATTGGAGGCCAAAAGAAGGCCAGCAGCGAGGAGAAAACGAAGCGGAAGGGAGGTACTAGCAAATGACTGAAGGGTAGGAATGACACCGCGAAGCAGAATGAATAATGGAAGACGGTAGAAAGTGCAACAGAGCATCTCTGACAGTTTTTGTGTGATTAACCTCTTACAATCTGACATATGCAACTCGACTAGTAGCACGTGCATCTCCTATAAGTGGTTTTGTTGGACCGTGAGAGCAGAGAGGTATGAATTTAGTAAAAAGTTGGCGGCTGTTAGGCTAGGAAAGGCACGATTTAGGCCAACTGTTACCTTGGCGCTGACAGCAGCTGATTTGTTCATCCAAATGTGGCAAAATAAAAGTTGGGTGAGAGGCGAAGACAGAACATTTAGAGAAAGGAAGTAGGGGAAGGGACGGATAACGGTTATCGTCGGATGCCTCTGTACAGTGTTATGGCGCTGTGTTCCTTTTTTCATTTCTTATTCTGCCATGCGTTCTTGGGTTCATTTTATTTACGCAGTCATCAGACCATGTATTTGTGTTAACGGAACCTGAGTTTCTGTCGAACGGCACACTTGAAGACACAGCACATTATTTTACCATGATAGGTGAGTTCAAATAGAATATCAGTTGTGACAATGTTGAGATGGCGCATGCGAATGAAGGAGAAGGCAAGGAGGGCATAACAAACCTTTGGTTTCTAGGATTTCCATTTCTTTTGGTTCTCTGGTGCCTTTGAAATAGTGGGATGGGAGTATGGGGAGTTGCAGTGGGATCGGATGAGGGACAGTGGAGGTGGTTGATGAGAAGTGGACCGAAGGTAACTACACTCCGGCTGCGTACCAATACCAACTCTTCTGCAAATCTTTATTCTTCCATGCAGATGAATGTCTTTTGCTACTCTATTTGCATCCTCACCAAAACGAATTCCTCTCCCAGCTGTACAAATGTCCACTTTGTTGCTCGTTTCGCGTTGCTCGTTCCCACCTTAAATTTAGCAGCAACGAGTTGTAAGATGCTGGAAGGATGCAAGGCACGGAAGGAACGGATATGCAACTCTTGACATTCCCTTAACTTATTTACGAAGAAACAAAGCTTGAAGCACCTAACATCAAGTAAAGAGAAAATGCACACAAGGAAACCTATCCTAATGTCCACTTAACGAAATCAAAGGTTCAAAACGTCATTCGCACCAAGTTGCGTTCAGTACTCACTAGAGTTATTCTCCTGCTTTAAACAATGGTCAGACACTTTAGACACTGTCTGATAGCGTGGATGATTGAAGTAAGAATAGACGATCAAGCATCTACCTGGTTTAAAATAATGAAGGTGATTGGTCGTTCAGTTGTGCGTTGGTACGAGGAACGGCAGCACTATGATTAAACAGTTTAATACAGAAAAGTGTATGCACATGGTCTCTACATTTTATCTTCTTGCCCTTACTTTTCCACTTTAGTGCCACGGGACCGCCTTTCATCTCTGGATCCCTCACGCACCTCTCCTTCTCCTCCTCTTACCTCATTGTCTGCCAGCGCCCTTTTTCGCATTCGATTTGATCTGCTAGAAGGACAAATTAGTAGGCAAAGATGAGATGAAGGTGCCTTCAGACCTGCACACACACACAGGCACACCCACACGTTCCTGCCTGTTTTCGTAAACACCAATTAAGGCTACTTTCCAAATGGATGAATCTGAAAGTAAGCAAGGATGCACATACAACCTTGGGCAAACAGACTGACAGGTGTGGAGACAGTGAAAACAAATAAGGCTGTCTTAAGCAAAAGCGCACATTCTTACTCGTTATTTTAGAGGGTCAGATAAATGAGTTTGTTAAAAAAAAGGATCAAGCAGTGACTGGGCGGTTCACGCGTCATTTGGACGAATTCTTCAAATTTTATCAAGACACGCATCCCGATGAGTAAAGCGATTGAATCAGTTCAGGAACAGATGGTAGAAATATAGAAAGCAGTAAAGAAGGCTGCACCTGAGCAATGTAGGAAGCCACCCCGCAGCGTCTATTTTCATTCCTCTCTTGTCCATGTCCACCCTTACCCCTTCCACACCAGTGAATTCTCGTCCCTTCACCTCTATCCTAATCATTCTTTATCTTCTTTAGCTAAAAATTCATGTTACCCAACCCCTGCTGAAAAAACGCATAGGACACCATTGCCTTTTGCAATGCAAAGCAGCAATTATTCCAAGCACAGAAGTAGGAGTGCGCATCAGGAATGCCCCTTCGTTAGCTCAATAGCAGTATTTAGGGGCGGGTCGCCAAATTCTCATCCATCGAGCATGCCTCATCCCCACAGGCGTCTTATGCGCTAAAATTGAAGTCCGCCATAACATTTTAATTTGGCTTGCAGACACTAGGGATCAAAGTACACAAGGAAAGGCAAGCACTCTCTCTTGTCTACGCCTCCTTTCTCATGTCTTACTCCAACGCATCTTCGGAGATTGTTTCCTTTGTCGCCTACTACACTATGTTCACTCACACGTATTGCGTCTTACAGGAGACAAATTTTCTACACATGGTATATGATTTTCGCCAGTAACATGTGCCTTGTCCACTTCAATCTGAAATAAGCGGAGGTATAGAGTTACAGGAAGGAAAAAGCAATTGAATGAAGTAAAGTCAATTGATGGATGGCTGATAAAATGTTAGCAAAGTGTGGGGTTGAGATAGAATGGCCAAAGGACTAGCCATCTAATGGACGACCAAAAGAGATTTTATTGCGCCCAGGACAAAAATGTCGATTTGGTTTAGCCGTTTTTGTGAGATATCAATTCAGGTGACTACCCAAACGACGGAAATAAAGGTAAACAATGCAATGTACACAAACTTAGGCAAACAGACAGAGAGGCGTAGATGCATGGTGGAAATAGAGCGGGTGGTCTAGAGTGAATAGCCAGACAGAGAAATTCTTTAGAAAAAGAATATAAGGGGTAGACAGTGAGATGAGCAGGTAGGAATTCGAGCAGCTAACAAATTACGAAGTAAAAAATAGGAGCAACGTGCTTACTTTCGCGCCCTAAAAACCAAGTAGAGGAGTAGAAGTAGGAGATGGAACTTAGGCGAAGTAGTGCAGTACAAACCAAAGTGACAGAAAGAAAGATGGAATTAACGATTTGATGGCAATTATAGCAAAACTTTGTTAAAACAAGATTTAGTCCCGAGCAGAGCGTGATTGATTCAGGTCCAGTCTAACTCGTACCAGTCTTTTTAGGCAAAAATCTGCGCATTATTAACTCATGTCGCAATCGAGATTAAGACCAGTGGAGAGATGAAAGGGAACCCACAAAGAGGGCACCGGCAGACGGTGCGATGGGAGGGGAAGTTAAGAGAAGCATAAAGGAGGCAGAGAAGCGAGATGTTCTAATGGCGCTAAAGTGGAAAAATAAGGTAAGAAGCTGAATTGTAGGAATCATTCACTCCTCTTTCCCGTATGTATTTTTCATGCGAGGAGCCCAATTGGTATGCCATTAGGTAAGGCGCAATACGTGTGAATGTATAGAGCGCAGTATGCGAAAAAGGAGACACTCACCGAAGATGCGTTGGAGTGACAACAAGAAAAAGAGGCGTAGACAGGAAAGCTCCCCTCCATTAATTTCCAAGACGTCATTAGGTCTACTTCTAGTCAGCGTCTTGGTTCCTAATGTATGAGCGGTGGAAAGAGAACACTACAACTCTTAGTGAAATGAGTTGTGTCGAGTTGCTTAAGTGGGTCAATTTAAATGGCCTTACTCGAGATCGTCATAATTTAGCCTTGATCGCTAATCTTGCCTATTCTGACTCAGTCCAAATCAGTCAAGCTTAGACGTACGTACCGCGCTACAGTTCTTCCGCGGTGGGACATGAATACTGAGTAAGTTGTAATACACCATCAGTCCTCCTAACGCTACTGCTTATGTGGGGGTTTTGGATGAAAAAATTAAGTGCAGCACAGCGAGCGTAGTGCAGGATTGAATTTTGCCTTAAGAAATCGGCAATTCACCCCTAAAGATCGCTATTGGGTTAACAAAGAGGCTTTCCTGATGCGAACGGCAATGGTGGTCCATTCGCCATCGGCAGGAGCAAAGTAATAAGGATTTTAAGCTAAATGAGACAAAAAAATGGCAGAGATTAGGGCAAAGAGACGAGAAGTCGTGCGTATGGAACTGTGACGCAGCGTTCTTCATTTCTTCCCTAGTTTCTCCCATTCTTTTCTACACTAATATATTTGCCTACTCATCTAGCTATGTCAGTAAATGAAAAAATAACTGGCTTGAGAAAAAGTATCTGGTTTTTTTAAATGAAACAGTAGAAGAGGCTAGTCATAGTCCTTTTTTTCTGTGGTTTATACCGGACATCAGATGTGATAATATTGAAACGACTCAAAAAAATGAAGTGAAGAGTGAGAGTAGCATACGGATAGATCCTGAAAGGAGGGAAGAGAAAGCAGGAGCAGGTATGGAACGAGCAAATTATCTGCATAATGCTATTAATGAGAAAGGAAGGCAATTGTTTGGGAAGCATGAACTATCTTCCTGCTCTCTTAAACAATCTATTCTTAAGACTGCACTGCCTGATTTACTCTAATCGACTTGACTTTCTTCGTTCCATATTCTCACACAGCCGCATCGTCACTGCTCAAATCCAAACCATTTCCTCCTTGCCCTGAGTGCACAAACCCCTTCCTACTTTCAAATTTTCCTTTGTTTCCGTATTCTCTCAACTCTCTTTGCCAATGTAAAAAATTGCATTTTGGTTGCACCTAAATTGCCTAAATTGCCATGCAACATTTTATAACAAGAAATGTTGCATGATTTTACAAGGAAGTAAGCTGCCAAATCCCGATTCTAAGCAACCCTCGACCAAAAGAGGTTGAAGAGAGCGCATTTCTAGAGTCGTAGTGTCCCAGCTTTCCTTTACGCAGTTGACACCCTACACATCAGCCACACCTACGTTGTCCGAGCTTAAAACGAGAACTGCTGTAACTTCCTTTGCCAAACCGGGATCCCTACATATCAGCCGAGTTGAAATTAACTGAGTTGTGAACAAGAACTGTCGCAAGCAACTAACGAAGGAAGTAGAATGCTGAGTTTCCGTTCTAACCTCATTGAAAGCGTTCGCAGAATAAAATGAGCATATAACTTTCAATTTGGATCATTTCTGGCAGCAGAGGTACCCAATCGTTCGAGCGAACGTTATCAATCACCTGTGTCAAACTAGGCGCTCAATCATCAACTAAACCTTTCTTTTTACAATCTGATAGGAGAATTGCCGCAAGTAACTACTAAATGGTATAAGCTGCTAGAGTATAATTCTAATCGAATCTGGATCTAAATAAACTGAATATAACGCAGCTCTATATGCTTGCATTCTTTTGGCTTTCTTCGCCAAAATAGTCCACTTAGCTGTCGGCCAGGTCTAAATTTTTACTACATGACTCGAGGAACATCGCGGCTACCAGAGATGAAATGAACAGCTGAGTACAAAACTGAATAATTGTGGGTAAAAAACCAAGAAAATGGATCTCAGCCATGCACTCAAGCAATCCTAGTTTTCGTATTGAAATCAATCGCATTACATTGCGTTCATTCCTAAGCATCAAAGGTCTTAAAATTGAACTGAACTTCACTGAACCGCAATTAATCAAACATTTGAAACCTAGTCTTAATTAATTACAGATTAGAATGAGCAACAAATGACGCACCGTAATGCCCGTTCACTCTGGCTGTTTGTTAATACGCATTCTTAGCACAGCTGCATGGCACGAAATGTTATGGTTTCAGAGGAGACCTACTTTTGTGGCATCGTAGCCAGTTGACGGCCGGTGCCTAATTGGAACCGCTTATAGACCCAAGTGAGAATTACTTAGAACGTACAGCACTTGAGCCAATTCGCCAATGTGTTGCTTATATAATCTGATTGTGATCGAAGCTACCACACAAAGGCAAATAGCATCCTGACCTCTTCGATGGTGGTGGAACAAGGTGAGCAGCTATTTCGTAAATAAATCTTTTTCTCGTCTTATCATCAAGACTTCTAATTATAACCACATCGCTGTTAAATAACTTAAATTGACTAAGAGTTATACGTAAGCTGCAGATGTAAGTATGATATCTAGTCGTACTAAGCAAGTTTAGGGCGCATTAATGATTAAAATCTCGGGAATAAACAGTAAAGTTTAATTGTTTAGTAAATGGATATTGCAAGTTTATGCACGAGAGGGATGGTAAGAAACCATATAATGCAATTAATTCTTACCTGAGTTACATGTAAAGTGACGCCAGAGGCAGAATTCCAACCCTGAATCGCTAGGTAGAGGACTCATGATTAGCAAATTATGCTCCAGTCAGACGCGACATGTTCCACTGAAACTCATGCCCTGCAAGCTCATTAGTGAATAGGACAAGTCTAAAAAATACGGCCTTCTTCTGCCAAAATTATGGCATTCTAGTGTAGCAAAGAACTCAATTTACCATCGAGGCGGAAAGCAGTTACCGCTGATAACCTCCAAAATGATGAGCGATTTAGTTGACTTAAAGACTTGTTTCACTTAACAAAATATGCAATCCGTTGTTAAAATGCGTCTAAGAAATTATATGCCTCAAGCGCCCTTATTTTTAATCTTAAACGATACATGGTATACTACATTTAATATGCAGAAACAAATGAGAGTTTCATAGACATTGTTAGGATAAAATCAACCACCAATCATAAGCGTGTGTCTAACTTCAGCAAAATTTATTCATCGAACTCGCAGCATTAACGAAAATGTGGCAATCTCTTACGTTTAATTGCTTTGGCATACGGAAGCGAGTACAAGTAAGGTCGTGGGCAGTCCATTGGCTCAGAATACCCGTGATTATGTAGAAATAGTCCCAATTGGCGTCACTACGTTTGTCCTTTGATAACATGCCGTCCCAGCCTGTCCTAGTAATTACAATTTATTATTCAAATCAACCTAGACTTCTCACAAACTAGCTTGAGCCACCCGCCCCCTAACACAAGTGGTGCGCTAAACGACCACTTTTATTTAATAATTCAGTCGCAGCAAAATGTAGCTGCCGCATTCCCACCACAATCTCGAGACTTGTGGCATATCACAGTGGACCGCCTCACCTCACATCCCCAGACACGTCGATCAACAAGCAAATTTATCATCATCTGCGCAAACTCACTCAACACCCATGTTCCTTTCTTCGCGAAGAAACACATACAAATGGGTAGCATTTTTAAATTTGCTAACGATGGAAGATGAACAGGAATACACAACACTGTGGAGACATTACCACAACTTGGGGAGGGGATGTAGGTATCAGGAACAGTGGGGGTTCAGGATTTAGAGAGTTTGTGCTGTTCAACGTCCGAGTACTGCCAGGAGACAGAGGCGATCATTCCAGTGTCCCATTTCCTTCTTGACGCGTGTTTTTCATGGACTTCACGATGATAGCGGTGTTTCCACACCGACAAATTACACTTATAATCCGCTTTGGACAGCGGACCTCCCGTATGCATTTGGTTCACACCCAACCGACATTTGAACCTGTGAAACGGAAACAGCAAGCATAGAATGGAGAAGGCCTCGATAAGTAAGAAGGAAATAATGCCCGAAACAGAGGTGCTGGCTTTAAATTCCCATGAGCATTCGTAATGCAGCGGTATCACGCGAAACAGTAAGGGATAGGTCACGCTATACAAGGAATAGTCATCATTTATCAAGAATAGTATAGACCAGCGTCCATGCCTGTGAATACCAAGGTGCGGTGATCGAAGGCGTCTACAATCTTAGTTACCCGCACCAGCAAGAGGCGTCAACCTAGCCAGCAATTAGACACCTGAAAGGTGCAGACGTCCGTCGGTCAGTGGCTATCCCGAAAATGTTGGTTTTTAGCTCACCCGCACAGTGGTAATTCATGAGACCCTTTATTTGTTAAGCAAACTTCACAATTCCCAGTGTATGCTCGACACAACTACTCAATGCCTTCAGGTGCACTCGTCTTACTTCATGAAGACAAACGCTGAATTCGTGGGCTGTGAAAAATACTACACATCCTAAATCTGTCTATGACCTAAGACGGAGTTGTAAGTGGGAGTGAAAATCGCAGGAGTTACTATGAGAAAAAAAAATGGTACGCATCGAGGGCTCACATAAGGAATAGGACAAGGAACAACCATTACAAACAAAGCGTGCATTATCTGCTTATCAATTTCTCCACTTTGGGAATGGCAAGCCCTTATGGGCCCAAGGCAAAGGTAGCACGGAAATAAGAAATGTGCAACAGAACGTTGGTCTAGATTGACAAAAATCGCCTAATTTCGGCTACCAAAGCTAAAGAGCGATCTGATCTTGAACCTACAGATAAATCAATGACAAGCTTGGGAGTAGGGAAAACAAAACTGCGTTAAAATTTCTTGCCTAACAAAATAACTAAAACAAATTGCTGCTTTTCCCTGCATACCTTCACAAAGGCGGAATTTCGCACCAACGAAGTAAGACTCTTAGGGACCAACGAGCAAATTTGTCATCTGCGTAAGCCCGTTCAATTCGCACGTTCCTCTGTTTGCAAAAAAAGCACATACAAATGAGTAACATTCCAAAATTTACTAATGGTGGAGAATTCACAGGAACATACAACACTGTAGAGACATCATCACAGCTTCAGGGAGAGATGTAGGTATTAGGAACGGTAAGGAATCAGAATTTGCAGAGTTTTGTACTGTTCCACACTAAAGTGCTGCCAGGAGACGCAATTAACCATTCCAGTGTCCCCACTCCCTCTTGATGCATAAACTTCATGGACTTCACGATAGTAGCGGTGTTCCCACAGGGACAAATTGCACGCGAATCCCTCTTTGGATAGCGGACTTCTCGTCCGCAGAACGGAAACAGCAAGCATGATATGGGGAAAGCCTCCATCAATATTAAGGAAATAAGATCTAAACAGAGGCGCCAGTTTTGCACAATCGCATGAACAACTATGGTGCAACGGTATCACGTGAAGTAGTAAGCGCTGGCTTACGCTACACATGAAACAGACATCATTTATCAAGAATGACGCAGACCAGCGTCAGTGCCTATGCACAACAAAGTGCGTGATGAACCAAGTTTCTCGTGAAAGGAGGCGCCCAGAATCGTGGATAACCTTAACAGCAGGAGACGTCAACCCAGTCAGCAATTAGACACCTGAGCGGTGTAGACGCCGATTGACCAGTAGCGATGACACCAATTTTGGTTTTCAGCCCGCCACACAGTGATGATTACTGAGACCCTTTATTCGTTATAAGCTTAATAATTCCCAGCGTCGGATTGACACAGTGTAGGAGACGGATGTATTCAGACTAATGGTTCCGGCAAATTAAGCCCAAAATTGTCATCTAATTTCAGGAGCAATGTAGGGTAGGGAATGGAGCGAAAGAGGAATTACCCACCTCCACCTAACCACTAAATCGACCTCACAACTACCCAGTGCCTACTATTAAAGCAATCCCTCTTCCACTGTGCCCAACTAAAGGCACATCAAAGGCTGGCTGTTTAAAAAACCGGAATTGATGTGATAGGCATGGAGCTGTCTCTTGCATACGTCGCACTACACTTGCGCTGCGGCCTGGTCGTCGTCGGCTTGAGTTTAGCCAAGATCAAATGTTGACCACAAACACTCGTCTTACTGCTCTATATGAAGACAAACGCTGGCGACCGTGGGACGGATTCATAGGTCGTGAAAAATACTACACATGCTACATCTGTCCACGATCTAGGAGGCCATTCTCTCGTAAAAAGAAGTTGCAAGTAGGAGTGAAAATCGCAGGGATCACCATGAGAAAAAAACAGTACACATCTAAGAGTTGCTCAGGAAATAGGACAAGGAACAACAATTACAAATAAGGCGCACAAGACCTACTCGAAAGTACCCCCTAACCCTTAAGAATGGCAAGCAATTAGAAGCACAAGGCAAAGACAGCACAGCAAAAAAGAATTCACAACGAAACATAAAGCTGGATTGACAAAAACTGCTTAATTTCGGAGGTTAAAAGCTAAAAAGAGCTAGAGAAGAAAATTTGAACCTGCTAATGGGTTAATTAAAAGCTTGGAGATGGGAAAAAGGAAGCTACGCTAAAAGTGCTTGCCGAACCAAATGACAGAAAGGTAAAATTTCACACGAACGAAAAAAAGTTCGTAGCGATCAAATAAAACAATGCAAGAAGGCGGTCCAGCACAACCATTGTAAAACTTACAATTTCATAAATGAAGTCAACTTACTTAACATTACACACAATAATTGAATCTGAGACAAGAAATACCTAACGTTCTACCACGAGCCTGTAAATGGATTGATGTCTATTCTTCGCAAGCTAACAAGAGGCAAAAGACACTCCACCTTGCTAAACGATCGCCTTTGTACTACTTTTCAAGAGTATTAGATTTTACGGGGAAATAGCGAAAAGATAGTGCCAACCGAATAACGGGAATAACGAGTTGTTGGCTTTCAATCGCCATCCTCAAAATTACCTAAAAAAGGCACTACTTAACCAAAATCTCGCAAAGCGCTAAGCATGGCCAAATAGAAAATGTATGAAAAGTGCAGAAAACAGCACAATTGAATCGTTAATCATTCTAACGATAATAAGAGAGGTTCCTATGCTAAAAGAAAGGAGTAACATCATGCCTGCCATCAAAAACAAGAACGATGGCACAGTGGGAAGAAGCAATAGCGCAAAGGCCAATTACAAGAACACTACGCGCCAAGCACACGATGATGCGTCTCATGCCTATTGTGATGAATGCGTCCTGCAATCCTGTGGATAGACACTGACCGGCTAATAATGCGACCCCTAAGAGAGACGTAGATTAACAACACTGATACCCGGTTATGGATTCAGTGTCCATGTCGATGAGTCTAAATCGACGGATACAACCATGACGTTGAGGCACGCAACTTTACGCATGCGTTTGATGGTTTTGAACATCCAACCAGCTAATATCATCTTCCACGACCCCCTACTTGAAGACTAAGTCTTGTGTAGCAGATACCATACTTACTCGCTGGAATAGTTATTCTCTGCGCCCTGTAGGAAAACGCATTCAGGAGCACACGAAAGGCCATCGGCACAGTTCTGCACTGACTTGACTCACTTCAATTCGATGTCCCTGGGTTCCTAATGTGGCCTAGGCTAGCCTTTCAGCATTGCTGCATCTCATCTTCGGCAGCACCTGCATTCTTGCAGCCACAGTACTTGACAACTGCCCACCTCCCTTACCTTCAATCGGCTAATTGAGCAATCTACCAACATAAAATAGGTGTTTTTACCTCTCCCCAGTAGCTTTGCATTCGCTCGACTAAAGTGCGTTCCAAAATCTTGGCCATTCAAGGTTACCCATTGCCAACTATATGAATCCTTTCTGTGAACACTGTGGACAGATCCGTCTCGGTCAGTCTCATATGCCTACCACATGCTGCCCAAATTGACCCCCACACGTTTTGCAGGTCGAGAAAGAGACAGGTGAACAGATCGATAGTCGAGAAAATCGGCAGATAGGCAGGCATGTAGGCGAGTCGACAGATGAAGGGATTGAGATATACGGAATGATGCAAAAGGTCATCAGACAGCCAACACTAGCTTTACCGCCTCACCTACCCTCTACCTCTGCATCTCTAACAATTGACCAAGCAACTGAGTAAAAAGGAACAGGGGCGCAAATAAATAATAAAATGATTCCAGCAATTCGCAAAGTAATCGTCTCAAAACAACACCCATAATAAGCATGATGGTGGAAAGGGATACCATGAGTAGAGGGAAAGGCGGGGGCAAGACGCCACTTGCCACGACTGCCGTATCCAGGTTTCCAACACTGCCATACACACACCACGGAAAAGGCGGCGCACCACAAAAAAAGCACTCATGAGACAGACGCAAAGCCAACTAATGTCGCAGAGCTAGGGTGCAAATTAGACCACAACCGGCCTTTGTCCATGTCTGCGTAGGATTTGTCAGCTCAACATCAGACGTCGCATTAAAAAAGGAACGAGACAGACGCCCCATATCGTCAAGCTCTTGAGTGCAGGGTTGGAGGCCCGCGTGCACCAAACACTTGCCCCACACCTTGGACATGTCAAAGCCGATGACAACCCCCCCTCCTCCCCACATTACCTAGTGCACTTATAGCTCCACTGCATCAAACACAAGCATGGCAGCACCCAAAGACAATCGATACCATTGGCAATAGATCAGCCAATGTGCGCGTGTGTGCTTAAAACGGTAGAACAAGTACCGTGTGTAAATAAGGCAGCTTGACATAACGAGGCATTCCATTTCTTTCCACTATGAGCAATTTCCACCTTAATCGTTGATAGCAGCAACAACGCGATCATAAAAAAGCAATGTTTCGCAAACATTCGGAGCGAGGGCATCACGAAGGTGTTCATTTTAGCATCTCCAACAGTCAAATCTTCTGACGCAGACGAAGCGATTCCAGCACGATTAACCACATCAAGCAGGAATGTACAAGCATTCCAACGCCACATCCCATGCCGCTAGAGTAAAGCTGATCAAGCAAACCAGGCAGGTAGGTCGTCCATAGACAGCGAAATAAACAGATCACCTCACCCACACATCCACCAGCCAATTAACCCTATCAAAAGATAAGTGAAAAGCGCGTAAGTAAAGAAACAGATGAAGCTAAACGTTTGTCAATGCACATTTGCCTGTGTCTTGGGGAACGCCCACCGACTATTAGCCGTCAAGAATATTAACCTAGCCAACCTAAGGCAGACGCCAAACCTCCTTGAATCTGCAGGAGCAAATTCAGACTCAAAGAAACAATGTCAATCAAGGCAGCGCATTGATACGCTGTGCGACGATGGAGTAGGATGCACGTTGGCGCAGCAGTCGCAGCAGAATCTTTACAGCCTTGGCTTAAGCCTGGTCCAATCGCGTCTACTGAAGTTACAGGAGACGACATTCAATTCCCAGTGGAGAAGAACCTACTCAAATACCTTTCTGGAGGGCACTGCAGCTACATCCGCGTCCAATGAACACGATAAATTCGACCGATATGGTTACTGTAACAATTTGCGAAATGTAGATGTCACATTGCATTTGTGAATTGACTTCGGGAAAAGGGAACACGACGAATTTATTGAGGTACAGCACAGATCACGCTAACCTCCTAGGTTGAAGTAGAGAGTAAGAGAGAACTAAAACCTCAAATTCTGCACTTTTTTTAGCAATCCCTTGGAGCACATTAAGTGCACCACCACAGACAGGTACGTTCTTGCCATCCTGAAGGTTTGGACCATCATTGGTTTCATGCGAAGCCTAAAATGGAACCGTTTCCTTTCTTCTTTAACTAACAGAGCTTATCTAACCAAAAAATGCCGCAATCAAAACACGCGACGTGTCGTCTATATGAACAGACAATGCACGAAACACGACCGATGAACGCGAAACTGCCAAACTTGAAGAACCACTGTCGAGCAAAGATCTTTTAATCGTAAGGATTCTTACAAATACACAAAACACCACCAAGCTTGGCCTTAGGACAACTGCTACAATTGATCTTTGCGAGCGCATAGAAACCAAATGCAGTTCATCATCGAAAATTGGTACACAGCTACGAAAAATTGCATCCTATTATAGAAAGCATTGCATGTCACACAAACTTGGCTGCATTCATTCTAAAACTGGGTGTCAGAAGGTTACGCACCACATGTGAGAATTGAAGCGCTATACTCCAGCAGACTGATTATTTTGTTGTGAAATTATTAACTTAGATGACAGGGCACCAACACAGCCCTTATGGGTGGTGAAAGGGTGGCCTCTACCGACATAATTATTACACGATGGATAGGAATGTAGCGCGTTTCCCGCTTGTCTTCTTGTCTTCTGCCTCAAAATCCTTTGAACAAATAGGCCAGAGCTAACGGGCTTTATTGCGAGCTTGGGTTGCTTGGGCTACTTTTTCTCCCTTCTCCTCTGAGGAATTATGACAAAACCATCATCACTAGGTGCGCAATGGCTGCCTCTTCGTCTCTCAAAGTCCCACTTCAACAAAAAAGCATTGCACAACCCCTTCGTCTTACTGGCCGCGTCTTTAGTACTGTCCCTATTAAATGCCTTTCTTCCAGCCATTAAAGTTCAAACTTCATTTTCGCGTCTCATCAATGGTGCGCCTTTGCAGGGTCACAGATGCAATGTTAAGCGATTGATGACTATAAACTTAGCAGTATGATGTGAACAAAACAATTGGTAGGTGTTAGAAAGTTTCCATGCGGCATGAACTGTAAATGTAACAATGGGGAGAAGCAAGAACAACATTAAATCGTAAGACATCTTCGCTTCAACCTCCTTTTCCCTCTATAAATTAACAGCCACACCCCAGCAATAAGTCACCCCACTCAACGCTCACACATGTGGACGTCATGCAAAACCAATGCGTCGCATGAGGGCTCTTAATAATATAACCTCACATCGGCTTCACCTCACATCATGCGGTTGTTGTTGATGCTAATGTTAAACGTCTCATGATCTGGCTATTACCTTAGATTAAAACAAAAAAAATAAAAAAAAGCCTATGATAAGATTCACTCAACTGTCCTATCAGAAAGTACTAACCAAGGTACCATTCTCCTCTCCCTTCCCTCTCGTCTGCCCTACTACCTAGCACCCAGTATCCCACTATGCTGGGGCCCTCTTCCAGGCACAGAGTCGCGTCGCTGCCTGCCTGCCAATGCCCTGCGTGAAGAAATATTCCAAACTAATGAGGAAAAGTAAGAGGAGTAAGGGAGCTCTCAATAGCATGCATTGCTCCTCCAATAATTGCTTTGACACCATAGCGTTCGCCATCGACAACGACGAGTCCAAATGCCCTCAGTGTGGTCTCAGCGGCTTCCCATGGATTGGCTTCTACTTCTACATTCCCTTTTGCCATTATTGCAACCGTCGACAAAGATGCGTAGTAATGTTGGCAGGCAGCCTAATGAGTCCGTGACTGACGACGACGTTGAGAAGCGTCACATAGCCAGCGTTGCAAACAACGGCGACGCCGACAACGACGGCGACGAGGCAGCCAATGTTGGTCAGAGGTCGCCTATTACAACACACAAATACCGTCCTTGGGAATTTTTCGTACAACATCGACACCTAGTGCTGCTTACTCGAGTCGCCATGCCTATCACATAATAATGCTTCAAAGGAAGTAAATAGTCCCTTTCGCCGTGCTTTGGACCCGCAACCACTTTGACACCATGTAAAGCCAAGTGCTTGGTAAGTTCTCCTCCTCGCCTTCCCTCCCGCCAAATGAGGCCTCATTCACCACAACATCATTCCCCCCCACCTACCTACCTAAAATACCTCCAGGGCAACTTTAATCACAAACCCTCCGCCCCAATGTTCAGCAGAGCGAAGGAACTCGAAAAAGTGTTGCCATCCAACAACCAACCAAAACTCGTCCGAATTTCTCTCACAAACCCCATTAACAAAAAGAGGATCCCTAACCACACACACACACGTTTACGGAACTAAAAACGAGCTCTGGACGATCTTGAAAATATCAGTGCGCATAGATTCATGCGCAATGAAAAAATTATTAGACAGCAAGGCAAGAAACACACATGAAACTGCAAAACTAAAAGCACACATACACACCCGAATTCACGAAAATAAGGTCTACCTATAGTAGATGTGAGAAAAAGCGCTTAAGCACTTCTCCTTCTCCTCCCCATCGTCTTAGTGCTGACGCAATCACCGGTGCAACTCATCAACCTGAGAATTAGCCCACCCCCTTCCTCCCCTCAACCCATCACCGCTACACTCCAGTTAGTCTGCTGAGCTTGTGAACACGCCATTCTCAGCCAAAGCTTGTGCCCAACTACGTAACAGATCACACCCACCTCTATGCCATACAACACACCGCTATCGTCCATGCCGACATCCACATCGCACAATCGAGACGAAGACGTCTCCACGAGCTCGCATTGCCTACCATTCTACAGACCCATCAAATGTTGCCTCACCACCACCACCATCACCACAGTAATTTTGTAGCATCCGAAAAAGAAAAAAGCAAACAATGAAAGAGCCGATGTGTGAATGTCCAATGTACTGCAAAGGTAGCGCTTCCAGAAATGCCTACTGATAAAGCACCTTAAAAAGCAAGCGTTTGAGAGTGCTACAAAGTACAGTCTGCGTAGTGATGCGAAAGTCTCACTAGTCCCTCCTTTGCTTCTGCTGCGTCCACCTTGCCCAGAAACCAACTCATGCCATCAAAGCTGAATCTACCATTAAGCCATCACCGAGGCCCTCTACACAGCACGTTTCGCAAAGATCACATCAACACAAAAAACAACCCTGGTCCCCAAGCCAATGAGTAGTGAAGTCGCCAAGTGCCTCACGCCTTCCACAAATGTGTGCTCCACCAACACATATCATGGCAATGAAAACAACGCACCTTTTACCTCGCACAAAATTCGAATGGACCTGCGGATAATTAATAGAAGCATGCTTCTACTCAAAATGGTAAAGTACATCGAATCTATAGCTACACAAAAATACAGCAAAAATTCACTAACCTGAGAAAAGTGTGAGGTGACAGCGAAGGCGAGAACGCACTCATTGTCGACAGATAATGTCTCCATTCTAGGCAAAAGAGGAAGTCTTGACAGTAACTACAGCCACCTCTTCGACGTCTATTCCAGCATGTAAACGTATAAAAGGAGTGTATTTGAAGGCAGTTATAATGAACACTTATTAGCAAGAAAAAATGAATCAGCACCAAGTGCTCAGCAAGGTTAAAACACTTCTCAACAAAGTTGTCCCACTTATCCAAACCCATCGTCATTAAAAACAACAAGCCGGTAACAAGTTGCCGTAAGAATTTCAAATTATCGCTTATTGTAGCAAAGCAAAACATGGACGCGGGTACACATTGCAGTTGGGAAAAAAACGTCCCAACAGTCACGTTATGAGGCCTTTGCGTTTGCATTAGCATGTGGACGTACAAAAGGAACCAATCGACATTCAGAGAATGTACTAACATCTAAGAAACTAAAACTAGCGCACCTTGTACCACACAAAAGTGTGATGCAAGCATGTTTCCACCCAAAAATGAGAACGCACATCAGATCCATTACAGCACACAAAAGACAGCAACAACTCATTAGCTGCAGTCCAATTTACCTGAGGAACGTGTGAAGCGATAGCTAAGGCAAAACTCCCATCCACTGCCGTCTCATAGTACATTTAATCTTTACAAAACAAGAATTCTGACGTCAACTTTGGCGTTCAACCTAGCAAATGCACAGATGAAGCAAATGTACAGTAAAACATATAATGAATGCTCGTTAGTAAAGACAATGAGTACGTGCCGATCACCTGGTAAAGGTAAAACTCTTCAACAGAATTACGACTCATTAATCAAAGTCTACAGTTATTTAAAAAGCGAACTAATTTACGAATTGCCAAAACAATGTTTTTTAATACATTGTATTGCACAGCAAACAATGGACGTGACTAGACCTCGCAGCTGGAAAAAGTCTCACCATTCACATTATGAAGCCTTGAAGTTCACTCTAGCAAGTAGGCACACGAAGGAAGCCAATGGACATACAAAGGATCTAGTAACGCATAGCAAATTAGAGTCAACAAAGAAGCACCAAATACTTACCAGGTTTCCAACTTATTCGAGCAAACCAAGCCCCATTAACCGAAAATAGTGGCCGCCAAAACGAACACCGCTTGCGCACCTCGCGCACAAATCTAGCTAATCATATCAGTGGTGTCTAGCAAAACAAATTAACTTCTATTTTTTTGCATCCTTAGCATGTCAGAGATTACCAAAAATGCCTGCTTTCTTGTTTTAGACGCTAGATTTAAAAGGCAAAAACGCAGGCAAAATAAATTATTTGGAAAGCGTAAGTAAGAAAACTAGCAACAAACTCAGATATAAAAACGCGTTACAATAACATTGTAAGAGTCCTAATCTCATATGATTCAAATTTAACTAGCAGCTCGAGCCTTTGTTTCGACATTGTTGTCCTCAAGTGTTCACTATTATCAGTTTGGTATTTGTTAACAAATTGATTTATAAAGTCCATTGCAGCGTACTTTTGTTCGTGATCTAGTGTAGTTTTAATTTATTTCCACTATATTCACATGGCTTTTTAGCGGAAACTCACATCTGTTCGCCTATTCAAGTTCTGGTACACAGGCAAGCGACCACCACTGTAGCGTCCCGAGGCTCCCTTAAGGCAAAAGAAGGCAAAGCGGCAGGATAGAATACATATATATTCACCGGACAGAAGGAAATAAGCTGCTGGCATGGCCCGGAGGCCAGCCCACGCAGCTAGGGCAATGCGGCCACCTCTGTGACCTTGACAGAAACCAGCAGTTCTAACGAACAAAGTACTACAACCACAGCCTCCTCAACGCCTCCAGACTACCATAGACATAGGAAATGGAGCTGCTGACAGAATCCGGTGGCAAGCTTATGCGACTAGGGCAATATGGTCACCTCTGTGTGAACGAAACCAGAACCGGTGGTCATAACAAACAGAGCATTACAATCCAAATGATGCAATAAGAAAGCCCTTGGATTAAGTTGTGGGTCAATCGAAAAGGCCAGGTAACGCAGTGGCAAGCACTGATCAGGGAACTAAAATATTGCAGAGGGTAAATGATGTTATGATGGACCCCTGCTGGACAGAGTTCCAGTCCTCCCCCTCAAATGTACAGACTCTATTTAACAGAGGCAATAGATATATGGATTGAAGGAAAATTTTAAGCAATATTCTGCCTTGGTAAGCCAAATGTCGTGCTTATTGATTATGCAATGCTTTGATTAATTTCGTAAATTAATTTGGCTTGATAATTCAACGCGTTACTTGGTTGGATTTTGAGTGCTAATGTCATCGCAAAGCCGTTTTGTGGTGAATTATTCAAAGTATTTGAGGTTGAAGGGAGGTGGACTATAGCCTCGTTCGCCTTAAATTGCGTGTCTGCGTATGCTTCAGTTTGCTGTAGTACTTGTGCATATTTCGAAGACAGCGCGTTGTGTTGGAAACTGCTACCAAACCATGTGACTGTAAACTACATCAGAAGATAAGGAGGAGGAGGAGGAGGAGGAGGAGGAGGAGGAGGAGGAGGAGGGGAGGAGGAGGAGGAGGAGGAGGAGGAGGAGGAGGAGGAGGAGGAGGAGGAGGAGGAGGAGGAGGTATGTCATCATTTAGCCGAAGTTTGTATCCGCGTGGTTGATGACAAGGCACTAGACTGCCTGATCTTCGGAAGTAAAAGCAAAGGTCTGTATGTAGGGATAAGGACAAAGGTGGTGTGTACATCCTTATTGAGCCTAAGAGTCGAAACAATAAGTTGCAACTGACCGTGCAGAGCTCGCTAACTGAGAAACATTGCATGTGGATGGATTTGTAAAACTGCCTTTAAAGATATTCTTGCAGACGTAACGTGGCTAAGGTCTGCGATATCCCATACCTTCTCTATTAGAATAAGTGCCGTAATGTTACCTCCTCAACCCACTGCGTTAGCACGTGAGCTCCAACTCCCACCTCGTTGGAGAAGCATTGCTTCCTATTATGTGTTATTTTGTTCTCTGCCTCCAAGATGAGTGAGATGAGAACGTATATATACAAACATGCATGCATGTCTGCTGAAACTATTATCAGCATAACCTCCACCACAGAAAGGTAAAGCTTTAGTTTACGAACAGCGTGTATTCCAAACAACACAGTCCCATCAATAGCGACTAGTGGTGTACATGTCTTATTAGTGTGTTACTAAAAATGACTCAGGAGGAGGAGGAGGAAGGCGATTGCCGTCGCATCTTTATGATTCTATGCAATGTGTACCTGCCGATAGTCTCTTCTGTTGCAATGTTTTGGAGGCGAAATGCTGTTGCTACTGAATCAATGCTCAGTAGGAGTTTCACCCTTAAGTGGATATTTGATCAGATATTGGCTAGGGTAGCATGAGGGTCACAGACGGACCGAGGCCGCATAAAGAGATCGAGGAAGAAAAAGAAAGGGAAGGAGGTATCCATCTACATTCGTTTCGTGAATAAATGCACTCTGTCACATATTCAACAAGATGCCGGTGTTATTTTATAAAAAGACGTATTGAAAACGCGGTCATTGACTAGTCGTTAGCACGTTCCTAGAAGTAATTCTGAGGAAGGAAGGGACACAAATCTTCTCCTTACTATTGCCAAAACAACTTTTACATCGTTGTACAACTACTCGTAAGCGATGCAAAGAAGGAAGGTAGCAAAGAAGAAGATCCACCTGTCAGACGATGAAAGTGCTGCATACTGATCCACCCTTCACCTACAGGACTTCACAAGCAGTGTGACCGCTTACACTAGCCAATCGAACTATATATTAGGGACTATCGTCACACGATGTGTCAATAAATACTCGAAAATAGCCATCGACACCTCCGCTGCGATCATTAAGCGCCACGTTAACGAGTAGCACCCCACCCACCAACACGCCTGCTCACACTCTCGCATAAGGCAATGAACACACGCACACACCATAGAAGTCAATTAGCGCGCATTTAAGAAGTGAAGCTATTGCAGTCTATGCAAGGTAGAGAAATGCGTCGCAAGACAAACGCTTTCAAAACAGGCAAATTTTCCAACGCGCATGATCTCGCGTTCCCGCCTTTGGTGGTAAGGAAATATTCACTCATCTAGTGAGGCATGGCTCCACCAACAGCAACGACAACGACCAGATCCGCGTTCAAGCGCCACAGGTGGTTGAGCAAAAGCAGCAGTAGTTAATATACACCATCAGCAAGAGCTTTTTAATTTATCCCAAATTGGTTTCCTGAGTGAACCGTCTTCTGGATCGGGCCCATCCCTAAACTTCTCATCGTGATTCGTTTACACAACATTGAAGCATTTGAACCGCCTAATGCGCTAACGCACCTAGAGAATGAGGCTGTAAAAAGGGATTGGAGAAATACTCATAGTGCAAATTGTACGGTATTACGCGATACGAGGTTGGGGGATTCCCTACACGTACACATTTGGGTCACGACTAATCAATCAGTCCGATGAAAGTTGTCAGTTACTTTCATTTCTCCATGCCCCAGTTGCCGACTGTGTTGGGGGTAAGCACCGGTCAGACAGTCCTGTCGTAAAACTAACTAAGGCAAAACCCTTCTCCACAGCTGCGTCTTGTCCTCGTTGGGGAAAATTTGCAACTGTTTTAATGATTACTTGAAGGCGTATACTATTTGGAAGGGGTCTTTGAATGTGCTTTGTTCTCACAACTATTTATGCATAATCTGGAGGAGATATTTGCAAAGGGAGAATAAGCGTGATGAGGCACTTCAGAAATTGGATTACGCAGTTCACTTTAAGCCAATTCCAGCGTCTTTGTTCTTTGAGTGGAATGACTCCACCGTACGGCGTACTTTCACGAAAGACAGAGGAACAAAAAGGCGAGGGTATCCGTTATCGTTGCATTAATTCAGTGAAAGTAAGGTAGAGAAGTGCAGCTTTACGTGAACTATCCGCTACCTACTTGATAGCGAGGACGCTTGAGGGCATGTGGATTCAAAGGCACATTCATCTCATCCTCTGCTTTAAGTTTGTTCTTCCTGTCAACCAAGTCAATAGATTTCTTCTAGGCAAAGTGAAATCATATTTGGTCGTTCGTTCAACACAGTTAGTCACTTTCCTCCCTCTGTGGATCCTCTACTTCCTTTCGTAGTTTATAATGAAGTGGAAACTGGGTGGTAGGAAGAGAGAATAGTAATCGCGATCAAAGCGAGATTTAGGGGGATAAAGTAGACGGCAGTGATATAACTGTGATCTCTCAATATCCACTGCCATTACAAGCGCTTTACAATAGAAATAGGCCTTCAATGGAATAATTTACCAAGAGAACTGTCATTGACAACCGCAGCAAAAAACACCATTCTGATTCCGTTTGTCATAGATTGATTTGTGGAAGTGATTGAATGTGAGTCTATTGGGTTGTGCTCTTGTACGCCACTCTGTTGCTCTTTCCATTCCCATTCACGACGAGAGCGCAAAACTCACTTGCATGCCAACGCAGAGAGATGAAGTCACACGAAAGAATTTTGCCTGATGTTGATAAATCTGCGATTCCTGGCGGAACCTCACAGGAAACTGTTGAATTTCCACGTATTGGTGACCCCTGTGTGCCCGTCTAACATCATCCTACTCATCTCGTCGAATGCCTAAACGTGAAGGTCTGATCAGTGCATAAATAGGAGGAATCGCGAAATCTGCCAAATCTTCTTTCCATGTCGACCATCTCCAGACCACGTATCATTGCAATGCTGGGACAAGAGTATGAAGCAGTAGAAGTTTGAGCCACAACGACAACCGACACTTCTGCTACTTAATCTAGAGGCGGAACGCCAGGCCAAACCATGCAAGATAAGCTTCTTTCTAGTGATTAAACTGAGTTCATTGCCAACTTTGCCACTTGTTTACTAGAAACAGAACCATTCGTAGGAACAATTTTAATTTTACACAGGTGATGGCAGCAGGATAGACTTGAGGAGACTGTAAGGCTTATAACGCCGATATTCGCTGTTTTCACCACTCATTTTGTGGAGGCAGATGCGAGGGATTGTCAGAAAACCTGTTGATAAAGGATACCCGTTCATATGGTCACTGACATTGACTGCGTCTAAAAAGTTTAGTCAAAGCTTTTAAGAAGTAAAGCATAGAATTCTCAATTAATTATTGACAACGCAGAATGCAGCTCGTAAAATAAAAAAAATTCGTTTCGCAATCTGGCTTTACTAAGGGTGAAGCCACACATAAAGTTTATGACTTTCTTTGAAAAAAACAGATCTGAATCCTGAATCGAGTGTATCCGTGGGGTCTAATAATGAGTGAACCCATCTAACCAAACGATGTCATCTTGGCTCTACTCTAATTTGCCCGTAGCCTGCCACTCAGCGACATGTTTTCAAAGCCAACTACCCTACTCCGTTGCTTTGCAAGTGATGATGACTTTTTCACCAATGTTGCACCTAACGGCATCTCTTGAAGGTGCAAGATGAGGAAGGATAGTTGGAGCCTGTTTGATAATTCCTTGTCTTTTATCATTACAAGTGGCACTCGTGGATCAACGCTGGCATTTTTCGCTTGAGGTAGTCTTCAACTATATTGCAATGCGTATGTAATGCGTTCGTTATTTGCGTAACTCATCCATTCAATTTCCTAAGTTGTTAAAACTCCCATCTGTGGTCATCGTGAGAGAATTCGTTCCTGGGGCATATCAGTAGGCCTTCCCACCACCTCTTCAATACGTCGGCACTACACTCCCTGCCCTCGAAGCACGGCATACCCCGACGTTTCTCCGGGCTTTGATTAAGCTGTTGCCACTCTGTGGTTGAATGCTAATGATTCTCATCCAAAAAATTAAAATCTTAAAAGCTAAATGGCCAAGTGTTCCATGTTTACCCTTTCCTTTTGCTTGGCGTGGAGAGCAAACTTGCTCCTTGTATTACACGGCATATCGTCGAACCTACAAGACCTCTATCCAAACGAAATGAGAATGCTTAAAGCCTGTGGTTTAATTCATGGGTTCGTCAGCCATTGCTAATAGAAGATGAGCATTTCATGTCATTGCGCCTCCATATAGCGGTGATGGCGTGAGTCGACAAGTGATCCTGTAGCGTCTGGCTTTGGATAACGTGATTTGGTTGCCAGTAAGCACATCTCTTGGGTGCATTTTAGTAAAAGACCTAAAGTGCTTAGCTGGGTGGTTGCTGCTGATAGTATTGCATAAGTTGGAACAGCAACATCAGACCTGTTGTGTAATTGCGCCAAGGCGTTTCTTGAGTTGCAGACTTCAGAAGTAAATAAGTGATCCACAGTCTGTTAACTCAATCACCGCACCCAGGTCTTGTCTGAGTGATCGAGGGATTCGTTGGGCGCTTCATAAAAGGATTCCTTTAACTAACAGCTCAGAGGAGGCACATTTTAACAAGTCGAAAGAAATGGACCAACGAATAGATAACCGGGTTGAGAGTCCGTAACGAAGACGTTGGAAGATGTAATGCAGACTCAACTTGTTGCCGATTGTAGGAGGGTAGGTTTCGCACACCTGACCTTTTAAGAGAGGTCCAACTTCCTCCCCAATCAGGCCAAATTTCGAGCAGGATGATTGGGCTCTTATGTGGCAAACACAGTAACTACTCTTTATTTGTTAATTTTTGCTAAACAAAAAGTTGATAAATCCAATCTTTGGTAAGCATAGAAAAGCTACTTTGTGTGGTGGCAATAAGAGCAATTAACCACCGATTACAGACAGAGGTGGCGTTCATCGACGACGTTGAGAAAAGAATCTGGTCCCTATGATTAGCTAGAGAATTGTTGCCAAGGCACTTAGAGTCCCAAACAGCCCTTTGAAGGTGCTGCAAATTCATTCCAATCGTTTGCAACCCTATAGCTGCCCCGAAAGCTTAGGTGTGAGAAGGGACTCAGGGACAGGGAATATAATGAGTTGAGAATGACAAGTAGAGGAAGAGGAGAAGGAAAGGGTTCAAGAACTTGCCATTGATCGGAGTAATGAATTGCATCTTCATCACAAACAAAGGCACGTTTGCATGGATTTGTGCCTTTGAGTTCACTTCTTTGCCCGTGCAATTTTCTGCAGTCCAACTCGTCCTGCTGCATTATCGATCCATGGATCAATGGACCATCAAATGATAACAGAAATACAGCGACTGCACACCAGGTGGTCCTATCGATCCGTTGACACGTGCGCCAACTAATGTGGCTGAGTCAGCGGCGAGATGCTGGATGAGAAGAGCACAGGCGACCAAAATGAAGGCAATTCACCCATCCGATCGCTGACTTAACTTCATCAAGGGTGCCGCCTTCGCCACCTCTTTCTGACAAATACGGATTGTACACCTTCAAGAAAAAAGGATAACCGAATTGCCGCATGAAAGAAGGAGAAGGCTTACGACTACAATGACTCATATAAGCCTACTTTGAAAAAAATGTTGATGCTACACTGATAATATTTAGTGCCATTTCACATCCTTTTAGTCCACACGCCATCCGTGAACCCAATACCAACCTCCAGCCAGTGACTCTAGCACACCTGTAGATGGTTTCACTCAACGGGGAAATAGCATCACTCACAAAGGAAACAAGTGTTGGCGATACAGACGCTCATGTGGTGGCACAGTTTCGAGGTACCACAAAAACTACTACTACCAAAGTGTTTTCAAGTGTTGACAATCGCATACAACACTTTCTAGCAGAGAGATGGAGGCATTACAGAAGACAACGCTGCAAATAAGCACAGTCTCAAAACTGAAGTTAAAAATCTTTCAAATGCTGTAATTTGCGTCCAACAAGAAATGAGCGGTCAGTGGAATATATATGACTTTAACAAAGGACTGAACACTGGTTCTGCCATCCTCTTTGGAACGCACTTTAACGCCTGTGCTTGCATACCATTATACAAATCAAAACATCCAACAAAGTATTGAAACGCTTAAATCAGGCCAGCAAAGAAACGCTTAGTCACAAATTTGTGTGGCCGTGAGTCCGCGTATCGCAGAGTTAGACCTGGCACTTCCTCTTGAAGTAAAGTTTCAATGCATTTGCATGTGCATGCTCGACAAGCCTTTTGTGGTGATGAGGCTGCATGCAAGAAAAAAATTTAGCAAATTCCACTTAAGTTTAGTGAATCCTTACCAAAGAAAGGCAAGGGCGACATCTAGAAGAGCAGTGACAGAAGCACTGCACCATGCGTTTGTTAAAAGTCTGCCTGTTTTATGGGAAAATTCACCACAGCACACACGCCTACGGTTGTAGTGCCAAGCAATTAATCACACTACATTTAGGTTGGTTTATCCAACAAGTCAAACTGAACCTTGAAAACACAAATGACAATTGGTCTTTATCAGTTTTGCTGTTAACATTGCAAGCAACCTTTTTGCTTGCCTTGATTTGGTGCTAAGAAGCACACGTCACCTATGCACGCTACGTAACAGTAAAGGCGAATCCAACCAGGGTTGTGGCAACCGTTTCCTACAGGCCCAAGGGCAATACGAAATAAAGCAAGAACCAGGCAAATTACACGCTTACATAGCTAAGACGATCACCTCACTGTGCAGGTGAACCAACTCAAGGATAGGCGTTGGCTGCATCCACGCAGTAATCGCAGTGATGGATGCCTGTGATGGAGGACGCGTTTTAGTGTAAAACATCACACCACCCCAACCCCACATAACGGCAAATTTGGCATCCCATCCACTGTAGGGGCAATGTCTACTGGGTGGCTACCATGAAAACGACGTATACACCGATTTGTAATGAAGGCACTCATGTACTGGGGCAGCTCAAAGTCATCCTGATGAATGCTTGCAAGATTTTTGAACTTTGCAAGATCAGTGATCTTTTGAGAGCATAAATACGTTGATAAACACTACGTCGCTGAAATAAAACCTTGTAATGCTGCTATTATTTTGGAGTGGATGCGGCCTCTACTTTAATATGCTCAGTAGTTGATGTTGACAGAATCAGAACAGGGGTTGTCTTTCAAACGTAGCAAGGAAGCATCAAGGTATCAGCATTAGAAATTGATTCGCCTTATTTAAAATAAATAAAATGAGGCTTATGGGGTAAAAATTGACTTCAAAATTTAAAAAGCATTAAATACAGCAGTGCTATATCAGAGAAATGTATTTTTAAGATGAGATTAATAGCCTTACACAGTCCCTAAAATAGGCAATCGAGATATGTTGGAAGAACAAGAGATGAAATCTGCATAAAACACCTCAACTGCACTTCCTTGCTACTTCAGTGGTAGGTAACAATCACCTCAAGTGGCTAAGTTATGCCTGTCACGTGTGCGAAGACCAAAAATTCTTGACCGCAACCCATTTGCTCATTCTCTAGTCACCATTGCAAGTCAGCTCTATTTAATCTACGAACAATTGACCATAAAACTCAATTCGACACATCGGTAGTACTTATGGAACTAGATTTGTTTTCTCCCTTTAACATCTCTGCCCAACAAGAGCTAAATGGACCAACCGTCTCCCATTATACTACACCTTTTTGGCTCTTAATTATAAACCAAGTAAATTAAAATATGATTTGGCTATTTAATTTCATCCCACCTATCTCTGCCTTCTTATGCACCCTTGCTTTATTCCTTTGATGCATTGCTCGGTAATGGTCCACATTTCCATCCCCTCATTTGTTGGCATACAAATCCACACGAGTCATTGTTATTATTCATTTAAAACGGGTCAGCATTCTACACCTCTCTGTTTACTTTATATAAAATCAGCCAACCTCGCAAGTATTTAATTTGTACTGCTCCCACTTTGATCCACTGGTTCCATACCAACCCGTTAGTACACTACTTATTAACCCATTTCTGCATCAGCCAGCAGTTGTGCTTTCGTCAGTTCATCGCATGTACATTTGTGATGCTTTGCCCACTGAAATCATAGACATTTGCGCACTATCGTATGACACTGCGCACAGTGCTACGACGTTGAAGCAAATATTCATGGATCACGGCTGTACTTTATTCTGCTTCTTTTGCTCTTAACTGTGTTCCACTTGGCTTCCTCTTCACACCATATCCGTAGTTTTTCCTGACTATTTCCAATCCGTTGGCTTTAACATTTTCACATAGGCAACCAGGTGTAGAGCCTTGCGCAGAAGCGGAGTCAGTGACTATGGATATGCTGAACAAACTGTCACTGAACGGTTGAGGAAGTGCAGTGCAGAGCGACGAATTAGATCTTTTTAAAATGATTGTAAGAAGTGTATGACACGTTCCTAATTTTTCTCCAATGAAGCGGTGACCTACGGAATTTGCTTTTTATGCTTGAGACATGCGCGATTACCCTAATATGAATAAATAGTGAGGTTATTTTGATATACGTTAACAGTGCATATCCATCCTCACATACGTCAACAAATGCAATTCCGTCAGTCATAGCGCATGCTCTTAATGCGCCGACTACAATTGCAGATCGGTGGAGGAGTCAGGAATCTTTTTCGGAAACACTACAGCAGTTGGAAGATCCATCACGTAAGTTCTCACACTTCGCCTACGCTTCTCGTCAAAATTTTACTTCATTTGTAGCACATTTCTTATTGCGATGGGTCTGCTGACTTAATAGCCAAAACAACACTTCCACCACGTATTACCTGCTAAAAGGCATTTTTCATGCAAGTATCGCCAAAGTATCAACCGTCTATTCTTATTGCTGATCACGCATCCTCGGAGACGTTCACACGATTTTGTGGGTACAGAATTTTTGGCTAAAAAAGAGAAGGATGTGCAAGCAGTTTTCCTTTCAAGTGTGAATGCTCTGCTTCTACTGATCGGCTAATCGCAGACGAACCCTATTTGGTTAAAGATTTTCGCAATGCAACTAAGGGAAATATTGACTGCGCAATTTGTGGTCTGTCAACAAATTAGAATGGCAGTAGTCTCCTGTTTTATCACTGACGACGTCCTATGCATAGCTGACCGTAAAAGTGTCTAGCATCAGCAAATACTCACGGCTCAAATTAGCGCGTGATGACTAGGCCACAGGACTAATATCGTACGACTACTGAAGAGACCGCACTAATAACGTGTCAACTTAGCAATTAGTGGTAAAAGCTGAAAGCATTCCAAAACCAAGCAAATGGCTGCGATCCCATATCACCCGAGACATGATTTTTCACTCAACAGCTAGTTTCATTGCTTGTGATTAAGCCTTGAACAATAACCACTGTTTCATGTAAAGCTGCGAATTCTCCAAAAATATTAGGCTGTCTAATTAGTAGTGGAATTAATAACAACGACTCTTTATCTTTGCATTTTAGGCCATAGGCTTCAACGCGTTCACAGACTGGCAAGCATGCAACACTATAATTTAGATGGGATAAAAGTGGCTGCCACCAGTCACATTTTTCATGCCAGTATCATCAAAGTATCAACAATCTATTCCTGGTGCTGGCCACGCTTCCTCAGAGGCGTCCACACCATCTTGTGGGCACAGAATTTTTAGCCAAAAATAATAGGATGTGTTAGCACTTTTTCCTTTCAAGCGTGAATGTTCTGCTTCTACTGGTCGCCTAATCGCAGACGGACCCCATTTAGTTGAGGGTTTCCGCAATGCAACTGAGGAAAAAAGTGACTGCACAAGAAGCTAGGTCTCAATTTGCAGTCTGTCAACAAAGCAGAAGGACAATCGTTGCCTGTTTTCTCCTCTGACGCCACCCTATGCAGAGCTGACTGTAAAAGCGTCCAGTGTTAGCAAATACATGCGGCTCAAATTAGCACATGATCCCATATCACCCGAGATATGGATTCTCACTCAGCAGCTAGCCTCATCACTTGTAATTAAACCCTAAGCACAAACCATTGTTTCATGTAGAGGTGCGGATTTGCCATAAAATATTAGGCTGTCTAATTACTGGTGGAATTAATAACAGCGCCTTCTTATCTTGCTAATTTAGGGCACAGGTTTCAACGCATTCACTGATCGACAAGTATGCAACACTGTACTTTAGATGGGATAAAAGTGGATGCAACCAGTCGTAAAAAACAGAAGGAATTAGTAAACCATGACAGTGTTTTTTACTTCTGTGTGGCATTTTGGTGATTTTTCCTTAAGAATCTCAAAAGGCTTTAACTCCAATTTAGATCAAAGACAAGGCTGTCGGACATATTTAATTAAGAATTTTAGGGGCACTGGACCAGACTCGGGCCTTAGACAGAGAAATGAGCAATCAGAGGGGCGTTTGGCTGAATTTGACTGACGAATAAATGGCCGACGCTAAGCAAAGTGAATACAGCAAGGTGTAGAATGTTTGCCGACTCGTACGCAAGTGTTTGAACTTACAGTTCTACTATGAAAGCGATAGCGGGTGAGGCCGATGTAGTTGAAAACGAGGCGGGATTCGGATCAACAGGAAAAGAGAGGAAGGTACATAAGCAGGAGCAGGAGAAGCCATTTACTATATCACACATCATTTTAACATCCTCTTAATCACAATATGACAACAGGCAACCAGACGGAATTTTAATCAATTCTAATTTTGGAATCTTACTTGGGCCATAATTCCTGTTCAAGTCCTATTTTACGTGACAGACACCAGATCTCTCTCACCTTACTACAGGTAAAACAGCAATCTAAGATAAGAAAGCTTGCATTCATTTAAATATGAATAAGATGAACGAACCAGCTTACAAAGCCGAGCATTTTGCATAGTGTCGCAGATAATTAAATCACAGATTCCTGCATTCGCCTCCATATTACATCTTGACACACCCATTCAAATATGTCTCTGCGGTTTGTGATGTCTCCACCACTATCTTTGACGTGCCATATCCGCCTATTCATGGGCGCAGTCAATAGAGGTAAGTTATTGACGAAGCCGAGTTTCTTCGCATAATCCATGAGTAGGTCACCTATAATTACATCTATAATTACAATTCCAAATGTGTGCTTGGGCGACAAGGTCCTAAATATGGCCAGTAGTTCGGTAATAATGTTGGAGCCATGCCTTGGAAACAGTGAAAGCTCAAGTACATAGAGAACGCAGTCAAACGCAGCAAATTACGCTTTACTCAGGCATCTCTCGTACGAATCGCCACGAAGTACTACGTTACCAGTATCCGGAGAAAGATAAAAGATCTGTGTCTGAGGGAGGTAACGATGAGTCTGAACGTACACCGATGTGGAACGGGTGGAATTTAATATGCTGAGAAATACATTGCTGTTGACACGCAATGGATGCACAGGATAAGGTGCTCTGCCCCGCTTTGCCAAGATGAAAATGTACACAAGGCAGTTGACTGTTTCATACGCACCGTAAGGAGCTCGAATTTGTGAGAACTGAAGGTCAAATTGCATTTGATTAAAGTGCTGCTCAACGGCTCTGCAAATGTCTGCAGTGCGCAGAGGTGACACGTCTGAATACAACGTGGTGTAGACTCGTCTGTCAATCCACTTCCACTTGCTGATGTATGAGTAGGGCGTTTGTAGGAAGAGAATCCACTCCCAGCTCGGAATCGCTGTGCAAACATTCACTATGTCAACAACGCCGAGGTATTTGCACAACATTTTAACCAAATCTCGATGGAGGTCTGTGATCTTCTTACTTTGCCATTCCACCTGAAAGATGCAATTGGTAATTAACTGACTACTGTGAATATTTGAAACAGAATGAGAATAAACTATCAAATGCGTCATGCTTGATGAGATACAAAAAGCAGAAGACACCTAGGCTGTAGCTTTCAGTTAAACTGAGGGAATAGTATTTTCCGATAGTCGGGTAGACTCTACTTACTTCCATCTCCGTATGGTGATTTCTGACGAACGCTTTGAAGCTCTCGCAGCGTGAGTGAAGTAGGACTGCGAGATGGGCCTCAAATTATCTTCACCATTGAGAAGCGAGAGCTAATTAACTTGATAGTCCTCTTTAAGTGCAGTTCGAATCGTGCTTACATTAACCTGCGGATGTGTTATCACTTGTCCTCATCATGTGAAAACAGTGGAATAGCATTGTTAACTCATAGTTAAGCGTATCCAGGTTAGTAATCGGCAGCAGAATGTGGTGTGCGGGAAGGTACTTGTCTCAACTGTGATTTGAATTGATGGACTATTGACCCTCCCAAAAGACGGAAATTGAAATTGGCAATAACACTCATGCTGACTAGGGTAGACAAACAGACAGGTAGGCATAGACAGAGTAAAAAGGGCACAGATGGACCAAAGATATAGAAGGACTCTCTTCAAGGTGAGTGTAGGAAGTGAGCAATGAGATAGGCAGGCAGGAGTTCAATCAGCCCACGAATTACGAAGCAGTAGCAATGCTTCCACCTTTACTCCCGAGGGGCTAAGTGGAGGAAGGGGAGAAGGAGGGAGAAGAATTGGAACTAAGGCGATGATGTCGGCAATACAAGCTAGGTACGCGAAGACAAGTTTTAGTTTTAGGCACAGTGTGGCTTGGACAGATTTAATCTGGCCTGTGCAAATCTAATCTGATCATGTTCCTTTGCCTGATTTAATCATGTCGCAATCAAGAGAAAGACTAGTAGGGAGACGAAGTAGACTTAATAAGAGGGCGTTGACGGAAGGAGAGGTAGAAGAAGCAAAAGGAAGGGTTGAGAATCGATGTTAGATTCGAAGGAGGTGGAGGTGAGAGAAGCTCGAGGAAGGCAGAGGAGCCAGATGTTCTCGTGTTGCTAAAGTGGCAAACAAAGGTAAAATGTCTGAGCGTGGATGCATTGTAGAGTTGGCTGCATGCAGCACACACGGTGAGACATACTACAAAATGCAATGCTATGAAGCATATCGAGCGCAGCAGAAGACGAAGGAGACAATTAACAATGATACGCTGGAGTTTGGCATGAGAAAGGAGGCGTAGACATGAGGCCGCTGGTCTGTACTGTTCTTGATAAATGATGACTATTCCTTGTATAACGTGACCTATTTCTTACTGTTTCGCGCGATACCGCTGCATTATGAATGCTCATGGGAATTTAAAGCCAGCACCTCTGTTTCGGGCATTATTTCCTTATTTATCGAAGCTTTACCCATTCCATGCTTAATGTTTTCGTTTCGCAGGTTCAACTGTCAATTGGGTGTGAATTAAATGCAGACAGGAGGTCCGCTGTCCAAAGCGGAATATAAGTGCAATTTGTCGGTGTGGAAACACTTCTATCACCGTGAAGACCATGAAGACCGCGCATCAAAAGGTAAAGGAGACTTGGAATGATTTGATGTGTCTTCTAACAGCACTTTAGTGTGGAACAGCACAAAACCCTGCAGATCCTGAGTCATCATTGTTCCTGATGCCTATATCCCCCTCCCCAAGTTGCGATGATGTCTCCACAGTGTTGTGTATTTCTGTCCATTTTCCATCATTAGCAAATTTAAAGATGCTACTCATTTGTGCATGTTTCTTCGCGAAGAAAGGAATATGGGTGTTGAGTGAGTTTGCGCAGATGATGATAAATTTGCCTGTTGATCGACGTGTCTGGGGGTGTGAGGTGAGGCGTTCCACTGCGATATGCCACAAGAGTCTCCAGATTGTGGTGGGAGTGCAGCAGCTACATTTTGCTACGACCGAATCATTAGATAAAAGTGGTTGTTTAGCGCACCACTTGTGTTAGGGGGCGGGTGGCTCAAGCTAGGTTGTGATAAGTCTAGGCTGATTCGAATAGTGAATTGCAATTACTAGGACAGGCTGAGACGGCATGTTATCAAAGGGCAAACGTAGTGGCACCAACTAGGACTATTTCTACATGATCACGGATATTTTGAGCCAATGGACTGCCCACAACTCTACTTGTACCCACTTCCGTATGCCAAAGTAAGTAAACGTAAGAGATTGCCACATTTTCGTTAATGCTGCGAGTTCTATGAATAAATTTTGCTGAAGTTAGACACACGCGTATGATTAGTGATAGATTTTATTCTAATAATGTCTGTGAAACTCCTTCATTTGTTTCTGAATATTAAATGTAGTATATCATGCATCGTTTAAGACCAAAAATAAGTGCGCTTGAGGTATATAATTTCTGAGACGCATTTTAACTTCGGGTTGCATATTTTGTTAAGTAAGACAAGTCTTTAAGTCAATTAAATCACTCATCATTTTGGAGGTTATCAGCGGTAACTGCTTTCCGTCTCGTTGGTAAATTGAGTTCTTTGCTACACTAGAATGCCATAATTTTGGCAAAAGATGGCCGTATTTTTTTTAAGATCCTTGTCCTATTCACTGGGAATCGCTTGGTAGAAATGAGCTTGCAGGGCATGAATATCAGTGAAACATGTCGCGTCTGGCTGGAGCATAATTTGCTAATCACAAGTCCTTCACCGAGCGATTCAAGGCTGAAATTCTGCCTTTAGCACTGTCTTGCACATAATTTAGGTAAGAATTAATTGCATTATGTGGTTCCTTACCATCCCTCTCGTGCATAAACTAGCAATATCCATTTACTAGACAATTAAACTTTACTGTTTATTTCCAAGATTTTAATTAGTAATGCGCTCTAAAATTGCTTAGTACGACTAGATATCATACTTACGTCTGTAGCCTACGTATAACTCTTAGTCAATTTAAGTTATTTAACAGCGATGTGGTTATAATTAGAAGTCTTGATGATAAGACGAGAAAATGATTTATTTACGAAATAGCTGCTCAACGTGTTCCACCACCATCGAAGAGGTCAGGATGCTATTAGCTTTTTTGTGGTAGCTTAGATCACAATTAGATTATACAAGCAACACATTAGTGAATTGGTTCAAGTGCTCTGCGTTCTAAGTTTTTTTTACTTGGGTCTATAAGCGGTTCCAATTGGGCACCGGCTGTCAACTGGCTACGATGCCAAAAAGTAGGTCTCCTCTGAAACCATAACATTTCGTGCCATGCGGCTGTGCTAAGAGTGCCCATTAACAAACAGCCAGGGTGAACAGACATTACGGTGCGTCATTTGTTGCTCATTCTAATCTGTAATTAATTAAGACTAGGTTTTAAATGTTAGATTAATTGCAGTTCAGTGAAGTTCAATTCAATTTTAAGACCTTTGATGCTTAGGAATGAACGCAATGTAATGCGAAAACTAGGATATCTTAAGTGCATAGCTGAGATCCACTTTCTTGGTTTGTTGCATACAATTATTCAGTTTTGTACTCAGCGGTTTTTTCATCTCTGGTAGCCGCGATGTTCCTCGAGTCATGTAGCAAAAATTTACGCCTGGCCGGCAGTTAAGTGGACTATTTTGGCGAAGAAAGCCAAAATAATGCAAGCATATAGAGCTGCGTTATATTCTGTTTATTTAGCAGCTTATGCCATTTAGTAGTTACTTGCGGCAATTCTCCTATCAAATTGTAATAAGAAAGGTTTGGTCGATGATTGAGCGCCTAGTTTGACACAGATGATTGATAACTTTCGCTCGAACGATTGGGTACCTCTGCTGCCAGAAATGATCCAAATTGAAAGTTAGATGCTCATTTTATTCTGCAAACGCTTTCAATGGGGTTAGAACTGAAACTCAGCATTCTGCTTCCTTTGTTAGTTGCTTGCGGCAGTTTTTTCATAAATCAATTAATTTTGGCGCGTCTGATATGTAGGGATCCCGGTTTGGCAAATAAAGTTACAGCAGTTCTCGTTTTAAGCTCCGGCAACGTAGGTGTAGCTGATGTGTAGGGTGTCTACTGCGTCAAGGAAAGCTGGGACACTACGACTCTAGAAATGCGCTCTCTTCAACCTCTTTTGGTCGAGCGTTGCTTAGAATCGAGATTTGACAGCTTACTTCGTTTGGAAAATCTTGCAAAATTTTTCGTTATAAAATCTGACAATTTAGGTGTAACCAAAATGCAAATTGTTTACATTGGCAAAGGGATCTGAGAGAATATGGAAACGAAGGAAATTTGAAAATAGGAAGGGATTTGTGCACCCAGGGCAAGAATGAAATGGTGTGGATTTGAGCAGTGACGATACGGCTGTGTGAGAATATGGAACGAAGAAAGTCAAGTCGATTAGAGTAAATCAGGCAGTGCGGTCTTAAGAATAGATTGTTTTAGAGGGTAGGAAGATATTTCGTGCTTCCCAAACACTTATCTTCCTTTCTTCTTAATAGCATTATGCAGGTCATTCGCTCTTTCCATACCTGCTCCTGCTTCTTACCTTATTTTTCCAATTGCAACACGTGTCGCGTGGTGTCGCCTAGTGCCGACTGGCGTAAACTTCAGACAATATCACCTGTGGGTGGTTTTGAGGGAATAGGCGTCACTCACTTTTGTGCTTTCGTGACTTGATTAAGTTGCGTGCATCGTATTGCATACAAAGGGGGAGGAAGAGAATGAGAAGAACCGCCGATATTAATGTGCTTTGACTTAAATGCGCTGCCTCCTTGCGACTGCTTGTCCTCAGTTTTCTTCAGAAAACCCCTTATTATGCATTAGAAACTCACCCCTTGCGATTACTATGGCTTGAGCGAAGGTGTGTTTCTGCCGGTTACTCCATTTTCATGCAAAGACCTGTTGTTGTCTTGCACCAAGGAGTGCGATGGCGGTGAGCAAACCTCACCAACCTAGGCAGAGCAACACGATTTTTCGGCCAAAAGCGACCAAAGAATGACTGGGTGCGAGACAAAAGCGAGAGATTACGGAGAGTAAGTAGAGGAAAGGATGGGAAAGGTCAACATGGGAATGTCTCTGCACGGTGCTAAGCACTGAATTTCTTATTTCCTTTCTTCTTCTGCATGTTCGTAAATTTCTCCCTTGACCCACTTTCCTAGCCATGTGTTCGAGTGAAGTATGCAGAAATCAATTTTGTGGAGGGAAAATGAGTTTCTATTGAACGCCATACTCGAAGACGCTACTCAT
The DNA here is from genome assembly GCA_036345935.2 of Taenia hydatigena. NCBI lineage: Eukaryota > Metazoa > Platyhelminthes > Cestoda > Cyclophyllidea > Taeniidae > Taenia > Taenia hydatigena. The sequence continues at coordinate 386,975 of JADWOT020001916.1, read as the reverse complement.
AGTTCCACCTTGATGGGTGAAACACACGAGGATACTGGTTGTGACGAAAATAGGAATAGGGAGAAGGAAGGAAAGGTAAAGCAAGGGAGGAGGAGAAGAAGCTAATGACATAATTTACCCATAATTTTTATGCTTTTAATCTCTTCTGGTCTTTTGACGTTAAAACGGTGAAGTGTGCGGTTGGGGTATCAGAGAGATATAGAAGGAAGCAGTGGCGATAGAGGCTGAGAGGCATACCAAAGGTGAGTAACTAACGAAAGGGTACTGAGGCACTGATGAAGAATTGGGCGGTGGAAACAACGATAACTTGGGAAGCAAGATGAATGGTAGAAGGCGAGAGAATGTCGTATGATTTGTTTTTCACTCGATCGGTGGTTCGTGGTGTCAGCTGACACTCGTACATCATTGCGTGTGTAACAGAGGCGGAAGACAATACAAAGGACTATTGATACTTGTGTGCTTTAAAGTGCTCCGCATTGCCTAGATTGTCAAACCTTGATTCCTTTTCCGCTATGGTGATTGGATAAGAGTGCGATGAAGAAGCAACTTGAAAAGTAATATTCTCATGACGGATACACTACTTAACAAGTTGAATTTCCCTATTTTTGGCAGCACAAGAATCGGATGTTGGAGTGCTAAGGGCTCTCAGCAGCAAATAAGTGTGATGACGAAGCAACCACTAGCACTTGCATAAATTGGGAGCATTGCGAAGGCTCACCAAATAAGTGTCACACATGTGGGATAATCAAAAAATATGCTTTTAAATCTATCATAACTACCTTTTCTTCTATTGCATGGACCATAAAGTTGCGCGATGCATTTCTGATTGCTTGCCAACTGAGTGACTGACCTGTGATGAGAAGCAGTTTTGCAATGCAGTGTTTGATGGCCAGACTCAAAAATCATTCAGCCACTGCCTCGATAGTCTGCACTTTCATTTTTTTGCAATCGCTGATGTAGATGTAGACTTAGAGCAAGCATTTGTTGCTAAAATACATCTAGTCGGCAATATTTGGAGAAATTATGAATACCTGATGCATGGCGGCGCATGACCTCCTCCCGCAAAAATCACCTTCTTTCAGCCTTTGCGTTTGGATAGGATCTAGACACCGCGTTAGTTTTTCATCCTCAATCCTTCATATCCTTTCAAGCGAAATTCCTCATCCCCTCATGTCGTGTGATGATAGCTTGGGTTGAAGCGGTATCGAGATCTGAGAACTCGAATTTTAACGGAAATTACGGCAATGGATTTCGGGCTGCTTGCTTCAAGAGCACAAGCAATTTAGCAATGGTGTGTCTTTTTCAGATGTTTTGGTGAATCTATGTAGACAATATTTGCAGACTGTAGAAGACCACTAAGAATGATGCCATTCTAAGTTTCAAATTTGGGCATGGGGGTGTGCAAATCGTTGCCTACTGGGATCGAAGAGCGCGTAATTTAGCATTTTGGGCATTTGTAATGTCTTCACGGACCACAGATTTGCATTTCGCTTTAAGTATCAAAATTATACATTGAAAGCTCATCGATTCTATTTTCATTGAAAATGATTGCCTCTGTCCTCCTTTAATTGTGATTTTATAAAAGGCTATTCACTGGAATGAACCGCTTTTGCTAATCTGCTACCCATTGTGCTTGCACTGACCTCTGCGCAAAGTAAAGCAGAATAGCCTTCCAATTTGTATCTTTGTTGCACGAATATTTTAAACCGGATTTACACTTTTGGATGCGATCCCAAGTCAGAAGGCAGTGGTTGGTCTACCGTCACCAGACCATTAATTTTGCAACCATGCCGATCCCTACTGCGTCCAATCAGTGCGAAGCAACGAGCGCATACTTTGCTCAGTTAAGCCAATCACCTTAACGCAGCATTGTGTGTTTTAGCGCATCTTTACATTTTGTGAAACCCTTGCCTAGCATTTAGCGCAAGCGTGTGCATTTGCAAGGTTCTCCACAATCAACTCGTATTATGAAAATCGCCTTTTGATTGGGCTCTACAAAATTACTAAACCTGTCAGAAATAAAGAGCGCGTCGGCCCCATTTCATATGCGAACATCCCTTTTAGTTGCTCCCTGATTTATTTATCTTTTTAGAAAACACACATAAGTTATAAATGAATTTCTATCTAATGAGTACGGAAATTCATCTTTAGCTAGATTAGCGCCGTTTCCTTGGCAACGAACTGGTTAGAAATTTGAGGCAATCCTAGATTTTACGCCACCCATATGACGCACTGCTTGCGTCAGTTTTCCAAATCAAGCATTTAAGCTTCTGCCTGTGCGTTCTCAATTGTAATCCAAACAAACTTTGAAGTGCTTATATCATATCTCCAGTGAGTGACGGAACAATGATTTTCTCCACTTTTACTTACATTTATTGTGAATGTCTTACTAGGTGAAGCGAATGGTTGCAGCATGTGCAAAGGGAGATGAACTCTTACCTGTCACTTGTATTGCCAACGCAAGTTGGCGTTACAAAGCATTCCGTGAATAGTCACATGCGAAAAGTCTAGAGAAAGATGCTTGCCTTACAGCTGGTAGGGCTTGGCATTTGTAAGTGAAGTGGAAAAATCCTGCTAGATAGACCTGCTGTCAACTAAATAGCTAGGACATGCCAAAGCTATCCGAGCATGCCAACGTTGAGCGCTGCAACATTGGCATCATAACTATGCGTAAAATATTCCAAAGCGTATCCCTCATTGTGTCACATGACCTCAAAGAGTGAGAGGATTAAATGGGTGATCAAAAATGAGGCACATCAATTCAAAACATATCTGATTAGCATAGAATCAAACACACATCGAATTATAAGAGTATGAGGCAAATAGTACATCGGAGAACATAACGATCGCTGCCAAGGCCTACTCCACTTCCCCTTCCCTCCCCTTCCATGATTTTGGTGACAATCAGACTGAGGGTCCCTCCATTCAAAAAGTGGGCTAACTGATTATTAGTCACGATAACATGGAGCTTAGACGGATTAAACTGAAAAGACAGTTCGACCTTTGCGTGATGGGGATCACGCATTCAGTCGGATCGGCTTAGCCTTAATTTGTCTGTTCATAGAGTCAAATAAACCTTCATGTAGTTGGCAAAGCTGCGTTCGCGTTCCACGTGTTCATCAAGACCATGCGTTACGGCATCAACGTACTCCTTCCCGATGCCATAGATAAAGCACTTAGATTCCAAGTATTCCTGCACTTGCTCTAACTGGTCTCGCAGGTCGCCAAAGGCGTCGATGATAAGACCTGTAAAAAAAAGAGCAGGACAAATTTGCACACTCCATTTCAAAATCTATTTTTAATCAAGAGCTTTGAGCATCATCTAGCACTACTTCCATTTCCACAAACTAATTCGCATAAATCCGGTCATCGACATCGCCGATTTCCGGTGATGACTGCCAGTCCTTCCATGCATCCACGAAGGTTCCACCTATACTTATCCACGTCTTATTAGTTAGAAGTAAAGAACCTGACTTTGACTGCTTGATCCAAACTCCAACAGAAGGATGAACTCGAAGGTCGGCAGGTGGGTATAGATAAATACATTTCGGCGGCCAGCAGACCCATCCTTAGGGAGGGGCGGCGGCTCGGACAACGCATCCCTTTTAGTCTATCTGCCTAAAATCAATAAGCAAAACCAATACACCAAGGAGATTTTGATGATTGCTAACCCTTTAGCTGAAAGGCACTAAGAGCAGTTATTATGATGCGTCTAGGGCTTAGGTTGGTTTCAGCGCCCTGTTAGGGTGTCAGCGTTACCACCTAGGAAGGTTGATATGAGTGTTGGCTTCCGTTCCCTCGAAGTGGAACCAGAAGTCTACAAGTTATGATTAGACTGGAGCTGCTCGTTGGGTGGATCATGTTGTGGCACTGCATTAATTCATCCATAGCAGATACCACAGCTAGAAAGGGAGAGTTTGAGGTGCCATAGTTGGGGTCGCAGTTCTACAGGGCCTTCACAGGTCAAAATAGAGCCGAAAAGGCACGTTTAGCCAAAAGGTGCCAAGTTTTATGGAAAAAGATATAAAACACAATGTAAATCGACACCCATTAAATTCACGGCTTGATAATGAAATCAATCATTTAAAAGGTATTTTCGGTGACTGATTCCAACATTACTGCAAATAAGCGGCTCTAGGTGTAACCGAGTAGTAGAATTTAGACGCATTTGCGATGAGAAGTAGCTATTGAATGATTTAGAAAAGCATACAAATAAAAGATTGGGGGAAACGGAACCCGGAAAACTGCATTAATGACCATAAATTGCGACCAAGTAGAAATAACTTCAGCCCTGGACACATCCACCCGCCAGGATGACAATTACTTTAACCCGACCTCCAAGATGGCGTTACTTTCAGCCTAGAGACGCCATTATTACAGGGCTTACCTTCAACAAGTTCCCAAATAACCTAGCAGCGTTTTTAGACTTTGGACAGAGAAACGAGCATCCAGTTATCTCATTAAATAAAGAAGATCCTCCTACCGCAGAAATTCACCATAATGGCCTTGAGTTTAATCTGGAGCCTACTCTAAATTGATCCCATGATATATTTAAACTCACTCTGAGTTAGAAGGATTTTAATTAGTGAAGAAGCCATTCAGAGTGTTGCGTTTGCCTCTGTTTATGTCGGGGCGATTGTACACATCCCAAATTAAGGCTACCTACAATTCGACCACTTCTAGTCTCTTTCAGATTATCTTTCGCTTTTTCTTTCAAAATTTGTCATTAAAATAGCATTTTTACTTATAGCAGAACTTGATACCTATAATGAATGGTTGAGTGAGAAAATCGCTGCTCTATCTCGAATATTCCTGTTAATTTTTTCATCCAGGTACCAAAATTGGACCCGGTGAGAAAGAACCAAATATTTTGTTCAAAAGTCAGCAAATAAAATAATATATGCTATAGGTTGATTGAAGTGCTTTGAGTTTAGGTGCAATTTAACCTTTTACATTGAAATCCATGGTCTATGTACTGCCCTGAGTGTTTTACACACTCCTCAAAAAGGTAATTCCCCTCCAGCACTTTCTAACTATCCATTTTAATCATGCGAATTTCTATTCCAGTATAGTTCACAAAATTTTTGTTATTTCTATAGCGAGAAATTTTTTAATTGCCCTTTTTTTCCTTTCCTACCTTTACAAGGAACGTGTATAGATGCAGTTACCTACCCACATTGTCAAGGAATTACACCTTCACGTATTGTCTAGAATAGGTTCCACTAAAGCATTTGCATTGCTAAAAACAGATTTATTGAATCTTTCTTACCTAGCTTCAATGTTCAAAAAGATTTCAACGCTTCAGCAACAGAGGCTTTATAGAGGAACCTACTTAACTCCAGTATTGTGAAGGGCCGTTTCGATTTACGTTCATATTTTAACAAAAATGCAATTTACCCATTTGGATAGTAGCTTGATTAATTTACATCTTTGCAGCCTATTCAGCAATGTGCACAGTTGCTGATGACCCACCCACCAGGCTCCATTCGTTCCGGCTCCAAAGAGTTATTATTAGGACGACAGGAAAAAAGGAAATCACAGTCAGTCGATGAGGCGAAAGTAGGAAGATTCAAAGTAAAAGCAAATTAAGCGTCAAAATACAGAGCCTTTGAGACCAAAATTTGAAAAAATCACGCGACCCTCCCCCCTCCAAAACAGCCGACATGGTCAAAGACTTAAGAATCCTATTGGTCTGACCCGTAATTTGAGATTTTATTGGCTCTCACAGACTATAAATATGGTAAGTAAATCAGTCCACGAAACAGCGTAGAACTGTGTGATCACAAGTACATCATGTCCAACTTTACAGTGAGAAGTTTCTTGGACCTCACAGATCCCGAACAACTCCAAATTCTTGCAGCGCTACAAGCAAGTGGTATTATCTACCTAATTATTTTACCACTCTCTATGTTCGCCCTTGTTTGCATACCTTTCTATCTATAGCTTTTGCACTTTTATTACCATTTTCCGTCCAGTTGAGTTGAAGATAAATTCACTTGGCGTCCCATTAACCACGTATTTGCATCCAGTCAAGCCAGGAGGTTTGTGGTCAAACAGGACCAATTGCATACTCAGAATAGCACACTCGACATGAATAAGCCCTTGACCCTAACAAATGTGGAGATAATATCTACTCATATGCAGATGCACGTGTTTTTATTCCATTCGTTCTTTTTACAGGTGCATCAAGTGCGGGTTGCTCTGTTGTAATTGAGGGAGAGACAAACTCGGATACTCAACAATCCGCCTTATCGTCTATGTTATCTACCGTACAGCAGCAAGCACAACAAGCAACACCTGCCTCACGAAGGGTGAAAGAGACGGTGTCTGCTCTGGCTAAATCGCCTGTATTTCAACTACCTAATTCTCCCTTTATGCATTTGCCACGGAACAACGATGAAGACGAACAAAATCAACTGAGTCTTTTGCCACCGAAACGGCGGAAAATTGATGAGGCTACCTTCAGTGAACCGGTTGCATTAGAGTCAGCGCCTGTAGTTCCACTACGCAGTCCTCAATCGTCTAGCACTCCAAAGCCTGTACTACAACAGCCATCCTGCATCGACTTGTCTTTGCCTACAAAGAAAGGTGAAAGCTCAGGGCAACCTAAAACTGATGCTACTCTGACGACCTTACCAACGCCGAACACTCTCCTATTTGACACGTCATCGAGCTTACGTCAACAGGTGCAGCAACCGTTTCCAACGCCAAGTGGGTATCAACAACTTCTGGAAAACGTTTTCTCAGTGCCAAATTACCTTCTTCTCCAGCAGCTTGCTTCCAGCATGTCTACTCCTGATTCGAACCCATTTACACTGCCAACTGTGGAACAGCCCCAGGTAAGCCAGGCATTATCTGAGGCACAGAGACAAGGCAGGCGCAGGGTTCTCTTTACCTCGTATCAAATTCGTGAGATGGTCAAATGCTATAACCAGAAAAAATACCTCAATGCAGATGAACGCGAAGAACTAGCAAGCCGAATCAATTTGACGGGGACTCAGGTTGGTCAGGCATTAAGCTGTTAAGTGATTTTTTTGATGGAAAGAAATTATTGTGCAGTGACTAGTTATCAACAATTGAGCCACATAAACTAGCCATAATTTTGACTTTTCTTTTAGGTGAAGATATGGTTCCAGAACCGCCGCTACAAAACAAAGTTGGCCGGCAGAAAAGTTTCTGGCAATGAAGCATGCGCAGTACAGCCGATGGTCCGCAAAATAGGCGAAAGTGCTCCATCAACGGACTCGTCGGACAGTGGTTTCAGTGGTAGTCATGGAACTACTCAGAGCTCCCAACCTCAACGAGAGCCCCAAAAGACAGTAGTAGCGTTGGAGCAGGCCCCTTCAGGGGAAGGTGGCGAAATGCTGCCCCAGCTAAAGCAGCAATTTAGGGCACTGGCAAAGATGCTCGAAAATCAGCTCGCTGCTAAATCGAACCCAAAGCAGAATGTCGAAGACGAGAACATGAGAAAATATGTAGAGCTAACAATGCGAATCATTCGCCTTCTCCATGAAGTGCCTGCGGACTGACCTTGTTTGTCTTTCATCTAATGGTTGTGATGTTGGCGTTTTGATGACAGCAATTGTGCATAACGTAGACTTTCAAAAAAAGAAATAAACAGAATTGTCTTAAAGAGGTGTTTTCGTAAGGGTCTATGGATGGGGTTGGAAGTCTCTGAAATGCGAATAGCTAGTTAGTTGTTTTTGGTGCGATAATAGTTAAACAAATCGGCTGTAACTCATTCCAACTGCTTCACAGCTCAGAGTAGAACTGAAAAGGTTCCAGGTCGGGTGTAGGACACAACTCAACATTACACGCAGACATTGATTTCGGTTGCCAGATTGTCGCCAATTAAAGGTCTAGTGGTCGGCACGTTTACAGAAGGCAAATGTGATCATGCATGTATAGGGACCCATTCAACTCAGCATCATCACTTGTATTCCTCTACTTCTTTCTCTCGTAACAGAACGATTCGTTGTCTCGCTTCTGCCGTTTTATAGGTAAGGGTCCACACAGGTCGGTGTATCACATACAGAAGCGATGACGACTCTCAACCCATGGAAGCGATTTGGATTAATGTTTACCAGAGTTAGGTCAACTTTTCATGTCACTTTTAAAGCCCATAGGTCGATCCACTTCCCGAAATCCCCTTTTGCATGAACGAAATGGCTTGATCGGTACCTTACAATCAACGTCTGAAACGCACAAAATCACCTTTTACATTTGGATACGAATTTAATTGTCAAAACGCGGCTCGATACTGCTTTGTTTGACCTCATTTCTACCTAAAACATTCATGGATTGGTGTCAGCTGAACCGGGTTCTAGCAAATGAATTTGAGGGAGAGAGAGAAGGCAATGAGGTTCTGCCAAGAGAACAAACACTACAGCCCTTCGTCCCATAATGTCTATCCATCGGAAGAGTAGAGCGAACACCTACACGGAGCATGGATCACGTTTCTCATGCCCTCAACACCCGCCTCCTCTCTAACCTGATCCTTTATTCGACCGCAGTAGCTCAAGCATGAAGCGCTTCTCGTTTGAGTTGATGACATTGCTAAAACCTAAAACTACAACATTTCAACTCTAGTGTCAGCACAAATCGCCTACGAGGTAAACGCTTTCAAGGTAACTGGAGCGTAGCAGTAACCCCAATCAATCACCATCATGCAGCATTGCATACTCGCTTCTGGAAATTTAATTAAGACCACGTTGAATAGGAATCCGACAGCCAACTCTAACGGATCGCCCTCCCTTTACTTCAGGTCGGCGATCTTAGGAGGAGTGAAGGGCGCAACCGATGGCCGATACACACCCCATTCCCTCCCCTCATCACTGTCATCAAGCAGGACGAAACTCAAGCCCTGGCCAAATGATAAGGAAGAAAAACGACGTATCATTTCAGTCGCTTATTTAAACGATTGTAAAAATGTTAATGGCCTGCGCGATTATTCGTGAACGCTTTTACTTTTAGCACAAACCACTTCGTGATGGCTGACTGTGTGCGCCGGATGTGTGACGAGGTCTCTAGGCCATGCCTGTAAACTCTAACGCAATCCCTACTGTGATAATGCATTTTTATCTCTCTATCATACCAAAGACGTCTTTAGTGTCGTGAAACAGTGCAGTGGAGATATTATTTGTTGAATGCATCGCAAGTCACTAACTGGGTTAGTAAAAATGAATGCAAAGATGGGGAAAAGGAGAGTGCATTTTGAATCCCATTGGCATTTGACGTTGCACTGATTTGGTAGAGCAGGACCCGAATAAATGCTTGCATCACTCGCACTGCAATACTGGTGCTCGGCGTATTATCCGGGCGAAAACTGAGGTGTCTTCGGCGTAAATTAACCGAAAAACACCAAGGTACCCATGAGAATAGGCAATCGAGGTTTAGCATCCCGGTTTGCTAAGACATCAAAGGAAAAGTGGCCAATCATATTTAAACTGATTTTTCGGCTCCACAAATTGTTTCCCAATCTCTCTAGCTCTCGTAAGTACGTCCTTTTAAAGACCAAAGGTAGAAACCAACTTGAGTTAATCCAAAAGTTAAACATGTATTTGTAACTGTAGACAAAACGAAAAGCTTAGAAGCAAAAGATGGGATCAAAGAACCCCAAAGGCCTTGCAATGAGGACAAAAGCAAGGTCGATCGAAATTTGGGCCAAGGATCCTTTGATTACAGGTAATGCATAAATGAGTAGCTTATGCACTGGTTTTCAGGTTCCATGATTTGGCTTTTAAGCTGTCAATTTGTTGCCGATACTTCGTCTTAGACATTAAAGGTAACGACCAAATCCAGACTATCAAAAAAGGAGATACTTATTTGTAAAAAGGGAAAAAGTGAAGAGCTTGGAAGCGAAGCCTTAAGATTGAGGAGGGAAAATGTTTCTGCCGCAAAGATGAAAGCAATCTCCTCATGAAATGAAACCAATAGGACCCCTCCACGTGATGGTTTCACTTTGATCGTTTCCGGCAAGGTACCGCACATTTAAGAGCAACGCAGAGCAAATTTGAAATTCCCTTTGCACATTCACCACTCGCCGCCACGGCATTTGACAACACTGATTTACTTCAGGACAAAAACCCCACCATGAAGTGTGGTGGCTCATCAGGACTAACTCCAACCCTCTCTAGCGAAAATCATACCATTTAGAAGGTATAAAATCCGCCTAAGCATCGCGTGGGGAACGCGTCAGCACTTAGTGATCGAGGGACGATTGGAGCTACTCAGGCCATGCGATGACTATGCTGTCCTCACAATAGCAAAAGTTTTGTGGCCCGCTATAGCCACTCTGTAAAGTATCCGTGGCCATCTGCGATGTAACATAAAGGAGTATACATCCGGAGTCATCTAAATACCATGGAAGAGGTCATGGTATCCACGATGAGTAAAAATGAGAGCTTCAGCATCTCATTCATTACTCCATGCATAAGTCCAGTGGGAAGAGCTAAATCCGAGAGAGGGAAGGAGGCGCAGCAAATTAAAATTGGCAATAAAGCTGGCAATGAGATTCGAATGGGAATTTCGCCATTTCGTGTGCGACTGCGGTGATGTGCCTTTCACTTACCTCGCCGTCATCGCATAACGGAACCTCTACAACACCATGTTCCTCTGTAGCCAAATGAAACATTTGTACTTGTTTAAAAAATGCCCTTTTTAAAAGGAGGAATCCAGTGGCTCGGGGTACACTTAATCAAACCGTGTTTGTCTCATAGCAAACGGCAGCATCTGCTCCATTAAAATTCCTTCTTTTAGTTTCTTCGGTTCTATCTCTCCGTCGGCGGAATGACAGCCGAGTCGTGCCAGTAGACCCTCCTATCCTCAACTGCTCTGCATATCGCATGGCTGCTACACTTACCTCAACGCTTCGATGAAGCACAAACGGCTTTGGCTTTCATGTATCTACCATCACGAGAAAGTCACTTCTAGGCAGACAGTCGGGTGTAAGCCAGGTTTCACACTTACAGGACCGGTATTATATAACAGTTTTATCACCCGAGGAGAACAATGAATGCCTATGTTCTCTGTTTTCCAACGGCTTAATTTGAACGATCTACCACAGGGCGAACCCTTGCAGTCCTTTGCATAAACACTTGCAGCCTGGCCTCCGATAGCACTGGTAAAGTGATTGCCACCCCATTGTTGCATCTATTTGACTCCATCAACCCTCACCAAAAAAGGTACGAATCAGAGGCTTCAAAAGACCAAATATTCGGTCACATTAAGCCAATCACTAAGTGCATCTTGATAATAGCAGATCCATCTCTCGCCTAGCAAGTTGACAAAACTTTTACCATTTCAGCATAATTCGAGTTGTGTTTTCATAAAACGAATGGAGTTATAAAGGTCCAATGCATTGAATAGACACTTTTTAGGCGGTATAAGCTAGATAGACTCACTTTTGATGGCTGATCACCTCTAAATATTAGCAAAATCTAGTGCGCTTCCATTTGCTTCCCATCGGAGTCATTTGAGCTACCCTAAATACGATTGTCTAGGGCTTAGTCCAGACAACTAACTGCTTGCAGTTGAGGAAGAGGACAAGGATGCGGCAGTGAGTGTGAGATCGTGCCATCTCTTACAGCAATACGACATGTCCCGGAGTGCTTGGCTAGCCACACCTATTTTCGAAGAGCCGGTGCTCTCGCGAACACCTTCGAAATGTTGCAGGAAGATCCATCGAGCCATCAAATGACCCTTAAAAGGAAAACATGGCAAAGTATGGCATCAATTGTCCACCTCAATTGTGGAAGCTTCTAGGTTCACTGACTTGACAGAGACAAAAGTGAGTGCGGCAGGTTACTTACTGACATGCACTACAAACAACATTTGGTTAGAAAGTGACAAAATATTGTCACTGGGAGGACACCTAATTCGATTCTGTTACAAAGGCTCGATCCTCATAAGGTAAGCACATCGAGAGGTCGATTATGCTCTCTAATGCCAGTTATAGAATGGATACCACAGCTGCCTCAACGGCTTAGTAAAATGGCGGTGTGTACTGTACTGCCAAGCCCTCTCATTCCAAAGCCTGGAGGTGCACAATGCCACATAGGTCAATGGAAAGGGCCAGTCAAAATATGGAGGATACTTACAAGCAGCCGCTTATACTGTCGGTCTAAGAGGGTTGACAAGCAGGGTGTGGATAGCCAAAGGAGTGTTAAGTGTTGGCCTTTGGGCCGCGGCACCATCTTCAATATCACTCTGACTTATACCGATGTGTGGATTTATCTGCGCACAACTTTAAGATTTCGAAATTTTCTCTTTTACCGCTAACAAAGTAGACTGCGAAACTGTTTTAACGAAAAATCATTTTTTAAAATGACCTCTCTCTCACTCGTTATTAGCCGCCCGTCCGTAAGCATCCAGCTGTCGCTTTCTAACCATGGTAAAGAGAACACATGATCTGTTGAGCTCATTTCAGGCATGAAGATAGATTGTGCAAATGTGAGTGACCTGGCACCCTCATCCCGTTGGTCGATGAGGTATGTATAGTCGGACGCATGAGAGCTTGCAACTGATTGCCTGACGAAATTGAAGGCGAATACTTCCAAACTAAAATGCTTCATGTTCGGCACTCAGCGACATCCAGAAGCACAGGATTCTTTAAAAGAGGGATTCATAGTACAGACTAACTACATTTGTGTGGTGCCTCTTCTGCAGGTCGCAGCGTGAACGATCTCGATATTAAAACCATCGAATTAAACAAGGGTGGTCACTTGGCCCTCGTCTGGCTAAATATGAGATCAAGTATTATGATAAATACATCTACTTCAATGCCGTTCATCAGCATCTCATGGTGACAGGGCTAGTGGCATTGCAATTGCATCGGCGCATCAGTGGTCTCAGCCCGTGTGCTGATTGTAATATTAAATTACTGTGTTGACTCAGTGTTCTTAGATTACTGTAAAAGGCGTATAATGCAAAAGGCATTTTGAGTAGCAGTGGCAACGACAAAGTCGTCCACTCTGTGTCAAGTGAGTTTGATATAATTAAAGCCGGTGATTAAACAGCGATACTGTTAAGTTGATTTAGCGGTGGCTTTTGATGCTTTGCAGTGGTCTGCGACTCCCTGCAATTTGGTCACCACAAAGATGCTAACAAGTGACTTTTGGCTTTGCTTAGTCTTGAGGGAAGGGATGCCGCGACGGCAGAGCAGGAGCATCCACCCAACTTTTCCCATTATAACATCATTCGAAGCTATTTGTGGGTCTGACAAAGACTGGGTGTTGGTTTGGATGACATCCTCCATTCCAACTTTTCCACCATGCATACCACCCAAACAGCTGTCCTCTGAGTTGTTCTTGCAGTAAGATACAGTGTGTTCCACACTGTCTTTAGATTACTAAATCAATCTCTCTTTGAGTGCATTACAATCCAAGAATTTGCAAGTGGTCACATAAGACTCTTTGACCATGCTATTTACTGAAGCAGAGTGTGACATGATACACAAGGGAGGAAGAGCTTCGTGATGGAACACGTGCACGTGCAGCGTCTGTCGGAAGCCACAGCTAGCCACGAGGCTCACTTACATCCGTCAAGCGCCTCCCATCCTCATTGTCTAATAGAACAGGATAGTGGACTTGCCGTCACGCGATCTCTGTCATAATAACTGGCAATTAAAATACGCCAAGCATTAACTGCGCCAAAAAAGTTACTTAGGCTCTGATGAACAGGTAAAATTTAATGCAATTTTCATTTCATTTGGCAGAAAGACAGGTTCAGAATGTACTATAAGCTGTAACAGATGTACAGAGCACGGAGAATTGGACACACTTACCATCGGTTGCATTTGATGCTTTTTTCGCTGTAAATGCATGCGTAATGTGGACTACTACTTACTATGCTTCAGTAACCCAGTTGCTACGACACAAACAATTGGAAGGAGAAAGGGAAAACTGATATTCGTGGCTTGCAAATAATTGAAATTCAGGGGTGGAGTTACGGGCCTCCTAACAAGGCCTAATCAGTGAGGTGCAAAAAATTTGTTGTAGCTTACATTTATCTCAAATTAAGGCTTATCCTCCTTCAAACCATGGTGATTTTGTTGTCAGGAGAATCGCTCAGCCCACACATGTATCCGTTATTCACTGGAAGGTTCTAGAGGGCTGGGCGAATAGGTGTCTCCTCCAAACATCCATCTGCATTTACTTTTTGCACCAATGTACATATTTTGCAAGCGATTAGTTTGATTGCAAGGACGAAGTGAGGGTAGGCTGATTCCATAATGCCACGATGGATGCGACTTGAATAACAAGACTGCAGCTAGCATGCTGGATGGCAAAGTCCAGAGTTAGCATTCTTTCCAGAAATAATTTAGCGGTAACTTGTTTCGGAATTGTAAAGCACATTGAAAATGGTCTTTGGTTAAAAAATAGGTGCTTTACAGGTGGTGTTACTTAGTTACTTAGTTATTTATGGGACAAATACGGCCAAACGATTTGGTTGTAACTCATTTCCATCTGCTTTACAGCTCTCGTCAAACCTTAAAAGGTTTCAGGCTGGGTGTAGGGCACTATTTGACATCACACGTCGATTTTGATTTCGATGACTAGATTGTAGCCAATCAAAGGTCTAATGATTGGCACTCATACGGTTATGCCATCAAATTTGAAATATTTATCCACGGAAGACAAATGCGACCATGCATGGGGAAAGACAGGTAGGAGTTGAGCCTTTCCATTAAAGACATGGGAGTTCACTCAACTCAGTCTCATCATTTGCCTTCCTCTTCTTTTTCCAGCAGCACAATGTACTGCCTCGCTCCCACCGCTTTGGAGGTGGGCGTCCACACAGGGCGATGCATCATATGCATAAGCGATTGTATTACCCAATCCATCGAAGCGGTCGGAGGCAATGCCTGGCAGAGTTGGGTCCATGTTCCATGTCACAGTTAAGGCCCACAGGTCAGTTCACACCCCAAGATTCCTTTTTGTAGGAACGAAATGGCTCGATTGATACCTTACAATCAACACCCTAAATGTGTTTGACCACCTTTTCCAAATATGGGTCCGAATCTCATCGCCAGCACGTAGCACAATGATGCTTCGATTGGCCTCACTCCTATCCAAAACACCCATGAATTGATGCCAACCAAACTGGATCCTACTAACCAAGGTTGCAGGGGAGAGAAAGAAACTGTCCTTCATCTCATAATGTCTATCCATCCTAAGGGTAGACCAAACCACTACACAGGGCATAGAACACGTTTCTCATTCCCATTCCCTCCCTCAACCGATCCATTACTCAGCTGCAGTAGCTTGAGCATGATACGCTCCTTGTTTGATTCGGTGACACCGTTAAAACCGAAAACTACTACTTTTCATTACTAATCGCCTACGCGTTAAGCGCTTTTAGGGCATAGGATCTGAGACCACATTTAGTCATAACTAAAGCACAAAAGTGGTCTTAATCAACCGCCATCATCCAGCAGTTCATAGGCCCTTCTTTAGGGTTAATTAAAGCCACGTTGAATAGACATTCGATGGCCTACTCTAATGGGTCCCCTTCCCTTCTGCCTAAGCGGTCGTCTAAGGTCAGAGGTCTAGCGAGAAAAGAAGAACACATAAATAGCCGTCCTAATCCTTTCCCTTCCCTTCATCTTTGTTAATAAGCTGGATGCAACTCAACCCCCGGTAAAATGAATGAAAGGGGAGCAGCATCGTGTTAATTCGATATAATTTTGGATCGCACGTGAATGTAATCACTAACGCGGCGAATTGTGACTGCTTTTCCCTGCAGCCTTAGCCATTTCGTGATGACGGGGATCCCAAACCATGTCAGCAACATTTAATCGTGGTTCTACACCGATGATACATTTCCTAGCCTCGAATTCTGCCATTTTTGTCGTCAATGTCGCGAATTAGTGGGGTGTAATGATATCTGCCAAATATGTTGCAAGCCACAAATTACAATAGCAAAAATGAGTGTAAGTGATGGAAGGGAAAGAGAATGCGTCTCGAATCTCAGTCACACTTAACGTCACACACATTGAGTAGGGCAGGAACAGAAGGAAAGCTTGCATCACTTTCACCACAACACGGGTGATCGACGTATCATTCGGGCTACAAATGGGGTGTCTTCAGCTCAAACGAATCAAAAGAACACCAAGATATGCGAAAGGAAAGGTGACCAAGAGAGTGAGCAGCCCAGTTTGCTAAGGCAACTAAGGAAAAGTCTCCAATTGTATTTGCTAGTTAAAGTCTACTATGGAAATAAGTAGCATGTGTACTGATGTCATGGCTTCATAAATTGCCCTTCAAGCTCTTTATTTCTTGTACGAACATCGTATCGATAGGTCAAAGGCAAAGCCAAATTAAGATTGTCAAAGAGCTAAACATGTACATGTAGCTAGAGACAAAACAAAATGCTTATAAAGGAAAGGTGTAGAAGAGGAGGAATAATGTTCTTCCTGTAGTGCTAAAAGCAATGTCTCCATAAATGGAATCGATGGAATCCTTCCACATAGTGGCAACACTTCGATCATTAACTCGCGTTAATCAGCAAAGCGGATTGTATTTGAACCTCCCTCTACACATTGGTCTCGCATCGCCTGATGACTGATGAGGACTAGCTCTTACCTTCTCTATCTAACACCGTATCATTTTGAAGGCGATATTTGTGTAAACATTGCATGGGAAGTACGTCAGCACTTGGCTGTCGAAGGGCGATTGAAACTACTCAGGTCATGCGTTAACGCATGGTGTCCTCACAACAGTGAATGTTTTGTGGCCCGCTATAGACACTGTATGGGAGTTTGGGGATAGCTGCGGTTCGCATTGGTCGAGTTTACATCAGGAATAGTCAAAAGGTCAAAGGAAAAGTTAACGGTGTACATAAGGGGCAAAAAAGGCTTCATCGTCTCAATAATTACACCATACACCAGTCCAGTGGGTATAGGAAGGTAGTTGTAGCTCACCTAGCCCATTGTTAAGCGAAGTTTACAAGCCACATTTTTGTCCGTCCACCTTTTGACAAATGGAATTTGGGTCCAAGCGAAAGAAAATGACGTTGCAAAGTAAAATTGGCATTTAAATTAGCAGTGGGATTCGCATGATCAATTTGCCATGTTTTCTTGCGACTGTGGACGCCTGCTAATCGGCGGACCTCCGCTTCCCATTGTATCTGCTATTCAGTCGAGTGTTTTTTAGGCAATTTACCAAGCAAATGCCTCTTTCTTGCAGCATGCATCAACTGCATTAATTGGACAATCTCAAGGTGATGGCGATGAATTGCCTTTCGCTTATCTTCTCAATATGGAGTAACGATGTCTTCCAAATAATGCCATCCCCTATTTTAAGGGAATGCCACTTTGTTTGAATAGGAGGAATTTGAGTAGCTTCGTATAGATTTGTCAGGGGAATCGCTCAGCTCACACAGCTCTTTTATCTACTGGAAGTTTCAAGAGCGCTAAGCGCATATGTGTCTCTTCTAAACATCCATCTGCATTTACTTTTTGCAATAATATACATATTTTGCACGCGATTGTTTTGATTATAAGGAAGAAGTGAGAGTAGGCTGATTCCATAATGCTGATTATGAGGCAGCTTGTTCGACACCACGATGGATGCGACATAAATAACAAGACTGCAGTGCTCATGCTGGATGGCAAGGCTTGATAGTGCATTGGGCGATGTGGCATAGACACGTGAAGTTCAGTGTTAGCATTCTTTCCAGAAATAATTTAGCAGTAACTCGTTTCGGAATTGTAGGGCACATTAAAAATGGCCCTTTGATGAAAGACAGGCGTCCATTTGGTTATTTATGGGGCAAATACGGCCAAACAATTTGGTTGTAACTCATTTCCATCTGCTTTACAGTTCGCGTTAAGCCTTGGAAGGTTTCAGGCCGAGTGTAGGGCACTATTCGACATCACACGTCGATTTTGGTTTCGATGACTAGATTGTAGCCAATCAAAGGTCTAATGTCTCCATAAATGGAACCAATAGAACCTCTCCACATAACGGCAACACTTCGATCATTACCTCTCGTTTATCAGCAAAGCGGCTTGCATTTGAACCTCCCTCTACACATTTGTCTCTCATCGCCTCGGTATTTAACGACACTGATCTACCTTAAGATGGTAACCCCAACATGAAATCTGGTGACTCATCAGGACTAACTCCTTCCTTCTCTACCTAACATCGTATCATTTTAAAGGTATGATATTTGTGTAAGCATTGCATGGGAGATACGGCAGCACTTGGCTGTTGAGGGGCGAGTGAAGCTACTCAGGTCATGCGTTAACGCATGTTGTCCTCACAATAGAGAATGTTTTGTGGTCCGCTAGAGCTACTGTGTGGACGTTTGGGGACAGCTGCGGTTTGCATTTGGCGATTTTACAGCAGGAATAGTCAAAAGATTAAAGGAAAGGTCATGGTATCCACAAAGGGTGAAAAAGATTTTCATCGTCTCAGTAATTACTCTATACACCAGTCCAGTGGATATAGGAAGGTAGTTGTAGCTCACCTAACCCATCGTTAAACGAAGTTAACAAGCCACATTTTTGTTCGCTGACTCTTTGACAAGTAAGAGTTGGGTCCGAGCGAAAGAAAGTGACGTCGCAAAGTAAAATTGGCATTTAAATTAGCAGTGGGATTCGCATGATCAATTTGCCATGTTTTCTTGCGACTGTGGACGCCTGCTAATCGGCGGACCTCCGCTTCCCATTGTATCTGCTATTCAGTCGAGTGTTTTTTAGGCAATTTACCAAGCAAATGCCTCTTTCTTGCAGCATGCATCAACTGCATTAATTGGACAATCTCAAGGTGATGGCGATGAATTGCCTTTCGCTTATCTTCTCAATATGGAGTAACGATGTCTTCCAAATAATGCCATCCCCTATTTTAAGGGAATGCCACTTTGTTTGAATAGGAGGAATTTGAGTAGCTTCGTATAGATTTGAAAACCTTGGTTGTTCTCACAACGAACGGCATTTAAGTCAAAAAGGAAAAGTCAGGAGCGTAGCTGCGTTTTCCACTTAAATTTAGTTCCTAGCCCTATTAACACTCTTCCTTAACTTCAGTGGGTTCAACCGACCTCCTTTTACTGTCTGTGCAACGACCCTCAAAGGTCTAAGTCGTGCCGGTGGACCATCCTACCCTCAGCTTCTCTGCATGTCGGCAACGGTCCCCTTGAAGTTCGTCTTGAGGAAAGCCTGTGGGTGCTACATTTACCTCAGCATTTCGCCAAAGCACGTACAGCTTTGTCTTTAAGTTACTTTTCATCAGGAAAAGTCACTTTAAGCCAGATAGCCCGACATCATGTAACAGTTTTATCACCAACAAAAACGAAAAATTCGTATTTTTCCTTATTACGACGGCCCTATTCAGACAACCAATCACACGGCGAACCCCTGCAGTTGTTTGCATGAGCATTTTAGTCTGGACTCTGATAGCACTGACAAAGTGATTGACACCAAATCGTTGCACCGATTTAACTCTAACGTCTCATCGAAAAGAGAGATCAGTCAGAATAACCAGACAACCAAACATTCGGTCACACTGAACCGATCACCGGGTGAAACTAATAAAAGCATATTCATCTGTCGCGCAGCCAGTTGGCACAACCATCACCACTTTAATACGGACAAGGATGTTTTGCATAGAGAATGAGCGATAAAAGTCCATTGTATTGAATGGATGCTTTCGAGGAGGCGTAAGCAGGAAAGTAGTATATTTGCTGAGCGATTTATCTCTAGACATCAGCGCAACTAGTCCGCTTTCTAGTCATTTAACATATCCTGAGTACGATTGTCTAGAGTCTCAAGGCCAGACAAGCGTCTACTTGCGGTAAATGAAGGGCACGAGGATGTTGCAGGAAGATCTAATGACTCTCCCCATTATTTTCCTCCTTGATTGCAGAAACTCAGAGGTTAACTGACTTGATAGAGGTAAAAGTGAATGCGAGAGGTTGTTTGCTGATAGGTAAGCAAAACAACGTTTTGTTGGAGAGCGACAAGCTATTGCCACTTTGAGGACGACTAAGTTGGGCCTGTTACGGGCGCTTGAGGCTCATAGGGTAAGTACGTCGACAGCTCAACGTTGCGTTCTACCAGATGTGGGATAGATACCTCGGATGACTCACCGACTTAGTGGAATGGCGATGTGAGCTATTTAACTCTCTCCCCTTTTAACGGCTGGACGGACGTTAAGGGTCAAAGTGTTATGAAGAGGCACACTGTTAGCTAAGTTGATGAAATGAACTATTCGGAAGAACAAGACGATACTCACAAAGGGTTACCTCTGAATTTAGTCACGAAAGGGCAAATAGGCAGCATCTGAATGGCCAAATGGCTGTCGATGGATGTCTATGGGCTGAAATGCCGCTCTGATATAAAGCTGGCCTTATGCGTTTATGGGGATCCATCTGCTCACTATTTAATTTAGTTAATCCTAAGATTTTTATTGCACACAAAGCAGACCACAGACAGATTTCAGTAGAACCAAACGAATGTAACACTTACCATTGGTCCTAGAAGCTTCTCCGTAATATATTGCCATTTTTCTACCATGGTGAGGAGTGGGAATGACCTGTCATATGGGTGTAGTTTGGTGGAAGGCGGTAAGTAGATAGCAGCATGGATGAGTTGATTTGGCGGCGGCTAGGATTCATTGAAGTCATTTAAGAATCACTGCACTTCCATCGCCACGAGGATGCTCACGAGTATCTACTGACAGTGAGAGAGCATTTTAGCTGACTCGCTTAAACATAGCACATTTCGAGAGCTATTCTTCGGTCAGACAATGACGAAGAGTAGGTTCGACATCATACGATTTTCGTACTTCTCCATTATGCATAGCACCCAAACGGCATTGCCCTCTGTTTTGTCCTTGCAGTACAACTCAGTGAATGTAACACAGCGTCCAAGTCATATGATCACTGGCTTGATCTCTCCTACAGTGTGCAGCAATGCTAGACTTTGCAGGCATGAGTTCGATGCAACTCTTGGGACAATGTAGAAACACACAAAATCCTCGTGACCATGTGATTTTACCGGAGAAAAGTGTGGCACAATACACAGGAGAGGAAGAGCCCCGTGATGGGAACTCATACACGTGGAGCACCTACATCCACTGAGTGTCCTCCATCCCCATTATTCAATTAAACAGGTCAGTGGATGCCTTCTTTGCTCAAATGACTGCCTCTTTTAATGCACTCCGATGCACGCATTACTTCACAGAACACGAAGAACGTTCGATAACAGAAGGGGAGGAAAGTATAATGTGTTTGCCGACGAATTTAGTACTTAAAATTGTGAGGGCAATTTAAAAGTGACAGACTCTGACTAGTTCATCAAGATTTCTTTAAACAAGCAAGCATTCATTACAATTTTTATGCCATTTGTCGAAGAAAACAGGTCCAGAATGTATTAACAGCCTCAACAACTCTCCCCATTCCCTACACCTTTACACCAAGCATAGTAACTCAAGCACACCTAACGTCTGTCGCATTTCATCCGCACTTGGTCTGGATGCCTTCGGTGTACAGCTACTGACCATGCCTCAGTAACCGACTTGCAACGATGGGTAGTCAAGTAGAATGAAGGTAACACTTTAAATCATCACCATGGTCTGTTTGCACTAGTAGCCTACTGATCACTAATGGCTTACCAATGGCCAAAAATTTTCCCATCTTATAAGTTATTCTCTGAATCGCGTCTATTCTAAGACTAATTCTTCTAAAAGGCAGGGCTAAACGCACAGGTATGCAAGTGCATCCCACCGGTCACTGCACGACCATGTCAACGATCCCACCCATCAATAGGCGGCTACATTTAGCAATGGTGGAACGGGTGATCTACAAGAACGCGTGATATAGTCACGTCAAAATGCCCAAAGTGTTAAGCTACGTGTTCCTCAATCGCAGTAGGTAACAGTTTGCATACCCCTAAGCCCAAATTAGTACCTTAGAATGGTGTCATTCTTGGTGATTCTCCACAGTCTACAAACATGACCATCACAGATTTACTAGCGCACTTGAAGAAGGCAAAACACTGCTACACTGCTTGTGCTCTGGAAGCAAGCAACTCAAAATCTCACTTAAATTTCTGAGTTTTCTATACTACTTGAACCCAAGCTACCATCAAACGACATGAGGTGATGAAAATCATCATTTGAAATGATGTGAAAAAAATGCAGATAAAAAAATTAACACAGTACCTAGATCTCATCCAAATGCAAAGGCTGCCAGAAGGTGTTTTTTGGCAGGAGGAGGCCTTGCGTTGCCTTACCGCTAAGTGTTATCACCTTCTTCAAACAATATCGACTCGGTGTACTGCACCAACATCCGTTTGGTCTTCAGGAGACATTTGTAGGAAACATCTTTGTCTGCGATTGGAAAAATATAGGTGAACACCTCTATGGCAGCGGCCGAATGATTAGTGAGGTTGACCGCCAAACACTGCAACGCCAAACTGCTTTCCATCTCGAACCTTCAGTGAACCCGTGTAGGTGACACTCATTTGGCTACCTTTCACAATTGTCCTTATTGATGCAGATGTTATCAGTTGTTTCGTCATCACAGGTGTTTGTTGCTGAGAGTCCTTAGCACTTCAACCTCCAATTTTCATGTCGCCATGAACAGAGAAATACATTTTGGTAAGTAATGTGTCCATCATCAGAATGCTGCTTTTCAAAGTTGCTTCACCACCTCACCCTCATCTAACTACCATGCTGGAAGCTTGATGAGAAACTTCTACCTCCCAAAAACCAATTTAAATGCTTTTGGTGCAAAAGAACGGACTCAAATCTTAACCACCACATTTGCTTAGCAGATCTTTTGTGGCGTAAGATTTGACTAATCTGCGAATGAGGCAAAAAAAGAGTAGGAGCACACAGATTCTGAGTAAGTCATGTGTGTATCACACATTGACAAGTGTTGATGGGGCTAATAATTGTATTTTGTGAAGCACAGAATTTGAGTAGGCCGACATTCTTTTGGCGAGTCAAAAGGCTAAAGTAATCGTGACATCATGGACTACAAATGCAAGGGCTCTCTGAATGGACTGTCCTTGCATTTGCATAGGACCAACAGCAGCGTTTAAGTCTACTATTTACGCCACTGCTCTTAACTTCTTCCTTAACTTCATTTATCGACACTGAATGGAGGAGGAACGTGGATGAATATAATGTCATTGACTACAGGTTCTTTTTCCAACTGAAAGCTTGTTGATGCATTTATGCTGTAAGATGTAGTGATCACTGTCTGCTGTGGGTTAAGAAGCTTGCTGCTGCTTCACCCCTTCGCAATGTTTTATGGAGTTGAGAGGGACCTTCTCGTAATATAATGCCAATTTTATATGGGCGCCCAAATTTTACTAAATGCCAAGCAATTTTCTAAGCTCCTTTCTACTGGTGCCATTTTGAAAACGAACAAAAAGGCGTGAGAAAGGATGCTGCTTTGACTGTTTGGTGTTCCTTGTGTAAACTACCGAACTGTGCATGTTTATTATTGTCAAAAGAAGCATCCCGGAATGCCTGCCTCCGAAGACTTGCGAATGAAGTGTTTATTG
Source organism: Taenia hydatigena (assembly GCA_036345935.2). NCBI lineage: Eukaryota > Metazoa > Platyhelminthes > Cestoda > Cyclophyllidea > Taeniidae > Taenia > Taenia hydatigena. The sequence goes on along the minus strand of JADWOT020001916.1, from coordinate 363,460 downwards.
GGAACGTATTGTCACGGTGATGGCTTGGAAGTCAACCCACTGATTGCCTTGATTTGTTCACTCCTCTTGCCGTAGCAATGTAGTAGTTTCGGTGTGGTCTTCGCCGCCTTCCCTTAGTCGTAGCAGTAAGTAGTCTTGGCTTTGGTTGTTTTCACCTTTCGGCAAATAGCCGGCCGATGGGTCCTAGGGCCAGGAAGGAGTGCGGGTTTGGCGTCGCCCTTGGGTTAGCAAGGTTATTATTCCTGACGGCCATTAATTGGTAGACGTCTCCCGGGACAGGCAACTGTGCATTATCAAGCGTTAAACTTCATCCGTTTCTTTAATTGCGGTCTTTCTGCCCACCTGTTGATTGGCTAATTTGGCTGGTTGATGTGTGGGTGGGTAGACAGACGAAGGTGGGGAGATCAGTTTATTTCGCTGTCTGTGGACCTGCCTGCCTAATTGTCTTCATTGGCTTCACCTCAACGGCATGTGACGTTGGAACGTTTGTGCAGCCCTGTCTGATGTGAGTGGTCGTGTTAGAATCACTTCATCTTCATCAAAACATTTGACTCTCGGAGACGATAAAGTAACACCCTGACGCCCCTATGACTCGTTTCGAGGAGCATTGCTTCATTTTTGAGTACATTTTTGCTGCTAACAATGGTTAAGGTAGAAGTTAGTCATCGTGGAAAGGAATGGGATGTATACCCATATCCAGCTGCCTTAATTACACACGGTACTTGTGATTCTACCGTTTGAAGCACACGCACATTTTGGCTGGTCTGTTACACATAATGTTAGTTGACTGAGTGCTGTCATGCGCGTATCCGATCCAGTGGAGTTGTGTGCGCACTAGACGGTGTGGGATGAGGAGGAGTGTGTCATTAGCATAGGCATGTCAAAGTATAGGGGCAAGTGTTTGGTGTACGCGGGCCTCCAACTTCGCACCCAAGCACATGACAATATGGAGCGTTTGAAGCATTCCTTTTTTTTAACACAGCGTTTGATTTTGAGCAGATAAGCCCTACGCAGACACGGACAAAGGCGTGGTGTGGTCCAGTGTGCACCCTAGTGTCGTAACGTTGATTGGCTTTGTGTTAGTCGCACGAGTACTTTTTTTGCGATGCGCCGCCTCTTTAGTGGTACATGGGCAGTGATGCGAACCTGGGTATGACAGCCGTCGCAAGTTGTGTCTTGTCTCCGCCTTTCCCTCTATCTGTTATGGGTGCTGTTTTGGGAGGATTTCTTTGCAAGGTGCTGGAATTCTCTGGTTATTTATTTATAACCTCTGTTCTTGTTTATTCACACAGACGCAGGGTTCTCTTTACCCCATTCCAAATTGGTGAAACAATGAAATACTTTAACAGGAAAAACTACCTCAATATAAATGAACACGAAGGACTGGCGCGTAGCATCAACTTGACGGAAACTCAGGTTGGTTAAGCTTTAAAGTGTTGCATGGACTTGTTTGGTGGACGGCTAATCAAATGTTGTGATTGATTGTCAACGATTGAATTGTCGAAACTCGTCATACTTTGAATTTCCTGTTAGGTTCAGATGTGGTTCGAGAATCAGCGCTACAAAACAAAGAGGGTCGGTGGGAAAATTTCTAGCAATGCAATGCCTGTAACACAGCCAAATGCCAGTGACTTGGAGAGAATTCTCTGTCAACGGCTCATACCTATTCATGGTACCTCCGATGTTGACCTGACGTCGTAAAATGAGTTTCAAATGCGACGAGCCAATAGAAAGCGCGTTTTGGTTCGATTGGCTTAAAAAAACGCTTTTAGCGTTGTAATTGTCTTTCGTCTGGGCTCAGGCAACTAACCACACCCCAACCAGGAGCAGCAGAAGCAGTAGCAGCCGTGTCCAAACACTTTTGGCTGACATTTAAAGTGCACTGGCTTAGATTTCCACCACCTTCATCGGCGCTGGCAGTAGTCTTTTAGTAAACATGCACACATCTGTGTGTGCATAATGCCCTACTGGTTCGTGCTACGGCTATTGCAAGTAGAGTTGGAACGAATTTAGCTAGAGAAATAACGGAAGCCTTTATAGAGTGCAATGCCAGCTAAAAGTGGCATTTGTTCTGTCAGCGGGACAGTGATTTGGGGCAGTCCTTGTAGGAAGCATGCAAGTGTGTTGATTTTCCTCGATTCATTCGCATTGCCATTGATGTTGAGCAAGTGCTTTTGGCCGCAGAGGTCAGAGTTTGACTTTAAGGTGCGACATTACCAGTCCTTCATTCAATATCGGCTCTCCACAAATGCGTCAAAGATCTGGTGTGGAGGATGTTGTTAGAGCTCATGCATATGGCAGTACCCATCCATCTCGTCTCGCAAAACATTATGTGCACAAATGTTACTTTTAAGGAGATATCAATTCAGACGGAGTGTCTCTATCCTGGGCCAGTAAATTTAATCGATGTGCCCTCCAGTTCGTTCTTTGGAGGAAGTGAAGTGAAGAAGATGAATGAAATAGATTTAAGATTTCTGCACCTTAGGTAATGCTACCATCACCGTGTGCGATATGACCGTGGAGGAGAGCTTGGCAATTAGGAATGCTACCTACGCACACGGAGATTCTTTAAAAACCTTTTTTTTGCCATGATGTAAATTCACGCAGCCCGGTCCAGGTGATCCATTCGATCATGCAATGTTAACGACTTCATAGAATGAGACTGATTAATAAGAATAATGCATGGTGGGATATCGGGCTCAGGGGAACCTTAAGTCTGCAACCGAGTAGGAATTGGAGGAGGAGTAGAGGGCGACTTTTAGTAGTTACACGTTGGTGCGATTTATAATGTTAACACATGTATGTTAATGCATTATTGTCAGGCCCTGCGGCATCCTCCACATCAAAAAAGTCAAGTCGCAAATCTTGCAACTTACAATGCCGATGCACAGAGGTGAAGCAGCCGCGGAGATCGCAAAAGTTGTCAGCGTTTGAGACTTCCTTTCTCGATAAATGCAATAACAGTAATTGTGAGGAAGGTTAGTTTATTCTGATGTTACTACTCTAAACAAAGCATTAATAGCTAAGAGTTTGGCATTGGGCTAGTTCAATTGGAATATTTTAAGCATAGTTATGAGATGCCAATGTTGCAGCGCCCAACGTTGGCATGCTCGGATAGCTTTGGCATGTCCTAGCTATTTAGTTGACAGCAGGTCTATCTAGCAGGATTTTTCCACTTCACTTGCAAATGCCAAGCCCTACCAACTGTAAGGCAAGCATCTCCCTGTAGACTTTTCTCCTGTGACTATTCACGGAATGCTTTGTGACGCCAACTTATGTTGGCAATGCAAGTGACAGACAATAATTTATCTCCCTTCGCACATGTTGCAACCATTCGCTTCACCTAGTAAGACATTCACAATAGATGTAAAAGTGGAGAAAATTATTGTTCTGTCACTCACTGGAGATATGATTTACGCACTTCAAAGTTTGTTTGGATTAACAATTGAGAACGCACTGACAAAAGCTTAAATGCTTGATTTGGAAAACTGACCCAAGCAGTGCGTCATATGGATGGCTTAAAATCTAGGATTGCCTCAAATTTCTAACCAGTTCGTTGCCAAGGAAACGGCGTTAATCTAGCTAAAGATGAATTTCCGTACTCATTCGATAGAAATTCATTTATAATTTATGTGTGTTTTTAAAAAGATAAATAAGTCAGGGAGCAACTAAAAGGGATTTCGCACATGAAATGGGGCCGACGCACTCTTTATTTCTGACAGGTTTAGCAATTTTGTAGAGCCTAATCAAAAGTCGATTTTCATAATACGAGTTGATTGTGGAGAACTTTGCAAATGCACACGCTTGCGCTAAATGCTAGGCAAGGGTTTCACAAAATGTAAAGATGCGCTAAAACACACAATGCTGCGTTAAGGTGATTGGCTTAACTGAGCAAAGTATGCGCTCGTTGCTTCGCACTGATTGGACGCAGTAGGGATCGGCATGGTTGTAAAATTAATGGTCTGGCGGTGGTCGACCAATCACTGCCTTCTGACTTGGGATCGCATTCAAAAGTGTAAATCCAGTTTAAAATATTCGTGCGACAAAGATACAAAGTGGAAGGCTATTCTGCTTTACCTTACGCAGAAGTCAGTGCAAGCACAATGGGTAGCAGATTAGCAAAAGTGATCCATTCCAGTGAATAGCCTTTTATAAAAGCACAATTAAAGGAGGACAGGGGCAATCGTTTTCGATGAAAATAGAACCGGTGATCTTTAAATGTATATTTTTGTTACTTAAAGCAAAATGCAAATCTGTAGTCCATGAAGGCATTACAAATGTTTAAAATGCTAAATTACGCGTTCTTCGATCCCAATAGGTAACGGTTTGCACACCCCCGCGCTTAAATTTGAACCTTAGAATGGCATCATTCTTAGTGGTCTTCTACAGTCTGCAAATATTGTCTACATAGATTCACTAATGCATCTGAAGAAGACATACCATATGAAGGATTAAGGATGAAGAACTAACGCGGTGTCTAGATCCTATCCAAACGCAAAGGCTGAAAGAAGGTGATTTTTGTGGGAGGAGGTCTTGCGTCGCCATGCATCAGGTATTCATAATTTCTTCAAATATTACCGACTAGATGTACTTCAGCAACAAATGCTTGCTCTAAATCTACATCTGCATCAGCGATTGGAAAAAAAGAAAGTGAAGACTATCGAGGCAGTGGTTGAATGATTTTGAGTCTGACCATCAAACACTGCATCGCAAAACTGCTTCTCACCACAAGTCAGTCACTCAGTTGGCAAGAGATCGAAAATGCATCGTGCAACTTTATGGTCCATGCAATAGAAGAAAAGGTAGTTCTGATAGATTTGAAAGCATATTTTTTGATTATCCTAAATGTGTGACACCTATTTGGCGAGCCTTCACAATACTCCTAATTGATGCAAGTGTTAGCGGTTGTTTCGTCATCACAGTTATTTGTTGCTGAGAGTCCTTAGCACTCCAACATCCGATTCTTGTGCTGCCAAAAATAGGGAAATTCAACTTGTCAAATAGTGTATCTGTCATGAGAATGTTACTTTTCAATTTGCTTCTCCATCGCACTCTTATCCAATCACCATAGCGGAAAAGAAATCAAGGTTTGGCAATCTAGGCAATGCGGAGCATTTCAAAGCACACAAGTATCAATAGTCCTTTGCATTGTCTTCCGCCTCCGCTACACGCGCAATGATGCACGAGTGTCAGCTGACACCACGAACCACCGATCGAGTGAAAGAACAAATCATACGGCATTCTCCTGCCTTCTACCATTCATCTTGCTTCCCAAGTTATCGTCGTTTCCACCACCCAATTCTTCATCAGTGCCTCAGTACCCTTTCGTTAGTTACTCACTTTTGATATGCCTCAGCCTCCATCGCCACTGCTTATTTCTCAATCTCTCTGATACCTCAACCGCACATTTCACCGTTTTAACGTCAAAAGACCAGAAGAGATTAAAAGCATAAAAATTATGGGTAAGTTATGTCATTAGCTTCTTCTCCTCCTCCCCTGCTTTACCTTTCCTTCCTTCTCCCTATCCGTATCTTTGTCACAACCAGTATCCTCGTGTGTTTCACTCATCAAGGTAGAACTATGAGTAGAGTCTTCGAGTGTGGCTTTCAATTAAAACTTATAAATCTTCCACAAAATTGATTTTTGCATACCTTGCTCGAATACATGGCTAGAAAAGTAGGCAAATGGAGAAACTTACGAACATGCAGAAGAAAGGTGCAGAGACACCCCCATGTTGACCTTTCTCATCCTTTCCTCTACTTACCCTCCGTAAACCTCTCGCTTTCGCCTCGCACCCAATCATTCAATCGTCGCTTTCGGCCGAAAATTCATGCTGCTTCGCCCAGGTTGGTGAGGCTTGCTCACCGTCATTGCACTGCCTGGAGAAAGGCAGCAACAAGTCTTTGCATGAAATTGGAGTAATCTGCAGAAACGCACCTTCGCTCGCGCCATATTAATCACAAAAAGTGAGTTACCAATGCATAATAGGCGTCTCCTCACAAAATGCCGAGGACAAGCAGTCACAACGAGGCAGCGCATTTAAGCCAAAGCACATTAGTATCGGCGGTTCTTCTCATTCTCTTCCTCCTCCTTTGCATGCACTATGATGCACATAACTTAATCAAGTCTCGAAAGCCCAAAAGTGAGTGACGCCTTTTCCCTCAAAACCACTTACAAGTGGTACTGTCGGGAATTCATGCCAGACGACACTAAGCGACACCAAACGACACGTGTTGCAATCAATTCGCACGTGCCAGGTTCAAATTTGTCTACCACACGACAAACTGTCAGACATGCAGTTCTACGTGTTGCACGCCTACATTTATTCATCTTGCTTTGCCGCGCTGCCATTCTTGACATTCAGTTATTCATTGGTGTCTCTCTCCTGTCTCGCTTCATTCTTGCTCCCAGCCTTATTTGTATCCCTTACTTCCGTCGCAACCCTCTCCATCTCCTCATCACTCCAAGACTTTCATTCCTTTATTTTAGAGACGTCAAAAGGGCGAAAACAGATAGATATCATAGAAATTAGGGATGAATTTTGGTGATAACACCCCTTCATCTACCTGTGCTACCTTCTATTCCCGGAATTCACTTGCATGCGTTATTTCAATATTTTCACATTCGATATCCAGCATAATTATATAGAAGGGGAGCTATGACTAGGCAGTTCAAGTGTCATTAAGACGAATCCTTCAAATTTTACCCAGACACGAGTCCAGATTAGTAAGCGATTGAATCAGTTCAGGAATAGATGGTAGAAACATCGAAAGCAGTAAAGAAGGCCACACCAGAGTAATGTGGGAGTCGTCCTACAACGTCCATTTCCGATTCCCTTCTGTCCATGTCCACCCTTACTCCTTCTACATCAGCGACTCCTCGTCCTTTCACCTCCATCCAAATCATTTCCTATCTCCTTCAGCCAAAATTTCCTGTTACCCAACCCCTGTTGAAAAAACGCATAGACCACCATTGCCTTTCGTAATGCAAAACAATAATTATCCCAAGCACAGAAGTAGGAGTACGCATCAGGAATGCCCCTTCGTTAGCTCAATAGCAATATTTATGGGCGGGTCGCCAAGTTTTCATCTATCGAGCATGTCTCATCCCCACGGGCGTCTTATGCGGTAAAACTTAAGTCCGCCTCAACATATTAGTTTGACCTGCAGTAATGTAAGCTGAGGTCTTCTCTCTCTTTATCACAGACATTAGGGATCAAAGTACACATGGAAAGGCAAAGACTCTCTTGTCTATGCTTCCTTTCTCATGTCTTACTCCAACGCATCTTCGGAGACTTTCTTCTTTGTCGCCTACTGCATTCGATATGCTCGCACGTATTGCGTTTTGCAAGAGCCAAATTTTCTTTACACGGTGCATGAGTTTTGCTAGTTTCATGTGTTGTGACCACATGTTGGCAAAGTGTAGAGTTGAGATAGGATGGCCAAAGAACTAGCCATCGAACAGACGACCAAAAGAGACTTTATTGCGCCCAGGACGAAAATGTCGATTTGATTTTGGCTGTTTTTGTGAGATATCAATTCAGACGACAACCCAATATATGCACAATATACACAAACTTAGGCAAACAGACAGAGAGGCGGTTTAGAGTGGAAGGCCGGACAGAGAAATTCTTTACAAAAAAAATAAAAGGAGTAGATAGTGAGATGAGCAGGTAAGGGTTCGAGCAGCTTACAAATGACAAAGTAAGAAGTAGGAGCAACGCACCCACCTTCGCTCCCCAAAGGCTAAGTGGAGGAGGAGTAGAAGTAGGAGATGGAATTGAGGTGAAGTAGTGTGGTACAAACTAAAGACAGAGTAGATAGATAGAAAAATAGAAAGAGATTTGATAATAATCATAGCTAAACTTTGTTAAAACACGATTTTGTCTCGGGCAAGGCGTGAGTGATTCAGGTCTAGTCTAACTCGTACTAGTCTGATCTAGGCGATAAATCTGCGCACTATTAACTCATATCACAATCGAGATTGAGACTAGTGAAGAGATGAAAGGGAACCTACAAAGAGGGCACCAGCAGATGGTGCGGTAGGAAGAGAAGGTGAGAGAAGCTGAAAGAAGGTAGAGGGACGAAATGTTCTAGTGGCACTAAAGTGAAAAAAATAAGGTACGAAGCTGGATTGTAGGAATTATTCACTCCCCTATTCCGTATGTACTTTATGCGAGGAGCACAAACGGTATGACATTAGGTAAGACGCAGTACGTATGAGTATGCGAAAAAGGAGAACTCACCGAAGATGCGTTGGAGTGGAAATGAGAAAAGGAGGCGTGGACATGAGAGCTCCTCTCCATCGATTCCCAAGACGTCATCAGGTCTACTACGCGCACCTACGCTCACGCCATAGTAATCGCAAGGGGTGAGTTTCCAATGCATAAAAGACGTTTTCTGAAAAAAACTGAGGACAAGCAGTCACTACGAGGCAGCGCATTTAAGCCAAAGCACATTAGTATCAGTGGTTCTTCCCATTCTCATTCTCCTCCTTTTTATGCAATACGATGCGCATAACTTAATCAAGTCACGAAAGCACAGAAGTGAGTGACGCCTTTTCCCTCAAAATCACCTACAAGTAGTACTGTCTGACGTTCACACCAGACGGCACTAGGCGACACAACACGGCACGTGTTGCAATCATTTCGCACATGTCATGTTCAAATTGGTCTACCACATGACAAACTGTCAGACATGCTGTTCTACGTGTTGCACGCCTACATTTGTTCATCTTACTTTGCCGCTCTGCCCTTCGTGCTATTCAGTTATTCGTCGGTGCCTCTCTCTTGCCTCGTTTCATTCTTGCCCTCAGCCGCATTTGTATCCCTTACTTTCGTCGCAACCCTCTCCATCTCCTCATCACTCCAAGCCTTTCAATCCTTTATTTCAGGGACGTCGAAAAGGTACAAATAGATAGATATCATATAAATTAGGGGTAAATTTTGGTGTCATCACCCCTTTCTCTACCTGTGTCACCTTCCACTCCCGAAATTCACTTGCATGCGTCATTTCAATCTTTTCACATTCGATATCCAGCATAATCACATAGAAAAGGAGCTATGACTGGGCGGCTCACGCGTCATTGGGACGAATTCTTCAAATTTTACCTAGACACGCCTCTAGATGAGCAAGCGATTGAATCAGTTCAGGAATATATAGTAGAAATATAGAAAGCAATAAAGGAGGCTACATTACAGCACTGTGGAGAGTCATCCTACAGCGTCCACTTCCGATCCTCTTCTGTCCATTTCCCCCCTCTCCTTCCAATCAGCGACTTCTCGTCCCTTCACCTCTATGCCATTTATTCCCTATCTCCTTCAGCTGAAAATTCATGTTACCCGACCCCTGCCGAAAAAACGCATAGACCACCATTGCCATTCGTAGTGCAGAACAACAATTATTCCAAGCACAGAAGTAGAAGTACGCATAAGGAATGCCCCTTCGTTAGCTCAATAGCAATATTTATGAGCGGGTCGCCAAGTTCTCATCGATCGAGCATGCTCCATCCCCACAGGCGTCTTATGCGCTAAAATTGAAGTCCGCCTTAGCACTTTAATTTGGCCTGCAGCAATGTAAGTCAAGGTCTTCTCTTTCTTTATCAAAGTATGCATGGAAAGGCAAAGACTCTCATGTCTATGCCTCCTTTCTCATGTCTTACTCCAACGCATCTTCGGAGATTGTTTCTTTTGCCACCTACTGCACTCTATTCACTCACACGTATTGCGTCTTGCAGGAGACAAAGTTTCTACACATGGCATATGATTTTTGTCAGTTTCATGTGCCGTGTCCACTTTAGTCTGATTTAAGCAGAGGTATAGAGTTACAAGAAGGAAAAAGCAATTAGATGAAGTAAAGTCAATTGGTGGATGGCTGACAGAATGTTAGCGAAGTGTAGAGTTGATATAGAATGGCCAAAGAACTAGCCATCTTACAGACGACGAAAAGCGTTTTAATTGCGCCCAGGACGAAAGTGTCGATTCGATTTAGCTGTTTTGTGAGATATCAATTCAGGTGACTACCCAAATGACGAAAATAAAGGTAAACAATGCAATATACACAAACTTAGGCAAACAGACAGGGAGGCGTAGATGCATGGTGGGAATGGGGCCGGCGGTCTAGAGTGGAAAGTCAGACAGAGAAATTCTTTACAAAAAGAATATAAGGGGTAGATAGTAAGATGAGCAGGTAGGAATTCGAGCAGCCTACAAATCACGAAGTAAGATGTAGGAGCAACGCGCTTATTTTCGCTCCCTAAAAACTAAGTAGAGGAGTGGAAGTAAGGGATGGAATTTAGGCGAAGTAGTGTGGTACAAACTAAAGTGACAAGAAGAAAGATGGAGATAAGGATTTGATGGTCATCATAGCAAAACTTTGTTAAAACATAATTTTGTCTCAGGCAGAGCGTGATTGATTCAGGTCTAGTCTAACTCGTACTAGTCTGATCTAGGCAATAAATCTGCGCACTATTAACTTATATCACAATCGAGATTGAGACTAGTGGAGAGATGAAAGGGAACCTATAAAGAAGGAAGGTTGAGAGAAGCATAAAGGAGGCAGAGAAGCGGGGTGTTCTAGTGGCACTAAAGTGGAAAAATAGGGTAAGAAGCTAAATTGTAGGAATTATTCACTCCTCTATTCCGTATGTATTTTTTATGCAAGGAGCACAAACGGTATGACATTAGGTAAGACGCAATGCTGCATACCGCATAGAGCGCAGTATGCAAAAAAGGAGACATTCACCGAAGATGCTTTGGAGTGGCAATGAGAAAAGGAGGCGTAGACAAGAGATCTCCTCTCCATTCATTCCCAAGACGTCATTAGGTCTACTTCTACTCAGCGTGCCTCGATTCCTAATGTCTGCGCGATGGAAAGAGAACACTACAACTCTCAGTGAAATGAGTTGCGTCGAGTTGATTAAGTGGGTCAATTTAAACGGCAGCGTAGAAGGCGCCTTACTCAAGCTTGTCGAAATTTAAACTAGGTCGCTACAGTTCTTCCGCAGTGGGACATGAATATTGAGCAAGTTGTTGTACACCAGTAGTTCTCCTGATGCTGCTGCTTATTTAGAGATTTGGGACGTGAAAAGTAAGTGCAGCACAGCAAGCGTAGTGCGGGATTAAATTTCGGTTTAAGGAATCGAAAATTCACCATTGAAGATCGCTACTGGGTTAACAAAAAGGCTTTTCTGATGCTAACGACGATGGCGGTCCATTCGTTATTAGTAGGAGCGAATGAATAAGCATTTTAAGCTGATGGAGACAAAAGAATGGCTAAGATTAGGGCAATGAGGTGAGAAGTCGTGCGTATGGAGCTGTGGCGCAGCATTCTTCGTTTCTTTCCTAGTTTCCCTCATTCTCTTATATACTAATATATTTGCCTACTGATCTAGCTATGTGAGTAAACGATAAAGGAACTGGCTTAAGAAAATATAGCTGGTTTTTTCAAGTGACACAGTAGAAGAGGCTAGTCACAATCCTTTTTTCTGTGATTTACACCGGACATCAGATGCGATAATATTGAAACGACTCACATTAATGAAGTGGGGAATGAGAGCAGCATACGGATGGATCTTGCAGAGGAAGAGCAGGAGCAGGTATGGAAAGAGCGAATCACCTGCATAATACTATTGAGAAGAAAGGAAGACAAGTGTTTAAGAAGCATGAAATATCTTCCTACCTTCTCAAACAATCTATTCTTAAGACTGCACTGCCTGATTTACTCTAATCGACTTGACTTTCTTCGTTCCATATTCTCACACAGCCGCATCGTCACTGCTCAAATCCAAAACATTTCATGCTTGCCCTGAGTGCACAAATCCCTTCCTACTTTCAAATTTTCCTTTGTTTCCGCATTTCCTCAACTCCCTTTGCCAATGTAAACAATTTGCATTCTGGTTCCACTTAAATTGTTAGATTTTATAACGAAAAATGTTGCATGATTTTCCAAAGGATGTAAGCTGCCAAATCCCGGTTCTAAGCAACTCTCGACCAAAAGAGGTTGAAGAGAGCGCATTTCTAGAGCCGTAGTGTCCCAGCTTTCCTAGACGCACTAGACGCCCTACACATCAGCCACATCTACGTTGTCTGAGTTTGGGCCGAGAACTGCTGTAATTTTCTTTGCCAGACCGGGATCCCTACATATCAGACGCGCCAAAATTGACTGATTTGTGAACAAGAACTGCCGCAAGCAACTAACGAAGGAAGCAGAATGCTGAGTTTCAGTTCTAACCCCATTGAAAGCAATTGCAGAATAAAATGGGCATATAGCTTTCAATTTAGATCATTTCTGGTAGTAACATTTTTAAATTTGCTAACGATGGAAAATGAACAGGAATACACAACACTGTGGAGACAGCAGCACAACCTGGGGAGGGGGATGTAGGCATCAGGAACAATGGTGACTCGGGATCTGCAGGGTTTTGTGCTGTTCCACATTAAAGTGCTGCCAGAAGACACATCAAATCATTACAGTGTCTCCTTTACCTCTTGATGTGCGGTCTTCATGGTCTTTACGATGATAGAGGTGTTGCCACACCGACAAATTGCACTCATAATCCGCTTTGGACAGCGGACCTCCCGTCTACATTTGGTTCACACCCAACCGACATTTGAACCTGCGAAACGAAAACAGCAAGCATGGAATGGGGAAAGCCTCGATAAATAAGGAAATAATGCCCGAAACAGAGTTGCCGGCTTTAAATTCCCATGAGCATTCATAATGCAGCGGTATCAGGCGAAACAGTAAGAGATAGGTCACGCCATACAAGGAATAGTCATCATTTATCAAGAATAGTACAGAACAGCGTCCCTGCCTGTGAATACCAAGGTGCGGTGATCGACAAAGTTTCTTGTGAAAGGAGACATCTACAATCCTGGACACCCGTACCAGCAGAAGGCTTCAACCTAGTCATCAATTAGACACTTTAAAGTTGTAGACGTCTATCGGTCAGTGGCTATCCCGAAAATGTTGGTCTCCAGCTCACCTGCACAGTGGTAATTCCTGAGACCCTTTATTTGTCAAGTAAACTTCACAATTCCGAGTGCATGCTTGACACAACTGCTCAATGCCTTCGGGTGCACTCGTCTTACTTCATGAAGACAAACGCTGGATTCGTAGGTTGTGAAAAATACTACACATCCTAAATCTGTCTAGGACCTAAGACGGAGTTGTAAGTGGGGGTGAAAATCGCAGGAGTTACTATGAGAAAAAAAATGGTACGCATCGAGGGCTCACATAAGGAATAGGACAAGGAACAACCATTACAAACAAAGCGTGCAATGTCTGCTCATCAATTTCTCCACTGGGAATGGCAAGCCCTTATAGGCCCAAGGCAAAGGTGACACGGAAATAAGGAATGCACAACAGAACGTCGGTCTAGATCGACAAAAATCGCCAGATTTCTGCTACTAAAGCTAAAGAGCGATCAGATCTTAAACCTACAGATAAATCAATGACAAGCTTGGGAGTAGGGAAAACAAAACTGCATTAAAATTTCTTGTCTAACAAAATAACTAAAACAAATTGATACTTTTCCTTGCATACCTTCGGAAAAGTAGAATTTCGCACGAGCGAAGTAAAACTCTTAGGGATCAACGAGCAAATTTATCATCACCTGCGCAAACCCGTTCAATTCTCACGTTCCTCTGCTTGCGAAGAAACACATACAAATGAGTAACATTTCAAAATTTACTAATGATGGAGAATTTACAGGAACATACAACACTGTGGAGACATCATCACAGCTTCAGGGGAGATGTAGGCATCAGGAACGGTAAGGAATCAGAATTTACAGAGTTTTGCGCTGTTCCACACTAAAGTGCTGCCAGGTGAAGCAATTAACCATTCCAGTGTCCCCATTCCCTCTTGATGCATGAACTTCATGGACTTCACGATAGTAGCGGTGTTTCCACATGGACAAATTGCACGCGGATCCCTCTTTGGATGGCGGACTTCTCGTCCGCAGAACGGAAACAGCAAGCATGGGTTGGGAAAAGCCTCCATTAATACGAAGTAAATAAGGTCTAAACGGAGGCGCCAGTTTTGTACAATTGCATGAACAACTATGATGCAACGGTGTCACGTGAAGTAGTAAGATCTGGCTCACGGTACACACGAAACAGACATCATTTATTAAGAATGACACAGATCAGCGTCAGTGCCTATGCACAACAAAGTGCGCTGATGAACCAAATTTCTTGTAAATGGAGACGTCTACAATCGAGACATCAACCTAGTCAGCAATTAGAAACCTGAGTGGTGTAGACGTCGATTGGCCAGTAGCGGTAACGCCAATGTTAGTTTTCAGCCCACCGCACAGCAGTGATTACCAAGACCCTTTATCTTTTTATTTAAACTTGCAAGTTTCCTGTGTCGGCTTGACACTTAGTGCAGTTTGATGTAAGATTGTGCAGGAGACGAATGCATTCAGGCTAGTGATTCCGGCAAATTCAGCCCGAAATTGTCCTCTAATTTCGAGGGTAATATAGGGTAAGGGATGGAGGGAAAGAGGAATTACCTTTATGACTAGCCTGTCATGCAAGTCAGGATCAGCCCCTGAGTAGTACGTACTGAGCTCGTTCAGTTTAACCCCAACAAAACGTCCCTCTACCTCCACCCAACCACTAAATAAACCTCACAACTACTCGGTGTTTGCTATTAAAGCAATCTCTCTTCCACTGTGCCCGACTAAAGGCACATCAAGGGCTAATTGCTTAAAAAACCGGAAATGATGCAATAGCCATGGAGCTGTCTCTTGTATACGTCGTACTACACTTGCGCTGCGGCCTGATCGTCGTCGGCTTGAGTTTAGCCAAGATCAAATGTTGACTACAAGCACTCGTCTTACTGCTCTATATGAAGATAAGTGCTAGCGACCGTGGGACGGATTCATAGGTCGTGAAAAGTGCTACGCATGCTAAAGCTGTCTACGACCCATGAGGCCATTCTCTAGTAAAAAGAAATTGCAAGTGGGAGTGAAAATCGCAGAGATCACTATGAGAAAAAACAGTACATACAGAAGAGTCGCCCAGGGAATAGGACAAGGAACAACCATTGCTAATAAGGCGTTCAAGGTCTACTCAAAAGTATCCCCCTTTAAGAATGGCAAGCAATTAGAAGCACAAGGCAAAGGCGGCACAGAAAAAAAGGATTCACAACAGAACGTAAGGCTGGATCGACAAAAACTGCTCAATTTCGGAGGTCAGAAGTTAAATAGAGATAAAAAAGAGAATTTGAACCTGCTGATGAGTTAAGTACAAGCTTGGGGGCCGGAAAAAACGAAGCGGTGTTAAAAGTGCTTGCCGAAACAAATGACAGAAATAAAATGCCTGGTTGTTCCCTTTATATCCTCAGAAAGGTAAAACTTCACACGAAATGAAAAAAATTCGCAGTAATCAAGTAAAACAATAAAAGAAGGCGGTCTAGCAGAGTCATCACAAAACTTACAATTTCATAAATGAAGTCAACTTCCTTAACTTTACACACAATAGTTGAAGTTAAGACATGAAAATCTTGACGTTTAACCACGGGTCTGTAAATGGATTGATGTCTACTCTTCGCAAGCTAACAAGAGGCAAAATACACTCCACCTTGCTAAACAATCGCCTTTTTACTACTTTTCAACAGCATTAGCCTTTGCGAGGAAATTGCGAAAGTGGAGAGAACCAGCAAAAAGATAGTGTCAACCAAATAACGGGAATAAAGATTTGTTGGCTTTCAATCGAAACCCTCAAAATTACCTAAAAAAGACACTACTTAACCAAAACCTCGCAAAGCGCTATGCATGGGCAAGCAGAAAATGTATGAAAAGTGCAGAAAACGGCACAATTGAATTGTTAATCATTTCGACGATAATAAGAGAGCTTCCCATGCTAAAAGAAAGGAGTAACACCATGTCTACCATCAAAAAACAAGAACGATGGCACAGTGGGAAGAAGCAATAGCGCGGAGGTCAATTGTAAAATGCTACGCGTCAGGCACTCGATGATGTCTCATGCCTATTGTGATGAATGAGTCCTGCAATCCTGTGGATAGACACTGACCGGCTAATAATGCGACCCCTAAGAGAGATGCAGATTGACAACACTGACACCCGGTTATGGATTCAGTGTCCATGTGGATGAGTCTAAATCGATGGATACAACCATGACGTTGAGGAACGCAACTTTTCGCATGCGTTTGATGGTCTTGAACACCCAACCAGCTAATACCATTTTGCACGACCCCCCTGTGTAGCAGATACTATACTTACTCGTTAGAATAGTTATCCTCTGCGGCTTGTAGGAAAACAGATTCAGGAGCACACGAAAGGCCATCAGCACAGTTCTGCACTGACGTGACCCACTTCAATTCGATGTCCCTCGGTGCCTAGTATGGCCTAGACTAGCCTTTCAGCATTGCTGCATCTCATCTTCGGCAGCACCTGCATTCTTGCAGCCACGATACTTGACACCTGCCCACCTCCCTTTCACCTTCAATCGGCAAATTGAGGGACCTATCAGCGTAAAATTGGCGTTTTTAGCTCCCCCCAGTAGCTTTGCATTTGCCTGACCAAAGTGCGTTCCAAAATCTTGGCCATTCAAGGTTACCCATTGTCCACTGTTTGAATCCTTTCTGTGAACACTGTAGACAGGTCCGTCTCGGTCAGTCTCATATGCCTACCGCATGCTGCCCAAATTGACCCCCACGCTTTCTGCAGGTCGAGAAAGAGACAGGCGAACAGATCGGTAGTCGAGAAAATCGGCAGATAGGCAGGTATGTAGGCGAGTCGACAGATGAAGGGATTGAGGTATACGGAATGACGCAAAAGGTCATTAGACAGCCAACACTAGCTTTACCGCCTCACCTGCCCTCTACCTCTGCATCTCTAACAAATGACCAAGCAACTGAGTAAGAAGGAACAGGGGCGCAAATAAATAATAAAATAATTCCAGCAGCACCCACAATAGGCATGATGGTGGAAAGGGATATCATGAGTAGAGGGAAAGGCGGGGACAAGACGCTACTCGCGACGACTGCCGTATCCAGGTTTCCAACACTGCCATACACATACCACGGAAAAGGCGGCGCACCACTAAAAAAGCACTCATGAGACAGACACGAAGCCAACTAATGTCGCAGAGCTAGGGTGCAAATTAGACCACACCCGGCCTTTGCCCATGTCTGCGTAGGATTTGTCAGCTCAACATCAGACGTCGCATTAAAAAAGGAACGAGACAGACGCCCCATATCGTTAAGCGCTTGAGTACAGGGTTGGAGGCCCGCGTGCACCAAACACTTGCCTCCACACCTTGGACATGTCAATGCCGATGACACCCTCCCTCCTCCCAGCATTACCCAGTGCACTTATAGCTCCACTTCATCAAACATACGTGACAGCACCCAAAATCAATCGATACCATTGGCAATAGACCAGCCAATGTGTGCGTGCGTGCTTAAAACGGTAGAACAAGTACCGCGTGTAAATAAGGCAGCTTGACATAACGATGCATTCCATTTCTTTCCACTATGAGCAAATTCCACCTTAACCGTTGATAGCAGCAACAACGCGATCATAAAAAGCAATGTTTCGCAAACGCTCGGAACGAGGACATCACGAAGGTGTTAATTTTATCATCTCCAACAGTCAAATCTTCTGACGCAGACGAAGCGATTCCAGCACGATTAATCACATCAAGCAGGAATGTACAAGCATTCCAACGCCACATCTCATGCTGCTAGAGTAAAGCTGATCAAGAAAACCGGGCAAGTAGGCCCATGGACAGCGAAATAAACAGATCACCTCACCGTCGCCTCTCTATCCACCTACACATCCACCAGCCAATTAACCCAATCAACAGATAAGTGAAAAGCGCGTAAACAAAGAAACAGATGAAGCTAAACGTTTGTCAGTGCACATTTGCCTGTGTCTTGGGGGACGCCCACTGACTATTAGCCGTCAAGAATATTAACCTAGCCAACCTAAGGCAGACGCCAAACCTCCGCGTTCGCCTGTCTCCGCAGCCCTTCAGCCAACTATTAGCCCCAAACAAAAACAGCTAAAGCTAAGGGGAGGGCGAAGGTTACACTGGAACTACTACATTATTACATTAGGAGGAGTGAACGAACCAAGGCAATCAGCGTGCTGCCTTCCAGGTCATCTCCGTGACAATACGTTTCCAATACACACTTCATTCATAAGCATTTCGGGCAGGCATCCCGGAACACACGCTTCGACAATAGTAAAGGCACGCGGTCCGGTGGTTTACACAAAGAACACTAATCGGGCAGATTCAAATGACATCAGCAGAAGGAACCCGCGAAATTGATAGACATTCAGCGAAACCTGAGTGTGTCCAAAAATGCGCATTCAATTACGAGATGGCCCTCCTCACACCTGCTAAACAATAAAAAGTAGAGCAGCAGCAAGCTTTCCAACCACAAGTAAATTAATTTGAATCTACTCACTTGATACAACTGTGTGCATTGTCTGTGCTACTTTGTCGAATGTGGAAGAACACTTATTTGGAACTGACAATTCCAGCCCATTGCAGATGCCCACACGTGCAATGAAACAAACTGCCGTGTTCTGCCCATCAGCATCCAGTACACTCAAATCGGTACCTACAAATTTACTATACTTTGTGACAAACACAAAAAATCTTGTCTCAGTCAAAATTCTCAAAAAGCACATGCATATTCATTGAAACACGCTAAACGCAACCTTTCCCGATCGGATTAGAATAAAAAAAAGAGTAACGGACGAAAGCACGCTATCTACCCCTCCAAACGGAAAGCGATAACAAGATGCGCACAGTGGACAAATTCAGCCAGTGGCATTACCAGATGCCAATGAGCACAAAAGTTAGAACTGCCAACAATTAAAGTAAACCAGTGCTGAGTGAAAGCACCTAAACAACTGGTGGCAGCAAACAAGCGGAACACGCGGGGAATGAGAAAATAAGAAGAGACAGTTAGCCCTAAACCAGCGTCGGATTCCCACAGAACAGACTGCAGATGTGGCCAGTGCAAAAAACTACACCTCGCGCACAGGCGTAACACCTCATCGAAGTTGGCAAAACGACAAGTAGCGTGCATAAATAGGGACTTTTCAAATGTGCATAAATGTGCATTTGCACGCACCTCTTAATCCGAGAGTCACTTCCTCCATGCATCCACAATCATCACACTCATTGGAGCGGCTCCTTTCGCCTACCGCTTCAAAGCGCAGGAGTCACAACACGGCACCGCTTGCACCCCACTTCATGGTAGACTTCCAACAGTTTCGACAAAATTCCATCAGCGAACGCTAATTGCCAGAACGCCCTTCAGCGGCAGCATGGCCCTAACGAAGTACCTGTCCTTTGCAGACTCGGAAGAAACATAGCTGATGTGCTGCTTCATTTGTTCAGTCGTCCCATTTTGAGCGGTAAAATGCAATGTTTGCATACACCCGTCACCTGAGTCACCAAATACTCCATTTGAAGAACGTCCTCGAATCTGCAGGAACAAATTCGAACTTCAAGAAACAATGTCAATCAAGACAGCGGATTGATGCGCTGTGCGACGATAGAGTAGGTTGCACGTTGACGTCTCAGTCGCAAAAGAATCATTACGACCTTGGCTTAGGCTTATTCTGATCGGGTCTACCGAAGTTACAGGAGACGACATTCAGTTCTCCAGTGGAGGAGAAAACACTCAACTACCCCTTCGGAGGGCACTGCAGCTATATCCACGTCCAATGAACACGATAAATTCGACCGATATGGTTGCTGCAACAATTTGGAAAATGTAGCTGTCACATTGCATTTGTGAATTTACTTCGGGAAAAGGGAACACGACAAATTCATTGAGAGGCAGCACAGATCACACCAACCTCTAGGTCGGAGTAGAGAGTAAGAGAGAACTCTAACCTCAAATTCTGCACTTTTTCAGCAATCCCTTGGAGCACATTGGGTGCACTACCACAGACAGGTACGTTCTTGCCATCCTTAAGTTATGGACCATCATCGGCTTCATGCGAAGCCTAAAATGGAACAGTTTCTTTCCTTCTTTGACTATCAGAGCTTATCTAACCAAAAAAATGCCGCCAATCAAAACGCAACGTGCCGTCCACATCGACAGACAATGCACGAAACACGACCGATGACCGCGAAACTGCCAAACTTGAAGAATCAATATCGAACAAATATCTTTTAATCGTAAGGATTCTTACAAATACACAAAACACCGTCAAGCTTGGCCTTAGGACAACTGGTATAATTGATCTTTGCGAGCGCATAGAAACCAAATGGAGTTCATCTTCGAAAATCGGTACACAGCTGCAAAACATTGCATCCTATTATAGAAAACATTATACGTCACACAAACTTGGCTGCATTCATTCTAAAAATGAGGGGCAGAAGGTTGCACACCACATGTGAGAACTGAAGCGCTATACTCGAGCAGACTGGGCATTTTGTTGTGAAATTATTAACTTAGATGGCGACACCAATACAGCCCTTATGGGCAGTGAAAGGGTGGCCTCTACCGACATAACTATTACACAATGGATAGGGATGTAGCGCGTTTCCCGCTTGTCTCTTTGTCTTCTGCTTCAAAATCCTTTGAACGAATAGGCCAGAGCTAAGGGACTTTATTGCGAACTTGGGTTGCTCGGGCTACTATCTCCCCCTTATCCCCCGAGGAATTATGACAAAACCATCATCACTAGGTGTGCAATGGCTGCCTCTTCGTCTCTCAAAGTCCCATTTCAACAAAAAAGCATTGCACAAGCTCCGTCTTACTGACCCCATCTTTAGTACTGTCCTCATCGAATGCCTTTCTTCCAGTCATTAAAGTTCAAACTTCATTTTCGCATCTCATCAGTCGTGCGCCTTTGCAGAGTCACAGATGAAATATTAAGCGATTGATGGCTATAAGCCTGGTAATGCAATGTAGACGAAACAATTGATAGGTGTTAAAACGTTCCATATGGCATGAACGTAAATGTTGCAAATAAGCAGAGGTAAGTACGACATTAAATCGTGAAGAATCTTCGCTTCCTCCCTCTACAAATTAGCAGCCACACCCCAGCAATAAGTCAACCCACTCAACGCTCACACATGTGGACGGCATGAAAAACCAGTGCATCGCATGAAGGCTCTTAATAATAAAACCTCGCATCGATTTCACCTCACATGTGGTTGTTGTTGATGTTAGTGTTAAAAGCCTCATAATCTGACAAATACCTTAGATTAAAACAAAAAATCAAAAAGAACAAGCCTATGATGAGATTTCACTCAACTGTCCCATCAGGAAGTACTTACCAAGGTACCATTCTCCTCTCCCTTTCCTCTCGCCTGCCCGCCTACCTGACACCCACGCACACGCCACACCCAGTTTTCCACTATGTTGGGGCCCTCTTCCAGGCACAGAGTCGCGCCGCTGCCTGCCTGCCAATGCCCTGCGCGAAGGAATAGTCCAAACTAATGAGGAAAGAGAGGAGGAGGAAGAGTAAGGGAGCGCTCAATAGCACTCATTGCTCCTCCAATAATTGCTTTGACACCACAGCAATTAGCCGTCGACAACGACGAGTTCAAGTGCCCTCGATGTAGTCGCGGCGGCTTCCCATGGATCGGCTTCTACTTCTACATTCCCCTTTGCCATTATTGCAACCGTCGACAAAGATGCGTGGTAATGTTGGCAGGCAGCCTGATGAGTCCGTGATTGACGACGACGGCGACGACGGCGTTGAGAAGCTTCACGTAGCCAGCGTTGCAATGACGACTACGACGGCGAGGCAGCCAATGTTGGTCAGAGGTCGCCTATTACAACACACAAATACCGTACTTGCGAATTTTTCGTACAACATCGACACCTAGTGCTGCTCACTCGAGTCGCCATGCTTATCACATAATAATGCTTCAAAGGAAGTAAATCTTCCCTTTCGCCGTACTTTGGACCCGCAACCACTTTGACACCATGTAAAACCAAGTGCTTGGTAAGTTCTCGTCCTCGCCTTCCCTCCCATCAAATGAGGCCTCATTCACCACAACATCATTCCCCCCACCTGCCTACCTACCCAAAATACCGCCAGGACAACTTTAATCACAACCCCCTCCGTCCCATTGTTCAACACAGTGAAGGAACCCGAAAATGCGTTGCCATCCAACAACCAACCAAACCTCGCCCAAATTTCTCTCGCGAACTCCATTAACAAAAAAAGGATCCCTAAACACACACACACGTTTATGGAATTAAAAACGAGCTCTAGACAATCTTGAAAGCATCAGTGCACATAGATTTACGTGCAACTAAAAAATTAGTAGATAGCAAGCCAAGAAATACACATCGAACTGCAAAGCTAAACACACATACACCTATAGTAGGTGTGAAAAAAAACTCTTAGGCGCTTCTTCTTCTCCTCCCCCCATCGTCTTAGTGTTGACGCAATCACCAGCGCAACTCATCAACCTGACAATTAGCCCACCCCCTTCCTCCACTCAACCCATCACCGCTACACTCCAGTTAGTCTGCTGAGCTTGCAAACATGCCATTCTCAGCCAAGGCTTGTGCCCAACTACATAAAAGATCACACCCACCTCTATGCCATACAACACGCACCGCTATCATCCATGCCGACATCCACATCGCACAATCGAGACGGAGACGGCTCTACGAGCTCGCATTGCCTGTCATTCTACAGACTCATCAAATGTTGCCTCACCACCACCACCACAGTAATTTTTTTAGCATCCGAAACGGAAAAAAAAGCAAACAATGAAAGAGCCGATGTGCGAATGTCCAATGTGCTGCAAAGGTAGCGCTTCCAAAAATGCCTACTGATAAAACACCTTGAAAAGCAAGCGTTTGAGAGCGCTAAAAAGTACAGTCTGCGTAGTGATGCGAAAGCGTCTCACTAGTCCCTCTGCTTCTACTGCGTCCACCTCGCCCAGAAACCAGCTCATGCCATCAAAGCTGAATCTGCCATTAAGCCATCGCCGAGGCCCGCTACACAGCACGTTTCGAAAAGATCACATAAACACAAAAAATAACCCCGGTCCCCAAGTCAATGAGTAACGAAGTCGCCAGGTGTCCCTAGCCTTCCAGGGATGTGTGCTCCACCAACACGGATATCATAGTAATGAAGACAACGCACATTTTACCTCGCATAAAATGTGAAAGGACCTACGGATAATCGATAAAAGCATGCTTCTGCTCAAAATGGGAAAGCGCACCGAATCTATAGCTACACAAAAAGACAGCGAAATTCACTTACAGCAATCCACTTACCTGAGGAAAGTGTGAAGTGACAGCGAAGGCGAGAACGCACTCATTGTCGACAGATAATACCTCCATTCCTGCCACCTCTTCAACGTCTATTCTAGCATGTAAACGGATAAAAGGAGTGAACTGAGAGGCATATAGTTA